>CM065123.1:25872500-26405000 GCA_033026305.1 Cirrhinus molitorella
GGTAATTCAAAGTGCTTTGCGTAAACAAGAAATAAAATCATAAGGACATAAGATGAGTTAAAATAATCACAAAAAAGTAATAATCACAACAATAAAACATTTAAAATAAAAAAAAAAATTGATTAAAAAAAATAAAATAAAACAGGAATAAAAATGATTATAAATAAAACACAGTGCAATCAGTTTGGACGTAGCACAGTGCTCATTCAGAAAAAGCACAACTGAACAGATGCTTCTGAGTGAAGATTTTAGCACATCTGATCTCTTCTGTAAGCAGATTCCAACCATGGGCAGCATAAAAGCTAAAGGCGGATACCCCTTGTTTTGTGTGAACCCTTGGTATTTCTAATTCTTCTAATTCTGGTCTGTTAGGTTTGTATTCATTGAGCATATCTGCAATGTATTTAGGTCCTAGGTCATTGAATGATTTATAAACGAGTAAAAGTACTTTAAAATCAATCCTAAATGTAACTGGAAGCCAGTGTAAGGACCTGAGGACTGGTGTGACATGCTCTAATTTTCTGGTTCTAGTCAGAATCCTGGCAGCAGCATTCTGGATGAGCTGCAGCTGTCTAATGGCCTTCTTGGGAAGACCAGTGAGGAGACCATTACAATAGTCTTGACTGTCCAGTCTTGACTGGAAACGAAACATCTAATTCTTGCAATGTTTTTAAGATGATAGTATGCTGATTTAGTTACTGCTTTGACATGACTACTGAAACTAAGATCTGACTCCAGAATCACCCCAAGATTTTTACTTGATTTTTAATTAACTGACCTAACTAAAATTAACTTTAAAAACTTAATCTTTGTTTACAAATGCAATGACTTTAGTTTTCTCCTTGTTTAACTAAAGAAAGTTCTGGCACATCCAACTGTTAATTTCATCAATGCACTGGCAGAGGAGTCAATGCTGCTGTAGTCATTTGGCGATAAGGCTAGGTAAATCTGGGTATCATCTGCATAGCTGTGATATGCAATTTGACTTACAGGGGGCATATACAGGCTAAACAAGAGTGATGCATGAATTGAGCCTTGTGGGACTCCACACGTCATGGCCGTTCACTTAGACTTATGCTCTCCTATACTCACAGTAGCAATGACATTACAGATGGTCTAGCCAAAAAAGAAAATCTCTACAGGTCAGCATATTTTGTTCTAATATAAAATCAACCAGCGATTCAACAATTTCACATGTCATTGAAGCACAATTTTTTAAAACCAACAACACACATAGATCTGCTACACACTTACACAGACAGAGAACATCGTTAATGTCCATGTCATCCTCACATTCAGACATCACATCCAGAATTTTCTGGTAGTTACACGGACTGGCTCTCTGCTGGTGATAAACATGCTTGTCAAATCAGGCCATGGATTGTTCAGGCTTCTTACCATTTTCATTTCATTCTTGAAGTTTGTTTCACGTTTGGTATATCCACTGTAACCATGATTTGGATTGCTCGCCGCCCCGGTGATCTTTTGCATCAGGCCAATCATTTGTCCTCTGTAATGTTGTTTAAACATTGGGTCTATGATGTCTTTTACAAAACATGTTTTTCCGGTGGCGCAGTTGCACTCCAGTCGATCATCTGCACCAGCGCCAGAACTCCATCTGTGCTCAGTCAGCTTTTGTGCAGTGTCTGATGACTTTTTTCAGAATAAAATGCTTTCCAAGAGATAAACTTTGTCCCCTAATTGATATAGAATGTTCTCTCCATTTCCAAGAATCTGGACTGACTGTTTTAATCCATGACAGACCAGGCTTTGTAGAATTTCAATTTCAGTTTCAATTTCCGATTCAGGGTTTAGATCCGACAAAGGGTTATTAGTAGAAATATTGCAGAGTGCGTCAGGCTCAGGCAAATTGGATCCTTGAAGCTGATTCTGTTGGTCCATGTGGGTAATGTTTTGGTCAACAAGATGTTGCAGTAGTGTCGTTGTCAGCTCTGGATGAGTTAAGTTGCTCACCATTACTGCAGAGTTTGAGGACAGCTGTTCTTTATCAAATGGGCCTGCCCTCACCCCCTGTTGTGTAGTGTAAGGGGTTGTCGTTAGGATGTCACATACATCCAAGTCACTAGCAGAGGACCAAAGGCCTTTTTTTCTGTTAGTGGCTATTCTTGGGGTCTACAGGGGTGGAGTTTAATATGGCTCAATGACTGAAGGTTTCACTGGAGGTGAACCTAAATGACTGGAGGTTTTAATGACATATCATACATATGTCAGCAGACAGAAGTTTGCCAATTTCACAGGTAGATATTCTGATTTAAAATTAGACAGTTAAAAAAACAAACAAACAAAAATATATGTTCCGCTAAATTGAACCATGATCCATACCATTCATTTCGTGATGTTTATACTTTAACTTTTTTAGTAAAGATATTTTTTAGATGCAAAGTTCAAATGATAATTGAAAATTTACAATTAAAATGTTTATAATACATATCAATAATAAAGTTCTTTTATTTATTTTTTTTACAGTTTTAAACAGTATTTTCCATTCTAAATAAATAATAAAACAAAAGCTCTTAGATGGAAGGGAATTAAAATCCAATAGCTGTTTATTAAACAATTTAACTCTTTACAATCGGACTCGGTACTCTACAATATCGTTGTATTTACAATATTACCACTATAACACATAGCACATTCAATACATATTGATGCATATCCCCTCGATTGAACATCATACAGCATTGCTTAAATTAAACTTGACTTAAACAACATGTCTATTATTGAGAAAATGGCATTTAACACAGGCATGTCGCTCTGCCCAAAATATAGACTTGTTTTGCAGCATTCAAAGGGGTCGTCCTCTGGCGTAGGCCAGTCGCGATCATACTCGTCGGAGTCAGACTCATCGCTGCTTTGAGACAAAAAGTTTGAGTCCTCATTGCGTTTATTTACCAGCATAAGGAAATTTTGGTCATGAAGCGTTTTGTTCCAACAGGACGATATGGATATGTGACCTGAGGCCTTGTTATGGTACCGCATACCTGGAGTTTCACCGTCCCACTGGAATAAGTACCAGTTTTTGTCATCAAAATTAAATTCTCTCCATATTTGATGGTAGAAACGTGCCCAGTCTATGGCCGTCAAAAGCAGCCAGTCACATTTGGTTGTATGTACTTTGTAAGAATCCAAAACATACAGTTGCACAGTCCGCTTTACTTTGTCGAAAACAAAACTTCCTGTACATTCATCAGCCAACGAAAAATCTTGTTTCACAAAATGTTCTTCTTCCTGAAGAATCTTTGTCAGACCATTCATCTGTCTTTCCCAGTGCTGATAAGTAAGATCTTCTCCCATTTCAGAAGAACTTCTTGTCGGTGTTACACACATCACCCTTGTAGACGTTTCAGGAGTGTTTGGAGCAGAGTTATCCATTGTAACAAGAAAATGCAGAATGTCTTCTGCGCTCCACTTATGTGTTGCCTAAAGCTTATTTAAATACCAAATTGTGAATGTAGGTAGGACCTAAAGGGGTGTCTAACGACCGAGGATGTGACGCCTTTAACAGTCATAAACATCATCAAGTTTTTTTTTTCTTGAAAATATCACATTAAAATTATCTTGTTGGTAAATCAAAGTATGCTGCTACACAGTATTTTTGTTTGAACCTTTGTATGAACCTTCAGCATCATTCAAGATCAAGAGCTCACAAGAACTCTCATTCACATCTGTTGTAAAATGTTAATGTGTTAATTGTATTATTATTTTAAAAGAAGTTTTTTTTTTTTTTAATTTTCAAGATAAACTATTTTCAAAGATCCTTGTGTTGAATTCACACACATTACCCACAATTTTTGATAAATCATTAAATTAAGTAAATTCAAATACTGATGTTCGCTAAAGAGTGAAAAGAAGTTCGCTAACATTATAGTCTTGTTTACAAATAAAAAGCTGCATGTTTTTTCTCGACAAAGAACATGGAAAACAGACACTCACACATAAAAGTTTTACAATCACACATGACAATACAATACAAATTGTGTTTTTTCATACTGCATACTTATAAATAAGACTGAAGCTAAATTTTTATGATCTGGTTTCAGATCAGCCTAGCATAGTAAAAAAGGTATACAAATGTAAAAAGTATGTGTCTTCACAATGGAGTAATGAGGCATTAAACGTGGAACAGTACCAAACAATATTCAACATAAACTAGAAGTTAATGTAACTGTGAGCTTGTTTCACATTCTGTAGATTATCTCAGTAATGAAAACTGAGTTTGCATTTTCTGGCTAACAGCTAAAATGTGGACTGATGCTACACCTACATTACAGTCCTTTAAGTTTGGAGAAATACATGTTACACAATTCAAAACGATAAACTATATCAAATGTTCTTAAAAATATAAATGTATTAAATAAACTAATATTATAAAATAATATTATAGTATAAATAACTAATATTTAAGCTAAACACATGTTTAGATATTTCAAAATAATGATATACTAAAATATTTCAGGGTACTGTACTGTTGAGGACAGTAACTTCATGCCACATTGTTTTAATAAATGTATGAAGACAGTCATGACAACATGCTGTTGCGGCAATGCATGCTTCCCACATCAAACTTTTGGGGTCAGATGAATATCTAAAACGTGTCTGTGTGTTGGTGCAGGCTGTCTAAAAAACATGTCCTTTTCAATGAATTAACTGCATGTCATCAGTGATTTATTTACTGGAGTAATCTTAAGAGACACAGACAAGGAAAATAGTGTCTGTGGTATCCTTGTCGCTTAATGTCTACGTGTATGTGTAATAGATGGGTTTGTATTAAGTGTAACAGTCATAACAGAAAATAGCAAGGCCCATTTTCAAGTTGAGGCAGGGGCTATTATGTATAACCTTCCAGAGATGTTGCTTTATTTGAGTCAAAGAAAATGTGCGGTGTTTTAATGAGAAAGTCAGATATGGTATATAAAATATTATTATTTTCTTCAATTAATAATAAGCCTTATTCAATACTGAAGCCATATTTTCAAAACTGTGTTTGTGTGTTCACATGTTTGTATGTATTTTTGGTTTTATGTGAGTGTTTGTGCACATGTCTGTGTTTGCTTGCATCCATTTTTGTCATTATGCCTGTGTTTCCGTGTATGTTTGTGTTTGTATGTTTGCATGTTTGTGTATTTGCATTTGTGTGTCCACTTGTTTGTGTTTGCATTATGTGTGTGTGTGTGTGTGTGTATACATGTTTGCATTTGTATGTGTTTGCATTAGTGTGTTTGCATGTGTGTGTGTGTGTGTGCGTTCGTGTATGTTTGTGCACGTTTCCATTTTAGCTGTATGTCTGTGTTTGTGTAGACATTTGCGTTTGCAGTGTTTTTTGTGTTTAGATTTGGAATAATCTGGGTGAAGAAATAAAGTTATACTCTTAAATATAGTTTTACTCTTTCATTGTATTGCACTGCATGATACAAGATATAAGCATTTCGTGTGATGTTGTAAAAGTTTAGACATTTAACTGTGCGTGTGTGCGATTCAATTGATATAGTCGTCTGTAAGTCTTACGGTTGGAAAATCAAAGTGTGAAACAAAAGTATTTGCTTGCATCATGATATTTAACTACATACATGAGTGTATTTGAAATAATAACAGGCCCAGTAAGTTCTAAGAGGGAATAAATAAATTAAATTAATGAAGTGTATATAACTAAAATAAACAAAACATTTTCCTGTAACACTGATCTGGACAGATCATTCTGGTTTCATTACCCTAAAAGTAAAAAAAACTCTGCTCTAATATTGAAAATAGGGAGGACATTTTAATTTATTTAAGAAATGTAACCAATTTATTAAAAACAACCCCTTTTTAATTTATATATATATATATATATATGTGTGTGTATTTATTTTTTTTTAAATCAGCAATTGTGCAATCTATCAGTGTTATGGAAAGTGTTGGGGATGGATGCGTTTGGAGAGAGGGTGTGGTTTACCACGGCGGACCGAGCTTCATTCAGATTTTTTTTTTTTTGTCAGCGGTGAATAAAGAGCTATCATGGCCATTGTGTAAGATACTTGGTTCTTTTTCTTTTCTTGCAATGTTTCATTACATCTTAAATTTTAAGATTGTAACTTGTATCAGTAAACCTTTTTTTTTTAAATTGCGCAAATTTTGACAACTGTCATATGCTGCTGCTTAATGACTGCATCTGATATTTTTTGTTTGTTTTTCTTTTTCTAACTTGAATCAGTAACAAACTCTACCTTTTTTAAAACTGCAACACAGATTTTGATAACTATCGTATGCATTTGTTTAACACAGACGTGTTTAATACATTTTTGTTTTAAATATTTCACAGCTTTTTTCCTATAATTGTTTATCAATACGCAAATGTTTGTCTTGACACACATCCGTCTTGTTTTCAAGTTTTCTGGAAATATACAAATGTTGCAGTGTTTTTATCTGCATGTGAAAACTTTAATAAAAACTACCCATTGAGCCCATTTTATCAACCAATACACCATTTCACAGTTAAAAGACTCACAACCCTTCAAAACACCTTAACTATCAGAGAGACATTAGATAGGGTGGATGGTAGGTGGTTTGAATAAATATCTCGACTCTTTGTGATAAGTTTTTAACATTAGACTATGGATCAGATTGTACTGTTCCTACAGAGCTGTGTCAGGATGCACACATACAAATGATTTAGAAAGACTCAAACTTGAAACCTTTTCAGAAGGATATAAAGTACATAAACCATATGTTTGCTATGGTCTCTAATGCTTTGATTCTTTGTCTTGGCCATCAACTTTTAGCCCATAGATAGGATGTCTTCAAACTAAAACAAAGAATGGCCCATTAACATGACCCCATGGCCCTGACACCTTTCTTGCTCAGAAGGTAAGAGACATTAACATAGAGCCAATAGAGCTGAACCTGCTGAGGTGTCTACAAAATTTGTTCATTTGTTCAGACCCAGTCAGGAAGGATACAGATGATTAGGATGAAAGAAAGATGCAGATGAAAAAGTCATGTCCTGGCTAACTTTTTTCAATATAAATGACACTGTTAACCAGGGTAACATGTTGTAGTCCTAATACACACAGACAGGATGCCAGGAAGGAGTCAGATGCTTAGGATGAAAGAATGATTTTAGACCAGAAGATTTGAGATCTTCTTTAGATCCTCGTCTACATCCTGAATAACTTTATCAACACAGACCCCAGACAGGAGGGCTATGCATGCAAGTCTGTGGTAGCAACTCCATCATTCACAGAGAGGTAACTGGTCTGCATGGATGTCTAACTCATGTAAGTTGTCTTAGAACTTTCTTTATTAACTATTGTTTTATTTTTAAACATTGTCTCAACAATGTCATTTCTTAATTTGCCTTCATGAGTGCAAAAATATACTGCAACACTGGGGATTCTGCAAAAAACATGTAGAAACATGTTTAGATAGATTAGACATCGACTTGGATGACTGCTTGACCATTTCAATCTAATGAGCTACCATTGATGGCTATAGGGACACATGTTTGAAGGAGACTATTTTCCCAATACAAAAGATCACAATCTCTCTCTCATCTTATTAATTTCTCGTTCTTATTCAAAGGTGTGAAACAACCAGAGCACTTGAAGGTCCAACCCAACCGAGATCACTGTAACACTTCATAACAATTGATAAAACAAAATGGTTGAACCACATCCTGATCACAAAATGGACGCCGCCATAATCAGTGTCACAATTCCCACAAAACAGGAACAGGATTTTTTGGAAGTGTCATTCGGCCACCTACAGGTCGTAAACCCAGGAAACAGGAGGTCAGAGGTGTCAGAGGTGTCATGTGGACACCTGCGTGTCATAAAAGCCAGGAAACAGGAACAGGATGTGACAGGGGCCATATTTGGTGTCATATTTGGACACGCCCCTGTCATAAATCATTCAACATGACATAAAGTCCCTTATATTTTCTTCTGTCCCAGAGGTGTTCTATTGGATTTAGGTCAGCCGAGCATGGGGGCCATTCCATGGTATCAATTCCTTCATCCTCCAAGAACTGACTGCATACTCTCCAGGCTTTGTCGTGCACCAGGAGGAACCCAGGACTGTAGAGGTCTGTGCATCCCTCCATGGACATGCCTCCCCAGACCATCACTGACCCACCACCAAACCGGTCATGCTGAACAATGGTACAGGGAGCATAACAATCTCCATGGCTTCTCCAGACCCTTTCACATCTGTCACATGTGCTCAGGGTGAACCTGCATTTATCTGTGAAAAGCACAGGGCACCAGTGACGGACCTGCCAATTATAGTGTTCAATGGCAATTGCAAAACGAGCTTCACAGTGCCGGGCAGTGAGTACAGGCCCCACTAGAGGACGTCGGGCCCTCAGGCCACCCTCATAAAGATTGTTTCTGATTGTTTGGTTAGAGACATTCACACCAGTGGCCTGCTTGAGGTCAATTTTGTAGGGCTCTGGCAGTGCTCATCTTGTTCCTCCTTGCACAAAGGAGCAGATACTGGTTTTGCTGATGGGTTAAGGACCTTCTACGGCCCCGTCAAGCTCTCCTAGAGTAACTGCCTGTCTCCTGGAATCTCCTCCATACTCCTGAGACTGTGCTGGGAGACACAGCAAACCTTCTGGCAATGGCACATATTGATGTTCCATCCTGGAGGAGTTGGACTGCCTGTACAACCTTTGTAGGGTCCAGGTATCGCCTTATGCTACCAGTAGTGACATTGACCTTAGCCAAATGCAAAACTAGTGAAAAACAATCAGAAAAGATGAGCAGGGAAAAAAAATGTCAGTGGCCTCCACCTGTAAAACCATTCCTGTTTTGGGGGTCATCTCATTTTTGACCATCGTGTATACGCGTTGTTAATTTCATTAACGCCAAAGCAGCTGAAACTGATTATCAACCCCCTCTGCTACATAGTTGGCCAGATCAATATCCCAGGAGTTTAATTATATTGATGCCATACTCTGATTAAAAACTGTTCCTTTTTGAGCAGTGTAGATCAACCAGTAACTCAAGATGGCAGTAAACATTACCTGATGCTTTATAAAGCAACCAACCACCTGTCACCCCACCAAGTTTTGGATACAAGTCAATGAGTTTATCACATAACTGTTAAAGATAACAGGATTAATTAATTTAGCTATATGAACAGATTCTTTTTGACAAGGACTGTAATTATATTATGTACTGTACCTCCTGATGAGTCATGGCCACAGGTGGAAATTGACCTGAAAAGGTTTTTTTTTTTTTTAAATGGGCGCAGGACATGTTCCTGTGAAGTGCCGTTTGCCTCTATGACTGGCAAACAGTCCAGGAAAGGATCTGTTAAGAAAAAAAATGTAACAATCAGAACAGACTCACAATGCATAACCAAGGGCCAGTTGGATAAACACTATGTTAAGACTGAGTTTTAAAAACTAGTTTGACCAACTAGCAGTTAGCCAACTTTTTAAGACTAGCCTACAGTCTATTCAACCAGCCACAGGAGTGCAATATACAGTTTTGTACTGACCTTGTCATTTCAGAATGAACATTTCAGAATAAACAGCCATTTCAGAATGGTGTGCTAACATGAGTTGATCTGGCAAACCACAAAATGATTTAATCATATAATTGTCATAATGTATGTGTTGACATTCATTTAAAATGCTTAAAAAATATCCTGATTTGTAGAGGGAGTGTTTTCACGTGTCAACAATGACACAAGATGTCTTGCTGACCGAAGCACTTCATTGTCCCCCTTGTGATACAAGTATGACAATAATGGAAGACGGAGAGTACATTAATATAAGGTCATCACATTTGTGGCAGGGGCAGCTGCCACAAATACCTGCCATTCGACCCGTCACCGCTATGGCAAATAGGTAAAGACTAGATTTGCACTGTTTATTTACATGCATCAATTGCAGTGTAAACAGTGTTGGATGTTGTGGCAGGCGCAACACTTCAGTGCTGCACGCAAAAAAGCATAAGTTAAGGTAGCAAATATGTAAATAAATGTAGAATCCCAATGTCTGTTTATTTATATGCATCAATCGGAGTGTAAACAGCTAGAGATGTTGTGGCAGGCGCAACACTTTGGTGCTGCACGCTCCATTATGAATTTAAAGGGAGTTATAAAACATAAGGTAAGGTGGCGTCACACCTGCCTCAACATCTCTCATTGTCAGTGGTGTATAAAGTACCTGAAAGCCATAGTAAAAGTACAGATATCTTACAAGAAAATTACTTTGGTAGAAGTTGAAGTCACCGTTTAGAATATTACTTGAGTAAAAATTTTAAAGTATGTGATATTTGTTGTACTTAAGTGCAAAAATATTATTATTATTATTATTATTATTATTTTTTATAACATACTCAAGTATTGAAAGTAAAAGTACAAGTAAATGCAAAATGGAAAATAAGCTAATAAATATATGTAAAATGTTCATACACAGCTTGAGTAGCAAGATTGTGTTCAGTTTTAATTATTTCTTACATTTTGTATTTTTGGGTAAGAATAAGAAGCACTTCATCCAGTACTTAGTGTCTTTCATTTCAACATAAAAAAACATTTCTGGAATCTGCATCTAAAATAGCATTTAGATGTATTTACACAGTTTAATGTATCTCAGAGGGGCCATGGATGCATTTAAACTGCAGTTACAGATGCATAAATAGGCCTAATGTTTTTGTTAAAACATAAAACATTGAATACTTATACTTAACTTATATTAGACACGAAAAAATAGTCAAAATGTGGGTGAGTCATTGAGATTCAACCGATTGATTCAAACTGCTATTTTCATTGGCAAAATTGAGCAAAAACAAGCAATATTGTCACTTATTAAGTCACTTATTGCCAGGGCCGGCCCAGGCTCTGTTGGTGCCCTAGGCGAGATTTTAGATTTCCGCCTCCCATAACCCCCAATTTCAGAAAATGCAGATTTTTCAAAATTTGGCAAAATGGCAAAATTTCATTTTATTCTAACATTATTTTAATCACGACGATCATTGACAATGTAAATAATAGATTCAGTAATGGAAGTTTGTGAGATCGCAAAGACGAGAAATCGTTTTTTAAAGGGAGTTTGCAAATCTGAAATTTAATTTATGCAACAGTTTTATTAATTTTGGATTTTATACAAAAGTTAACATAAGGATACTTATTTCAGGAACACTGTTGTCTGATTTTGCTGTATTTCTTCAATGAAAATAGTTTCAAACAAAGTCACAGCTACGCATCTCCAAGCAAAGGCATTTCTGTTTCGTTTTTGAATGAATCTTCGTTTTTTAAACAGCCGTTTGAATGAATCGATTATGTAAATGATTCAGTGACAAGACAATGACTTGCTGCCCCTGGCCATTTCACTGGCCATTTCAGATTAATTTTTTAAGTAGCCTATATATTGAGTCATTTACATCATTACAATTTCTATATTCTAAACTTTATATTTAAAACATTATAACATTGTTAGTATGAAATGCATTAATGAGTCTGAGTCTGGTCAAAAAGTCTGTACATAATACTTAATGCAACAGAAGAGTTCTGTGCCATGCAAAGACAAACTGATGATGCTGACTTCATTTGACTGGAAACTTACACTTCTTGATTGTATCTTATTATTTTAATTGAATTGAATTGAATTTTTTAATATAATACATTTTTAATAAAAGTTTATAATTCTAAATGGTTTGTTTTAAAAAAGTTTTTAAATGTGAATCTAAAATTAAATCTAAATCTTTAACAATAATCATTCTCATTTTTTATAAATTATCCTTTAATTTCACTAATTAATCTTTTTTTTACTTTATTGTTTTATTTTAAACACAAGGAGTCATTAATGATGTTTCTTTAATTTGGACAGAATTGCAGGTGTCTGTATTAATATTCAATAATAGCAAAGAGAAAATATCAAATAAGCTTAAGGTTATTATAGATTTTAAAGAGATTTATAATTAAATACATCTGAATGGTCATTACCTTTTATTATTATTAATTTATATATTATATAAATTATATGTAAATATATTATTTTATTATCATTATATACTATCATTGAGTATCAAAATGATCTGCTCAAAGGTTTTCAAACCCAGCTGTTGACGGTGCAAGCTGCCAACGAACACTTGACACAGTACATCCGTTCCCTTACCTGACCCGGTAAGATTTGCTCTACCTGATAAATTTGATGGTTCTCCTGACAACTGTACTGTTTTTTTGAGACAGTGCTCTATTTATTTTTCAAATCAACCTCAAGTTTTTAGTCAAGACCATACAAGGTGTTCATTTCTTATGATTTTGCTCACTTAGTTATCGAGTAAGTCACATTCTTAATGCCTTACAGATCAGTCTATGCTTATCACTTCCCATTATTTTGTCTGTCGCTAACCAAGATCATCCATTCTCAGTGTTAATAGAGTCTGGAGCAGCTGCTAACGTGATTCATCAAGATTTAGTGAAATAGTTGAACATCCCCACAACTAAATGTGAACCACCTATTACTGTTACTGCTGTTGATAATGGTCCCATTGGAAAAGGTTGTATCACTCATCAAACTCTCCCAAAACCCAGTTATTCTAGGATATCCCTGGTTGTCTACTCACAATCCACAGTTTTCATGGAAGGAAAAGGAATTGATTCATTGGTCACCTCATTGTCATACCCACTGTCCGGAACTGACTAAATAGTAGTCCTCCACCACTCGAGAACAATGGAGCTCCTGCCTAGCTAGTTTGGGAGATCTTGGATTCTCACTAGAGGAGGGGTTAATTGCAATACCTTGTGGGCTGGGAGGGATACAGCCTGGAGGAGAGATTGTGGATAGCCACTAAGGACTTTTTGGACCCATCACTCATCAGAGACTTTCACCTAGCTCACCCAGATCATCCGGCACCCAGACCCAGGGGTCGTCCTAGGAGAAGAACACCAGGAGGTGTTCCTGGAGGGGGGGAAACTGTAACATCTGTCCAGGCTCTCGTCCTTCAGAGGGAGCTCTCACCTGAATATTGAACTTTGTTCACGTCCTGTTCCTGCCACATCAGTTCCTGTTTTGTCATTTCCTGTTACCATGTATTTAAGCCATGTGTTTCCACTACCATTTTGCAAAGTATTGCCAGTTTAACTGCCCTACTAAGTGTTTATCCTTGCTTTTGCTAATGCCTCTTGTTATGACCATTGCTTTTGTTCTCTTGACTTGTGTTTCTGGATTTCTGTTTTGGACTTCTCTGCCATTGGATTGCTTTCCCTGTGTTTTGAATCAAGCCTGTGACCTGACTAAGAGCTGTGATTATTGTTTGGACTTGAAGCATCAATTATGTAAGATATTAGCTCAAAATGATTATAGGGAATCAAATGGGAATCAGATCTAACGATTCGATTCAGCTTGATTAGATTAACTTGATTCAGAATTAATAATTTGCACCTATTAACCGTTCGTCCAGCGAAAGGGTTAAGTTAGTACATTTTACCAATTCTGAGGTTTATATTACTTCATGGCCACAACATAATATAAACAGTTATTTCGTTAACTCTTAAGAGCAAGGTACCAAGATCTGGGCATAGATTTAACTTTAAAATACACAACACAAGACAATGCTTCTTTATAAATGAAACAGGAATTTATTTGAATTACTCTAAGACACACAAACTAAACTACTAACACATAAACAAACACACACACACACACACACACACACACACACACACACACACACACACACACACACACACACACAGTCAGGTTTTGGGACTCTTTTTGTTGTGTTTTGATTTGGTTTAGTCCTGTTTGTCTTTGGTTCCTTCCACTTCCTGTTTGCCCTTATTTGGTTTTGTTCCTGTCTCCACCCCTAATTAAGTCATTATCAGTTAAGTGCCTTCACCTGTCTGTGTCTTGTGAACCACCCTATTTAAGTTAGATTCTGTTCATTGTTTGATTGTCCGTTCTCATCGTTGTGTGCGTGTGATCTTGCCCGTCTCCTGTTGGATTTATTTGTGGATTTAATTATTAAAAGACTTGTTTTGTATCTGAGCTCTACCTCGTACTCCTCGTTTGTCCTCCCATGCACGACACGTGACACACACACACACACACACACACACACACACACACACACACACACACACACACATATTCATACTGTTCTAGAGGGTTATGGGGTTTACGGAGGTTAAACGGAATCCCAAAACAACATTACTAGCAATTGCTACTATAGTTCTTAGATTGCAACCTGGTAGAACCACAAAAGCAGAGATTCAGCTTTTAGCTGCTAATAAGGATTTTGTGCACCAATTCAGCAAGCAAAGGAGACTTTGTTTACTTGCGTGCTGTTTGAACAGCCAGGGTTTCCTCCTTGACTTTGCCTGAAGTTCTGATTGGTGGTTCCTTGGATGACGTCTTTGGGAAACACGTTAGTGGTGAGTGATCTGCTTGACCGGATGGCTCCGATTGGTTGCCGGGTTACACGATGTGATGCACGGGAGTTTCTTCTGCAGTCAGAGTTGCCAGATGCAAAGTCTTTGAAGAATTCGGCCGGTTAGCGGAGCTGAGTCTGTTTCCTGTAGAGTTCTGGATGGCATAATCGCGTAATGGTCAGCGCGGTGGAATGGCGGTGCACGGTGAAAGGCGCAAGGTGGAAATCGAACAGCGAAAAGGCACACGGCGAAAGGCAAGGAATTGTTAGGAACGTAGGATTTTAAAGCCCAGCCATTTTGGTCCGTCCCCATGAGGCTTCCTCCAATCGGATCTGGTTGAGGGTGGAGCCACGCTCCAGGCTGTTCCTCCTTGCATAAATTAACCTGTGTCCCACACGTGGTATATCTGTGAGTTTTGTCAATAACTTCAAAAACTTTTGTGATGCAAGTATTGTAACCAATAATAACTTCTCATTCATATAAACATATTGGAAATAAAACAAGCTTCTGGTCAACACCAAACATCAGATATCTTGCATACAGTCAAATACATTTTGTAGCCTTATCTACTAAAGGAAATATAATGCAAACACATAAAAGGGGAATATATTCACTCACACACATACACTCGATTACACAAAACACACCACACATATCGAAAGGTACTGTTACTCTAATTGTGGTAGAAATAGTCTGTTTTAAGAGTTTGTGTATTCTGAATAGCTGTCCACAGTTTAGTAGAATGTGGAAAGGAGGGGTCTGGGTGACCAGAGTGTCCGGAGGTCATGCTGTGAAGCCCTTTGTGCTTTGCGGCTGGTTTTTGTCATTATAAACCTTTCTGTTTGTATATTTGATTGTCAATTCACGAATAGCAGGTTATCAGCGACACAGGCCATCTGTTCCATGGTTGATCTGAGGGGTACCTGTTAATGGGCCCCCTTATATGGTTCTGGGCAAGACACTGATCAAAGGGGAATGGTTTGAGTAGTTCCTGCAGACAACGAGCGATGGGGGGATCTGAGACTGGGTGGCACCAAGGATCAGAGTCATTTATGACTCTTTTAGATTCATCTGGGCTATTGTGATTCCCGCGGTTTGATGATCTGTTCGACTGAGGTCTCACAATTATTTAATAAATACCCACATATGGAATCCACTCGTCCTATCTCTTCCTTACACATTCTCATCAAAACACCTCAATTTTTTCTTTTGACTTTTTAAATGTGTCGAACAACCAGTTTGTTTGGGGAAAAAACTGTTATGTTTTTAACTTAGAATGCTTATAGTTTGTAATAAAATCAAATCTTTACCCTAAAACATTTTTTCTTTCAAACTCTCTCAAGCATAAACACACCTTTCACAGAAACCCACAAACTGCCAACAGCATACTTGAGTTTGTTTTTTTTCATTTAGCTGTAGCTGAGACCCTGATGAAATTATTTTACGCATAGTGTTGGGAAGCTTACTTTGGAAATGTAATAGATTACAATTTACCCTATTTAAAATCAAATAATAGTGTAACTATTGTAATCACTTTAAAGTAATGTGACTGATCACATTTGATTACCTTTTTATTACATTTCTAAATATGTAATGTTTTCAACTGTTAATGTTTTTGAAACATGTAAACCAGATTACAGTCGGACACAACAACTAAGTAATGTCAGACTTTCAAAATCCTTCATCACTTGAGTTACGATTATAATAATTTAATTTTATAGCACAACCACTGCAAAATCAGACTTACTTTGAGCACACGAATCCTAATGCCTAACGCTTCACAAGTTAACTTAACAACCATTACAACATACATGTCAAGTTTGTTTTAGCACATGTATATTGTATTATTCTTGAATATAATTGTTTAGTCTAAATATGTTTGAACAAAGATGTTAAATTGAACATGCGTCACTAGGACCTCATTCAAACGCTGCAGAATTTCAGGTCAGGGAACTACAATATCCAACATACACCTCAGACTTCAAACATGGCCTCTATGTCCCAAAATACTTGCACATGGCAGTGCTCTAAATCGTTGGACTTCTGATTATACGCACGCTTAGATACCCTATGTTACGAACGCGGTCTCTGTGGCTCCCTCCGATCGTAGCCAGCGGGAACCCTCTACCGAATACTAACCCCCACGGACTCCATCTCCCAGAATCCCGTACCTGGGGCGCGCTTACGCTTCCGAGTCGCGCCCTCTCGGCGGCCATTTCCCCAGCGCTTAAAACGGCCGCCATTACTCGCGCTCAACGCAAAGTTTTGATTTGCCTCGGCCATCATCTCTAAGCGTTTTACTACTGGATTATTGCTCTTTGTGTATCGACTCGGACTGTTCACCTCTTGTGACGAACTCAGCCTACCCTTGCGACCCTTGCTTGCCCCTGGTTTTGTTCTTTTGATTGCTAGTTGCCCTGACCCTTGCCTGGACTCTGTTTACGTTTGTGCCTTGCTTACGTCACGTCTGTTTGCCGCTGTCGACCACTGCCAGTGTATACCTTGAGTTTGTTTGTCTGTGTTAATAAACCGTTGCACATGGATCAACCGACTAACGCCTCCGCGTCACAGAAAACTTCGCCAGCGACTGATCCAGCGACGGTTCAACAGCTTTCGTCTGAGCTCTCAGCCCAAGCCTCAGTGTTAGCGATCCACCAACATCAACTGGATCGCCTCTCTTCACTGACGGAGGAGCTTGTAAAAGCCCTGCAAGCCCCCATCGCCAGCCCGCGCCTCGCATTTCCAGAAAAGTTTGACGGAACCCCGGATAAATGTAAGGGATTTCTGTTACAATGCTCTCTGTTTGTCAATCAGCAGCCACACTTATATCCCTCTGATGACTCACAAATTGCTTTTGTATGCTCTTTACTAACTGGACGGGCGCTGGGCTGGGCCACGGCGGATTATGCCCTCAGTTTCCGGACCCTCGCTGCCCAAAGTGGTTGGAACGATGAGCCCCTCAAGTTACACTATCGGAAAGGGCTCAATCTCGACCTCCAGGCCCTCGATGGGCGGCCGCTCTATCCAGGATCAATGAAACCACCCCTCAGCAGCCGTCCACAGAAAATATTCTCCCTGCTTCCTTCATTGTTGGGCCCGTACTGTGGGATCTCACGACTGAGATCTCTGAGGCTCAAACCCAGGAACCCCCTCCTCCTGACTGCCCACCTCAATTAACCTATGTGCCCACATCTCTCCGCCAAAGGATCCTCACCCAGGTTCATTCACTCCCTAGCTCCGGACATCCAGGTATCTCAGCCACTTTACACCTCATGTCTAATCGCTTCTGGTGGCCTTCCCTCCGAGCAGACACCATCAAATTCGTCAAAAATTGCCAGACGTGCAACATAGTCAAGGTTCCTCTACAACTTCCTGCAGGCCTCCTCCAGCCTCTGCCCAGTCCGCAACGCCCTTGGTCCCATATCTCAATCGATTTCCTCACTGACCTACCACCATCCCAAGGCAATACCACCATCCTTACCATCATTGACCGATTCTCCAAGGGTTGCAGATTTGTACCTCTACCCAAACTTCCCACAGCTTTCGAAACTGCTGAGGTCTTGTGCAACTCCGTCTTCCGTTACTATGGTCTCCCGGAGGACATTGTGTCGGACAGGGGCCCACAGTTCACCTCCCGAGTCTGGAATGCTTTCTGCCACCTCCTGGGGATCAACGTGAGCCTCACTTCGGGCTACCATCCGCAAGCCAATGGCCAGGTAGAGAGACTCAACCAGGAGTTGACCCGCTTCCTCCGCACCTACTGTTACGACCACCAGG
This sequence comes from Cirrhinus molitorella, assembly GCA_033026305.1. NCBI lineage: Eukaryota > Metazoa > Chordata > Actinopteri > Cypriniformes > Cyprinidae > Cirrhinus > Cirrhinus molitorella. The sequence goes on from CM065123.1 coordinate 25,890,660, forward strand.
AGGACTGGAGCCGGTTCCTGCTGTGGGCAGAATATGCCCAGAACTCCTTACGTAAGCCAGCTACCAATCTCACACCTTTCCAATGTGTCTTAGGTTTCCAGCCTCCCCTCTTCCCCTGGTCGGGCGAACCGTCAGATCTTCCAGCGGTCAACTCCTGGTTCCAGCGAAGCGAGGAGACATGGAACCAGGCCCACGTCCACCTCCAAAGAGCCATCCATCGCACCAGGACTCAGGCCGACCGTCATCGCAGGCCCAACCCGCCGTATGCCCCTGGCCAGTGGGTTTGGCTCGCCGCCCGAGACCTGCGCCTCAAGCACCCCTGCAGAAAATTAAACCCCAGGTACGTGGGTCCCTTCAAAATAATACGTCAGATTACACCTGTTTCATACCGCCAGGAACTACCTGCACAGTACAGAATCTCACCTACTTTTCATGTCTCCCTGCTCAAGCCCGCTGGCGAACCGAGAGGAGTGGAGGACCTAGACGAGACCACCACACAGAGAGACACCCCCCTCCTGGTCGACGGCGAGGAGGTCTACCAGGTCAACACGTTGTTGGATTCTCGACGTCGAGGGGGTCGCCTACAATATCTGGTCGACTGGGAGGGTTTCGGCCCAGAAGAAAGATCCTGGGTCGCTGCGGAGGACATCTTGGACCAGCCCCACGAAGAAGGGGAAGACCCCGACGCCGTTTACCTCCTCGCGCCGGGAGTCGCTCGCAGGGGGGGGGGCTCTGTTACGAATGCGGTCTCTGTGGCTCCCTCCGATCGTAGCCAGAGGGAACCCTCTCCCGAATACTAACCCCCACGGAATCCATCTCCCAGAATCCCGTACCTGGGGCGCGCTTCCGCTTCCGGGTCGCGCCCTCTCGGCGGCCATTTCCCCAGCGCTTAACCCTCTGGGGTCTGAGGGTGTTTTTGGGCCCTGAAGGAGTTTTGACATGCCTTGACATTTGTGCATTTTTCAGCATCTTAAAAACATATTCATGGCTAAAGTCAGATGATATTGTAATCAGCACAAATTGGGCTACAATAATATGCAAGCAACATGAATGTACATATTTGTGTTTTTGAGAAAACAACATTTATGCGTGGTTAGTGAAAAACTAAAAAAATAAAGTCACTTAAAAAAGGCAATGAAACATGGACAGAATATTTGTTCACAAGGCTTTTGAGACCTGGATGTGGTAGGCTAGAGTTTTTTCTACACAATGATGTGAAAATCATCTCATTCACTCGTTCAAGGAAAACAATATATTGATGTAAATTTACCAAAGCATGTTTTGTGATGGAAAGACAATATGCAAGAGATTGACAATGGTCATGAATATTTAGTGATTCACACCTGAGAGAGACAAAGCCCTCCCCTAATGGCCCATCAAGGACACTGTGACTCTCAGGTAAGAAACACTGCGAGAAGATTCAAAGAATGGAGTTTTAGATTAGTTGTATTTTATTTAACACAGTATAATCAAAACATACATTATGAAGGCCAAAAACACATTATTGAGCACCCTGATCTACAGATATGAACAGACTTTGTGTCATTTCTGAAAACTTATTATTTTCTGAATTCTGTTCAACAAGTGAAACAAGTAAATCATACCTGACATTTAAGTGCTTGCAAAACTCATCATCAGTAGTCAAGAGACTTGTTTTGCACTAGCATATCAGTGTAGTTGTGTTTTATATCTGAGGAACTAATTATTGTTTAGCACGTTAAACGTCTATTCGCGATCAGAGTATTACTAATAAACATGGTCTAAACATACACTCGGTATAAACACTCATAGGCTATTTTTTATTTTATTTATTACATTTTGCGATAAATAAATAAAATACATATACAAATATGATCTTATAGTCATAAACACAAGCATGTTTTGTATTGTATAATGCAATGCATGCTGTCTAAACATTCTTAGACTCTATCATTCAGTGTTACAGTGTAAACACTATTACTTTTATATCGCATCGTTATCTAGAACAATAAAAAACATCCTTGCGTCGTGAGACATTTAGATGCAATGAATTGAAACGTACATCATAGCGTTTCACTTTATGTAGTCAGCAATTATAGTTTGGAAAAAGTCTAGTAAAATGTATACAATTTAGTCTGTCACAGTAACGCAGCGAATGCCAGCAGGCAAATAAAAGAAAGACTTACATTACTTACAGACCAGACTTACAAACTTACGAATTTATTCTCTGTTGAATCTGCTGGCGCCACATCGCGTTCTTCTTCTGATGAGGTAAATATAAGATTTATTCTTCTCAGCAGGTCTTCTTTCACAAACGAACAGTAGTCCAGACGAATTTGAAGTAATGACTTGCTGCTTTGTTGACGGTGATGTGGGCGTTTACCTCCCGCGCTTCTCACGTGGCTAATTGTTATATGAAAGCGAAAGCAACTTATGGGCGTCAATCTAATTACAGATAATCAGCTCCAAGGGGGTAGACTGGACATCGCGTTGGTTTTATATGGTTTACTTTATCAAAGAATATTTGTTTTCGGCAAAACTTACTTCGTTTAAAAGTAGAGATATCAAGCTTTCTCCAGGTATATGTATAATGTCTCTGTGTGCTGTTTTCGCCGAGTATTTGATCATTTAAGTGACGCGTTTCAAAATGAAGATCAGGGAGAACAACTGCGGCACACAGCACTCCCTGTCTATTTTCTTTATTTGTCAAAAGCTCACAATTTTATTATTATTCTGTGTCTGTTAAAATAAAAGTAGATCCTTTACAGATTCTATTGATGTATTGATCTTATCTGTACGATCAAAACTGATGGAGCAGTTTAAGTTCTTTTTGCTGTCATCTAGAAAATATGCATGTGTGTCGCCGGCGCCACCTTCGACCCCTGGGGGTTAAAACGGCCGCCATTACTCGCGCTCAACGCGAAGTTTTGATTTGCCTCGGCCATCATCTCTAAGCATTTTACTACTGGATTATTGCTCTTTGTGTATCGACTCGGACTGTTCACCTCTTGTGACGAACTCAGCCTATCCTTGCGACCCTTGCTTGCCCCTGGTTTTGTTCTTTTGATTGCTAGTTGCCCCGACCCTTGCCTGGACTGTTTACGTTTGTGCCTTGCCTACGTCATGTCTGTTTGCCGCTGTCGACCACTGCCAGTGTATACCTTGAGTTTGTTTGTCTGTGTTAATAAACCGTTGCACATGGATCAACCGACTAACGCCTCCGCGTCACACCCTACATAAAAAGACTTGCATTTCCACACTTTTTGTGGAGTGTACGCTCCTTCCGTGTTGTGATGTTACAAACCCTCTTTGTGATCTCTGTTAGGGATGTGAAGGCCGATTTATTTAAGTTGATGTTTGTGGTTGCTTTTTTATGCACCGATCCTTCATTGTTTGTTTAGCTTAAATATTAGTTTTAAGGCTGTTACAAAAGCATCAGGCATGAAGTTTATATGCATTTTTAAATAATTACGGTAGAGTTGCAGATTTCAAGTAGTTTTGGAGTGGTGTATGTAAGCCGTGAAAACTTAAATGTAACAGTAAATGTAACATTTCCACTGAATGTTACTAAGACAAATTATGTAACAGAGTTCATTAAATCATTGAAATAAATATAAGCGTACAAATATTCATAATGACAATAAGTACAATATACCTTAACGACGCATCAGACTGGTCCCTGCTAAGTACAGAGTACAGCTAAAATTGCTAGATAACTTCATCCACGCTACTGCGCTAGGCTTCGTCATACCATTGTGAGATATAAACCACAAAGAAGCCAGAACAATTTAATAAGTTTCCATGACTCGGTTTGCTCCTTCTGTTTGAATTTGTTTACCGCAGTTTCACCATCCTCATCTTATTTTCCAACCTAATTGTAATTGTTAGGCCAATACATGTCAATATTTCTGTGAATTTGGTTGATTTAATAAAATATTGCTTTTAAACACTGTCTTTATTCGAGATATTTGTGTTACATTTTTATATTAGCCTAGATTTTATATACATGTAACGTTTTTGAAATCATGTCAAACCAAAAAATGTTGCTCATTTGTAAGTCACTTAGGATAAAAGCGCATGCAAAACCGTTCAAATGTAAAAATTGTACTCGGAAGGATGAGTAAGAAAACCTTTTATTTCAACAACATACGTTTATACATTGAAGTAGTGAAGAAAATTATCAAATTGATGTTACAAATAGAGGTCTAGCCAGCAAAGAAAATCTCTGAAGGATCAACAAGATGTTGCAGTAGCTCCGTTGTGTGCATTGTCAACCCAGGTATTGTTCATAGCTCCGGAACAGTTAGGTTACTCACGATTACTGCAGAGTTTTTCAGGCAAGCTGTTGTTGGTTTTACTGATCGGGCCCATCCCTCACACCATTTTGTGGTGTAAGGGGTTGTTCAGGTTTGTTATACTGAATACACAGTGACTTAGGACATACCCACAATAAAACACTGACTGTGATATTGGTCTAACTTGACTTAAACAGCTTGTCTATTGTTGAGAAAATGGTGTTCAACATAGGTACGTCACTCTGCTCGAAATATAGATTCATTTTGCATCGTCTGAAAGGGTTGTCCTCAGGAATAGGGAAGGCAGAATCATACTCCTCATCAGAGTCAGACTCGTTGCTGCTTTGAGACAAAAAGTTTGTTTCAGATTCCTCCCCATGAGATAATTTTGGTCATGATGTGTTTTGTTCCAACAGGTTGATATGGATATGTATTCTGGCTGCGTTGCCACATGGTACCGCATACCAGGTGTGACAGCATCCCACAGATAAATGTACCTGATTTTTACAAAATTTAATTCTCCCAAAATTTGATTGTAGAAGTATGTCCAGTCTAAGGCGGTCAAAAGCAGATAGTTACATTTGGATGCATATTCCTCGTAATAATCCAAAACGCAGAGTTTCACAGTTTTCGTCTTATTCAGACACTGAGAATTTTTGTTTCACAAAATCTTCATCTTCATTGAGAATCTTTGTCAGACTGTGTCTTTCCCGGTGCTTATCTTCACCCGTTTTAACATAACTTCTTGGTGGCATTACAGACGTCGCTCTTGTTTCAGGATTGACTGGAGCAGCCGAAGCCAATGTAACAATGTAGAAATGTTTCCTGCATAAAACTGAGTCTCCCTAAACCTTATTTAAATACCAAATTCTGAATGTCAAACAACCGAGGATGTAACGCCTCCAACAGTTATAAAACGTGTACAGTGAGATATTATCTCTCAAGTTATCACCGGTTGTTTTTGAAAACTATGCATAGCTTGTACACTGCTTTGAAATCAATTTAATAAAAATAAAACCGGTAGATAGAATAGAACGTATGTGCATAGATGAAAATAATCATTAAGTAACAATCTTGCATTAATTAAAAAAAAACGTTATGTCACACACGGAACAAACCAGAGACGGGAATAAGAGTAACAATGCAGAGGTAGATTTATTGACAGCTGTATGATTAGCAATAGTAAGCAGATGGGTCAATGGTAATGAGAGCTTATCTGACTTTCTTGGGTAAGTAATGATGATATAACTCCATATAGTAGAGTAGAGCCGGGAACCAGAGTCCAAATGAAGAGAAGCGGGGAGCATAAAGAGGTCGGGAGCCAGCGTTAAGGGGTGTGAACGGTAGATCCGACAAGAGTAAACTGAAGTTTATATAGGGTGGAGCCAGATTGTAAACAGGTGGGGGTGATTAGAACTCTGGTGATGATGATCTGGACAAGAGAGATGAATTGAGGACCCCGGTTTGACACAATCTCCTCAGGGAGGCCAAAATGATGGAACACTTGTTGGAATAGGTGTTCTGCTGTCTCCAGTGCTGTGGGTAACCCTTTCAGAGGGATGAGTTTGCAGGATTTAGAGAAACGATCAACAATAACCAGGACACAGGTGTTACCTTCGGAGTTGGGGAGATCCGTGATGAAGTCCACCCCAAGGTGGGACCAGGGCCTCTATGGGATGGGTAATGGTACCAGTTTACCTGCAGGAAGTTGACAGGGAGTGTTAGACATGGCACAGACTGAGCAGATTTGGACGTACCTGATGGTATCACGGTGCATACTGGGCCACCAGTATCTGCTGATCCAACTCCCATACGATGGGGCTGACAATTAGGTTGGTGGGAATGATGGATTCTGGTTTGATGGAGGTGTCTTTGGCATGTTGGCGTGATAAGGTGTCTGCGGGGATGTTCTTGGACCCGGGTCGATAAGTAATCTTGTAATTGAAACGTGTGAGGAAGAGGGCCCAACGTGCTTGACGGGGATTGAGTCTTTTAGCTTCACGGATGTACTGCAGGTTCTTATGGTCTGTAATAATAGCATCAAGATGGCGCCGCGGATGGCAGCCACTGTGCTGAGCTCCTCAGTTGTTTTAGTGTTTTTGTTAGTTTTTCCTGTTTTTTGTTTCACAAACACGATCAGTTTTACCAGGGAGGAACTGCTGAACATTCAGCAGAACGGACCTCAAAACCTCCTACCGGATTTCATCTATTCGGACGTTTTGCTGAATGTTGTAGTTGGCGGAGCGGCAGCGCTGATCCGGCGCTTTAAGACGCGCAGAAGGGGAAAGCGCCGACGCGCTTGTAAAACTTCGACAGCGTGGACTTCGGACGGCGCTGCCTAGTATACATCTGGCGAACCTCCGCTCTCTTCCCAACAAAACGGACGAACAACTTCTGCTCTCCCGGACAAATAGGGATTTTTCAAACTCTGCTGCTCTGTGTTTCACTGAGACCTGGCTGAACGATACGATCCCGGACAACGCGCTTCATCTGCCCGGCTTCTTGCTGTTTAGAGCGGATCGCGACGCAGAATCAACGGGGAAATCACGTGGCGGTGGGACGTGCTTTTACATCAACGAAAGGTGGTGTACAGATGTAACAGTATTAACCAAAATGTGCTATTATGATCTAGAAGCACTTTTCATAAACTGCAAGCCGTTCTATTCGCCGCGAGAGTTTTGCTCGTTCATTCTGGTTAGTGTTTAAATTCCACCGCAAGCAAACGTGAGTCTGGCTTTACAGAAACTTGCCGACCAGATCACAGAAATCGAACAAAAACACCCGGACTCTGTTTTAATAATCCTTGGGGATTTTAACAAAGCAAATCTCTTCCTTGAACTGCCAAAATACAGTCAGCATGTTACATGTCCCACCAGAGACAGTAATATATTGGATCACTGCTACACCACAATAAAGAATGCATATCACTCTGTCCTGCGGGCAGCTTTGGGACTTTTTGATCACTGCCTGGTTCATCTTATACCAACCTACAGGCAAAAACTTAAATCTGCTAAACCTGTAGTAAAGACTGTAAAAAGATGGACCACCGAAACAGAGCGGGCCTTACAAGCCTGTTTCGAATGGACTGATTGGAGTGTTTTTGAAGCTGCTGCCACCGATCTGGATGAGCTCACAGAGACTGTAACTTCATACATCAGTTTCTGTGAAGATATGCGCATTCCTACCAGGACTTATTTAACCTACAACAATGACAAACCATGGTTCAATGCAAAACTCAGACAGCTCCGTCAGGCCAAAGAAGATGCTTACAGGAATGGGGACAAAGTCTTGTATAAACAGGTCAAATACACACTGGAAAAGGAGATCAAAGCGGCAAAGAGGAATTATTCTGAAAAATTAAGGAACCAATTCTATTCCCATGACTCTTTATCAGTGTGGAAAGGTCTGAAGGACATCACTGGCTACAAGACACCATCCCCCAGCACTGTGGCCAATCAACATCTGGCAGATGAACTGAATGAGTTCTATTGTAGGTTTGAAAAAACACCATTTACACCTTCAACAATCCCCCTCCCCCTCACCCCTCCTTTACAAATCAGTGAAGAAGACATCCGCAAAGTCTTCAAAAAGAACAAAAGGAAAAAGGCAAAAGGTCCAGATGGTGTGACACCAGCCTGTCTGAAAACCTGTGCTGATCAGCTGGCCCCCATATTTCAACTAATCTTCAATAAATCACTAGCGTTGTGTGAAGTCCCTGCCTGCTTCAAACGCTCCACCATCATCCTCGTTCCAAAAAAACCCAAGATAACAGGACTTAATGACTACAGACCTGTGGCGCTAACGTCTGTCGTCATGAAGTCATTTGAAAAACTGGTTCTGGCTTATCTGAAGGACATCACCGGATCCTTACTGGACCCCCTGCAGTTTGCTTACCGAGCAAACAGGTCTGTGGATGATGCTGTAAACATGGGTTTGCATTTCATCCTGCAGCATCTGGATAAATCAGGGACTTATGTAAGGATCCTGTTTGTGGACTTCAGCTCAGCCTTTAACACTATCATCCCAAACCTCCTCCTGCCCAAACTAACTCAGCTCTCTGTGCCCACCTCTGTCTGTCAGTGGATTACCAGCTTCCTGACAGACAGACAGCAGCTAGTGAGGCTGGGAAAATACTCATCCAGCACCCGCACCATCAGCACTGGCGCCCCTCAGGGTTGTGTTCTCTCCCCACTGCTCTTCTCCTTGTACACCAACGACTGCATCTCTAAAGACCCCTCTGTCAAGCTCCTGAAGTTTGCGGATGACACCACACTCATCTGTCTCATTCAGAACGGTGATGAGTCTGCTTACAGACAGGAGGTTAAAGAGCTGGCTGAATGGTGCAGTCACAACAACCTGGAGCTCAACACGCTCAAAACAGTGGAGATGATCGTGGACTTCAGGAGGAAGCCCCCTGCTCTCCCCCCACTCACCATCATGAACAGCACTGTAAAAACAGTGGAGTCATTCAGGTTCCTAGGCAACAACATTTCTCAGGACCTGAAGTGGGACATTCACATTGACTCCATTGTGAAAAAGGCCCAGCAGAGACTTTACTTCCTCCGTCAACTGAGGAAGTTTAACCTGCCACAAGACCTGCTGAAACAGTTCTACTCTGCCATCATCGAATCCGTCCTGTGCACTTCAATTACTGTCTGGTTCAGCTCAGCTACCAGTTCTGACCTCAGAAGACTATGCCGGATAGTCCGGTGTGCTGAGCGAATCATTGGTACAACCCTCCCCACTCTTCAAGATCTGTACCTATCCAGAGTGCGCAAAAGGGCTAGTAAAATCACTCTGGACCCCTCACATCCCGCACACTCGCTCTTTGAACTGTTGCCATCTGGCCGACGTTACAGAGCCCTGAGCACTAGAACGACCAGGCACAGGAACAGTTTCTTCCCTCAAGCAATCCATCTCATGAACACTTGAAAAATAACATGGAACAATAACACTATTATACACTCATTCACTCATTCATTCATTCATTCATTTATTTAATATACTTGTTTACATTTCTTATTTCTAATTTGCACCTGTACATAATAAATTGTTTACATTTGTCTATTTTAGTTTATTTAAATTGTATATTGAGTATTTGCTTTTTTGCACTTTTTTCTGTATATTTTCTGTATATTTGTATATTGTTCTTTTATTATCTGTGTGTCTTTTCTTGTCATTGTCATTCTGTTGCACTGTGGAGCTTCTGTCACTAAAACAAATTCCTAGTATGTGCAAACATACCTGGCAATAAAGCTCATTCTGATTCTGATTCTGAAATAGATGAAGGGCCCCCTCCAGCCAATGTCGCCACTCCTCCAGGGCCAATTTGATGGCCAGCAATTCTCGATTTCCCACATCGTAGTTTTGCTCCACCGGAGACAGCTTACGGGAGTAGTATGCACAGGGATGGAGGAGCGAGGAATCGCCAGCCACTTGAGAAAGCACCGCCCCTACTCCGGTGGTGAAGGCGTCCACTTCCACAAAGAAAGGGCATTCAGGATCGGGATGGTGCAGTAAAGGGGCAGTGCTAAAGATGTTCTTCAGCTGGTGGAATGCTTCGTGGGCAGAGGGGCACCAGGTCAGGTGTTTGGGTTTGCCCCTCAGGAGGGAGGTCAACGGGGCTGTGATGGAACTGTAGTTCTTGATGAAACGACGGTAGAAGTTTGCAAAACCCAGGGAACGTTGGAGTTCTTTGATGCTGGTGGGTTGTGGCCATTTGAGGACTGCATCGACCTTCCCTTGATCCATCTGCACACCTTCGGCACTGATGTTATACCCTAGGAACTGAACTGATGGTTGGTTGAATTCACATTTCTCCAACTTGAGGAACAGATGATGATGGCGGAGCTTGTGGAGGACCTGCTGGATGTGCTGGCGATGTTCGGCCAGGTTCCGGGAGTAGATGAGGATATCATCGATGTAGACCACGACAAACTTATGGAGGAACTCCCGGAACACCTCGTTCATAAACGTTTGGAAGACCGAGGGACTGATGGATAACCCATATGGCATGACAAAGTATTCATAGTGCCCAGCTGGTGTAATAAAGGCGGTCTTCCACTCGTCTCCCTCATGAATATGAACGAGGTTGTATGCACTCCGCAGGTCCAGCTTCGTGAAGACCTGGGATCCACAAAGCTCTTCGAGGGTGGTAGGGACCAAGGGGAGCGGATAGGGTTGTTGGATTATTTGAGAATTCAGTTGCCGGTAGTCGATGCAGGGACGAAGACCTCCATCCTTCTTGCCCACGAAGAAGCTGGAAGCGGCCGGCGAGATAGATGGATGGATGAACCCTTGTTTTAAAGCTTCCGCTACATACTTCTCCATCGCCTGGCGCTCCATGATGGACAAGGGGTAAACGCGTCCCTTGGGAAGTTGAGCATCGGGCAGCAGATTGATGGCACAGTCCCATGGCCGATGAGGTGGAAGTTGGGTGGCAGCTTGCTTACTGAAAACATCCTGGAACGCCAAATACTCCGCTGAGAGGTAGTTGGAGCCACGGGCATCCCAGAATGATGCTGACGGTGGAATCCTCCAGTACCAGAAATTGAATTTCCTCCTTATGAAATAAGCCGATCTGCAGGGTGATGGATGGTGATTTATGACAAATTTTCCCACACCCCAGTGGTTTTTCTTGTATGGTGGTCACATCATATTCAGTAGAATGGTGTTGACTTTTGAGATGTAGTAGCTTTAAACAGTCTGATGAGATGAAGTTTCCTGATGAGCCTTAATCAACCAGGGCAGAGACAGATAGCGAGAGTTCAGCAGTATGCAAAGTAACAGGTATTAATGTCAATGATGTAGTGTTGATATGATGATTTGATAGTACTCACCACAGGCTGTGGGGGTCGAATGGGACAGTTGCGAATGAGATGACCGGAGTTGCCACAATATAAGCAGAGACCGGAAGTGTATATATATGCCCCAAGTACCTTTTTGCATTCTTCAATTGACCATACTTTTTCTGGATCAATACCAAATTTCTTTGTCAAATCTAATCTTACTGACTCAGTCACTATTGAGTCAATGTGTTCTCCTAACAATGATTTAAACTCACTGTCTGTCCATAAAGGGGTAGCTAGTCCACCTTTCTCAGTTGTTGGAATTAGCCTGGAATTCCTTCTCAACATTTTGTAATGTGTTTCTGAGACAACAGGACACTTCTAAGATCTCCATGACAAGCAGAGGATTAATTTGTCAGCACAGAACTGTTTTTAACCTTCTCTGGCAAAGTAATAACCTCTGTGACAAAGCAGAGGATAAGCTAGTTAATACACATCATAATGTATTCCATCTTTCCCTGGCAATAGCAGAGGATGATGACCTTGTTAACACACTGTAATAGTTGCTAACCTTTTTTTCTTCTCACAGAGGATAAACTTTCTTCCCTGGCAAGCAGAGGATAACTTTTATCTCTAAAATCAACTTTTAGAGGATAACTTGGCTAACTAAACCCTACAGCTGTCTGTTACGTAGCTCTTCTCTGGTGCAGAGGATAACAAATTTGTACTGGTCTGCAGTGGTTCTTTGGATAGAGTAACACTCACCAAATTGTTGAGCTGAAAAAGGTTCTGGAATTCAGTCTGGAGTTAAATCAGATCTTTGTTGAGCTTGAAGTTTCAATCTGGATTCAAGTGAAGAGCTCTATCCGGGTTCACAGTGCCAAAACTGTAGAAAACTTTTTTCTTTGTTGAAGCAGAGACCAGGAGACTCTTGGGTATGTTTTGCAGAGTTCTTTATTGAGCCGCACTGCGCATTGCTGTAGTGATCAAGAGGTCCCAACTAAGGCAGTTTTACAAAGTATTTTATACCTTTCAAGGGGGAGGGATACATAAAGGTGGAGACAATCTGAACAAAGCATGCAAATTTAGTACAGGAATCAGCCCATAACCAAAATGTTCCCAGCCCTGATCTCATCAGCATAACAGTGTCCTTCAAATGCATAGGTACTTATCCAATCATCATTACATTTACATTTACATTTAGGCATTTGGCAGACGCTTTTGTCCAAAGCAACATACAGTTGGGAGAACATAGAGCGATTCTTCTTAAGGAGACAAACAGACACAGGCAGTGCTATAATACCAGATTTCAAGTGGTGCTTCAGACAAGTACAAGCTAGAAAGGGAAGAAATAAAGAGATTATTTATTATTATTTTTTTTTTTTTATGGTAACAGCAAATAGAGTTGAAAGAGATGAGTTTTAAACTGTCGCTTGAAGCTTGTCAGGGAATTAGCATTCCGGATAGGGGTAGGAAGATCGTTCCACCAGCCAGGAACAGTAAAAGAGAATGTTCTAGATAGTGATTTAGCACCTCTCTGTGATGGTACCACAAGGCGTCGCTCACTAGCAGATCTCAGAGTTCTGGAGGGGGTGTAGATTTGCAATAGCGAGTGCAGATAAGCAGGTGCAGTAGCTGTGGTTGTCCTATATGCAAGCATCAGAGTCTTGAACTTGATACGAGCCGCAATTGGGAGCCAGTGCAAGGAGATAAAGAGTGGTGTAACATGGGCTCTTTTGGGCCGTTGAAGACCAGCCGTGCTGCTGCATTCTGAATCATTTGTAGAGGTTTGATTGTGCATGATGGAAGACCAGTCAAAAGAGCATTGCAGTAGTCCAGTCTGGAGATGACAAGGGCCTGGACAAGAAGTTGTGTAGCCTGCACTGTTAGAAAGGGCCTGATCTTTCTGATGTTGTGCAAAGCAAACCTGCAAGATCGAGTAGTCTCTGCAATATGATCTTTGAAAGACAGCTGGTCATCAAAGATGACACCCAGATTCCTGATTGAGTTTGAAGAAGTGATTGTGGAAGAGCCCAGCTGGATGGTGAACCCATGCTGTAAGTTTGGAGTGCAAGGAAAAACAAGAAGCTCAGTTTTTGCCAAGTTAAGCTGGAGGTGATGTTCTTTCATCCACGTTGAGATGTCCGCCAAGCAGCCTGAGATCCGTGCAGGTACTGTTGGATCATCTGGTTGAAATGAAAGATGGAGTTGTGTGTCGTCAGCATAGCAATGGTAGGAGAAGCCATGTGACTCTATGATGGGACCCAGTGATGTTGTGTATATGGAGAAGAGGAGAGGACCAAGAACTGATCCCTGAGGAACCCCAGTGATCAGTTGATGTGTTTTGGATACCTCTCCTCCCCAGGTTACCGTGAATGACCTACCGGTGAGATAGGATTCAAACCAGCGAAGCGGAGTTCCTGTGATGCCCAGCGATGAGAGGGTGGACAGGAGGATCTGATGGTTGACGGTGTCAAAAGCAGCGGATAAATCAAGCAGAATTAGAACTGATGATTTAGAATCAGCTTTTGCTGTCCGCAAGGCTTCAGTTACTGACAGTAGCGCAGTCTCAGTTGAGTGGCCCCTCTTGAAACCTGACTGGTTAGGATCCAGTAAGTTGTTCTGTGAAAAGAACAATGATACCTGGTTGAAAACAACTCGTTCGAGGGTTTTTGCTATGAATGGAAGCAGAGAGACCGGTCTGTAGCTGTCAAGAAGTGAGGTGTTCAGTGTTGGTTTCTTAAGCAGTGGGGTTACCCGAGCCTGCTTAAAAGAAGTTGGAAAAGTGCCTGTGAGGAGCGATGTATTTATGATGTGTGTGAGTGCTGGTAAGACAGTAGGAGAGATTGCTTGAAGAATGTGTGAGGGGATGGGATCAAGTGGGCATGTTGTAGGGTGGCTGGAGAGGAGAAGTTTTGATACTTCTGTCTCAGTGAGGGGACAGAAGGAGAAAGTGAGAGTGTTCGAAGTGGGTGTGGTGGGTTGTAAGTCATGTGTATGAGGGGCTAAGAATTGTTTGCTGATTGTTCGAGTTTTGTCTGTGAAGAATTGTGCGAAATCATTAGCTGTTAGTGTAGTGGTGGGTGGTGGTGGAGGGGGACAGAGGAGAGAGTTAAATGTTTTGAAGAGATTGCGCATGTCAGAAGCACTATTGATCTTGTTATGATAATATGAGGATTTGGCAGTGTGGAGTTGAGTAGAAAAAGCAGAAAGCAACGATTGGTACATACTCAGGTCAGACGGGTGTTTAGATTTGCGCCATTTTCTTTCTGCTTGCCTGAGTTTGGACCGATGTTCACGAAGAACATCAGTCAGCCAGGGGTTAGAGGGGGTAGCCCGTGCTGGCCTGGTGGAAAGAGGACAGATATCGTCGAGACAAGACTTTAAGGTGTTGCATAAGGTGTCAGTGGCTGCATCCACATCCAGAGATGAGAAATGGGTAGGTGAGGGAAGAGAGGAGGAAAGTACAGAGGAAAAGTGTGAGGGTGAGAGGGAGCGTAGGTTTCGTCTGAAAGTAACCGGTAGAGGGGTTGGTGATGCATAGGTTGAAAGATGAATATTAAATGTAATAAGGAAATGGTCAGAGACGTGTAGGGGTTTGACCAGGATGTTGTCAGCGATACAATTGCGAGTGTAAATTAAGTCAAGTTGGTTGCCAGATTTGTGAGTGCTCGTAGTGGTAAGGCGTTTGAGATCAAATGAGGCAAGAAGTGAATGGAAATCTGTAGCATAAGGCTTGTTAAGATGAATGTTAAAATCACCAAAGACCAAAAGTGGACTGCCATCTTCTGGAAAAGAGGATAGCAGTCCATCCAATTCTTCTAGAATTGGATGGACTTAGCTCTTTAATTTCATGTTGGATACTGAAAAATTCACATTCTGATGCATCTAAAGCATTAGACAAGCCTTAAAAAAAAAAAAAAAAAAGAAAGAAAGAAAGAAACCAAGGTACTCAAAAAATATTAAATAAAATATGTTTTCTTTAAATCAGTCACCCATGTTTGGATATCATTGCGTAAAGATCTACCTGTGAAAAATATAAGTTTTTTTTTTTTTTTTTTTTTTCATATTTAGTGTTATCTAAAACTATAGTAATTGTTTATCTGTGTTTAAGTGACATGTTTTTTTTTAAATTTAGTGTTTACATTTTAACAAACGTACTAAACAATGGTTTATTTAAAACGCAAATATACATTTTAAATATAAAGTAGTATATACAGATTTGTGTGATGGCTAAGTGTACATTTTTTACTGTAAAAAACATTGCTCCTACTGAGTGTCCCCAGAAAACATAAAAACCAATGTGTGTGCGCATGCGCCCACCATTGCTCTATTGCCCAAGTCTGCCACTGCCCCCTGACCCAAGCCATGACCCTGATCCCATTCGGGGGGGGGGGGGGGGGGTTTCTGTAACGCCACACCAGCAGAGGGAGCCCTTACCATTGAACTGACTGTTATTACTCCCTCTGCTGCTTCTATGGTTACTTCCTGTTTGGCAGCCATATAAGCTGGCCATGCCAAACAGGGAGTGTTATTCCTGTTTTTCATTGCCTTGTTTTTCCTGCCATTGTCTGTTGCCATAGTTTCTGCCATCGTTTTTGCCCGGTTTTCATTGTCAAGTTTTATTTGTTGCTTTGGACTGCTCTTTTGGATTTTGACCCACGCCTGTGTTTACGGATTACTCTTCTGCTATTGCCCTGGACATTGTTGTTTGCTAGAATAAACTAATGTACATTTTAAACAGAGCAAAACATTAGGGGCTGCAGCCGGTGTAAAATTATTACCCATATCTGACGCTTCCAATAACCTCCACCAGTGTCATGTTGCATGACACACCATTTTTTCAGGGACCTATGCTGTGTGAAGAGCACTCACACTGCAGTTTTATATTTTAACTTAAACTAAGCTACTTTGTGTAAACCTTTCATTTGCAGGATATCCATCTTTTAATACTGTATTTTACTTTGGTACTTGTATGTTTTGACAATACACAATTTGTTAAATTGTTTTATTAGCACAGTGTATTTGGAGCATAAAGTTTTGAAAATTAATATTATAAAGGTATTTATTTGCTTCAGTTGACAGTCAGGTTTTGAGGAAGACAGTAGCCACACAAACAGGAATGATTTCATAGAAACATCAGACCCTGACAAATGTGGTAAATACTTTTATTTGCATGCATATACAATTTTTAAAATATTTTAAATCTACTACACAATGTAATGTTAAAGCCCTAAATGTGTTCTGTTGCTTACACTCCCATCTAAAAGAAATCTCAATAAAAAATAAATTAGTTAACTATTTTTCTTTGTTCTTACAGTCGTTGTTAGTGTGCCCAGAGAAGTTGTTTCAGCCATCTCCACTGTTGAGGTTCAGTCTCTCTCCAGTAATAACACTTCCATCTCTGGTGGAGATTAAGTTATTTGGTGAATTGACACCGAAGATATTTGCACCATTGCACCGTCCATCTCAGCTGACAGCCTCACCATGTCTACTGGTGCTGCCATTACTATTGGTGAGACTCATACCTTGTCTAGGGGAACATCTGCCATCTCCAGTGGCAACACCCACGACTTTTCGATCGGTCCCACTATCAGTGTCATTGGACACACACCATGCTTCTCTGCTAGCAACACCTCTGGAGCATCCCATAGTCCCAGCCAAACCAATGCACCCAGCACAACCTACAGATACATGTTCTTTTCATACAATATAGTCATGGTCAAGGTTTAATGTCAATAGGCCTTGTTTACAGTACAATTTTGTGTTATAATAGTCACTTGGCAGTAGTCGTTTGCATTCTTGTTTACACGCATAATTAATGGACTGTCCATTTGAGATCATTCAACTTCTTATTCCATCGAGGAAGTTATTTGTCCTGTGGTAATTCAGCTATTTGTGTTAACATCATATATACCTTAACAATATTCATTATAAAATATTGATACGTTACATTTTTTAGTACATATATTTCTGCGGGAGCGGGACTGACGGAGGTCTCTACTGTGGTCTATCCAAGCTACTAACAATATAGTTTATAATTGGCAAAGTAAAAGTCCAAGACAATGCATGAAAGGATGACAGCCAAAATCATAAATGATCTAAGTCTGTTAAAAGTATGGCAGAGGTAAAGTGATTATCTGGCAATATCTGTGAATAGCTTGGGTATATTCATATTAGACACAACAGGACTATGTAAACTCAAGTGCCATTTTATTCATTTTGAATTCAAGTGGCTCACAACACAAAACTGTTATGCACAAAGTGAGCATTCGACCACTGTACTGTTGTGTAGAGTATTTGTGGTAGAAGATGATCAGTTGAGAAACTTGGTCAACCTCCCCCACTAGTTTATTGCTTATGGCTTCAACGAGTCTGCTATCCTGGCAGTTTTAGGCCTCAAAAGATGCTGAACATCCCCTTGTCCTTATCTGCTTCAAAGGGTGTACTAAGGAAAGAGGGGGGGGGGGGGGGGTATGTTGACATGACCTGACATTTGTGCTTATTTCAGCTACTTATAACATACTATTTGCCCATATGTATTTTTCTTGTATTCAGCACAAACTGTGCTACAATAATATGTGAGAAAGATGGATGTACATGTTTGCATTTTGTAGAAAAAAAAATATTATGCATGGTTAGCACATTTTAGGAAAAAAACATTCATCTAAAATATGGCCTAAAAAAACTTACTGAATAGTTCTGACGAAATCATTTGACTAATCAGTCCTGTAGGCTAGAATATTTCCTTTACAATGATGTGAGAATCATTCCAACCACTTCATCACAAACAAAGATATAATAATTTGAATTTTGAAAGTAAGTTTTTTGGCCAGCATTGCCATATTCATGGGAGTGTTAATAGCTCTGAATATTCATGTAATTCACACAAGGAGAGACAAAAGACACTCCCACAATGGCTAATGTTCCCCCATCACAGCTAATGTTCGCCCATCAAGTTGGAGTGCTGTGAAGAAAGAATGTGAGAATGCTCAAAGATTTTCATCTATTTTATTGTAATTCCTCTATGTGGAAAAGTGTTGTGCCTTGCTTGCAGTGCTAAAAATGTGAAGATATATTAACACTTTAGTAGTATATAGGGTCGACCATATGTCAAGATTTTTGATTGATTGCGACCTTTGACCTTTGTGACCCCGCCCATCCCCCATTCGTGACGTTTCCCATCCCCCTCACGACCTTGTGTGACCTTAAGTGTTGACCCGGTGACCTCTTAATGACGTCCGGATGTGAAAATAGGGTTAGCTGAAATTCCAACGATGACCCGATGACCTGTCAATGTTGTCCAGATGTGAAAATAGGTATAATTAAAATTCCAACGATGAACTCATGACCCGTTAGTGATGTCCGCGTGAGCAATATGAAGATTGATGGTTATTGATCTCTGACCGGTGGTAAATGAAGTCATGAGGACAGTTTTTGAACTTTTATGGTCCGTTTTGAACTCTCACATCCGGGGCTATCTGCTGACCACATGGTCAGCTGCATTACATTGCATGTTGTGTTATGCACTCTCTCTCTCTCTCTCTCACACACACACACACACACACACACACACAGACATTCAATCATACAAGTCTTATTCTCTTTTTAAATACAATGAATAAAAATAAATGATGTGATCACACACAAACAATATAAAACAAAAGTATTTACAGTATTTATTTGAAATTGTATGCATGTATTTCCAGTAGCTGGAAAAATACATTTTCAAGTAAGATTAAAAACACCAAATGTTAAAATAAGTAAAAAGGGGGGAAAAAATATTTTAACAGGCCAAATAGTAAGGGCTATTGGGGGGGCTCCTACATGTCTGGACATGTTTTATGGAGGATTCCATAGACATAATTCAATTCAGTTAATACATTTTACACTTTTCACAAACAAATTGTTCTAAAGCAGTTTCACAGAAAATTAAAGTATCTACATTATATTTAGAAACTTTTATATTTACATTATATTAATACATTTGGTAACACTTTATTTTGATAGTCCACTTTAGATATTCTACTAACAGTAATTAACTTTGCAACAAAATGTCAACTAGCAGTTAGTAGAGTATTAGTAGACTGTCTGCTTAATATCTTCTAACACTTTCTTTGTCAACTTAACTAACCCTAAACCTACCCTAAACTAACCCTAAATTCTACTCTGAGAGTTAGTGGACATGTAGTTGCAAAGAGATTTAGTTGATATGTAGTTGACAAGTAGTTGACATGTAGCTACAAAGTTACTTACACTTAGTAGAATGTCTAAAGTGGACTATCAAAATAAAGTGTAACCATACATTTTATACAGTATCACCCTCTAAACCTACCCATAACAGTACATTTACACATTTTGCTCAGGGCAATCATTTGAAGTATTACTACACAACAAGGGAACCACACACACACACACACACACACACACACACACACTGTTTTTCTAGGGGCACTCCATAAGTTTAATGATTTTGACAGTAAAAACTGTACCGTCACATAAATCTTTATATATCTTAAATAAACATTTTAAATAAAGCATTGTTTAGTATGTTTGTAAATATTTTAATCATAATGACCTCAAAACCACATTTAATTATAAAAATTGTGATATATACATAAGAATAAACATATAAAAGTAATTTATTTGTGTCTTAAAGATGAATATAAATAAAAAAATACAATAAATATATAAATAAATATCTTAAAATCACATTTATTTGATTATAACGGTTTAAAACCATTTAATCCTACACATTTGTGATATATACATAAGAGTAAATATACAAAAAGTCATTTATGTTTGTTTAAAGATGAATAGAAATAAAAATAATAATAAATACAAATATAAAATAAATATAAATCATCTTACATTTTTCCAGCAAGAACAGATTTCCTTGTGCAAAGATGGCCAAAGGTTTACAAAAATTAACTTAGTTTAAGTTGAAATATAAAACTGCAGTGTGAGTGCTCTTCACACAGCAAAGGTTCCTGCCAAAATGGTGTGTTACTTGACATGACACGTGTGGAGGTGATTAGAAGCGTCAGATAAGGGTAATAGTTTGCAGCCCCTAAATGTTTTGCTCTGCTTAAAAGGCACAATAGGTTATTTTGTGTGTGTGCAATACATGTGTGCCTTCCAGCACCACTGTGCCGGCAAGAATCTCCATCCACAACGTCTTTGGGGCGTGCATGCTGTGATGCTTCCTCACAGAGGATAGCACAGAGGCCTTTGTTCAAAATAATGATTCATCACTGAATCTCTAGTGAGACATATATGATGAAATATAAATCTCAAAGTGTTTGTCATGTAAGTCTATAAACACTAATGTCAAAATAAGTAAAGGAACTTTTTTATTTTAACAGGTTAAGGGATATTGTGGACCCCAACCATGTTTCCATGTTTTATGGAAGCTTTCCATAGAAACTTTTGATTTTAGCACTGTATCAACACCTAAATCTACCCATCACAGTAAACTTTCTGCATTTATTTTTATTATATTTTCAAAAACATAATTTCACATAATTTATCATTTAAAAGGTTGTTATGATCATGGAGAGAAATTGTGCTTAATGCATTTGATGTACTGTATTACTGCACAACAAAGGGATACATGAAACACACGCGCATACACATTGTTTTTTTTTGTTTGTTTGTTTGTTTTTGGGGGACACTCAGTAGGCGTAATGATTTTTTACAGTAAAAACTGTATATCTAGCCATCACACAAATCTTTATATATTTCAAATAAACATTTTAAATAAACCATTGTTTAGTATGTTTGTAAGTATTTTAATTATAGTGACTCAAAAATCACATTTATGTAATTATAACAGTGTAAAACCATTTAATCATACAAATCTGTGTTTTGATAAATCATATAAACAACTATAGACAAACACACACACACACACACACACACACACACATGTATAAAGGAACTTATCTATATTTTAAAGAAGATGGTAATAAATAAAATGTGTGACTATAACACTCAATTTAAAAATAAACATGGCACTTAAACACAGATAAACAATTACTATAGTTTTAGATAACACTTAATATGACAAAAATCTCCTTACATTTTTCAAATGTAGATTATGCAATGATGTCCAAACATGGATGAATGATTTACAAAAAAATAAAAAAAAAATTACAAAATAAATTAACATTTAGTTTAAGAAAAAAACTGACAGTCCCATGTCTTGTCCATTGTGAAACTGCAGATCAGTCTGCTGCAGACCCTCACAGAGAGACTGAGGGATGAGGGAGGAGATACAGACCAAATGATCTGAGATGTTAGTCTGTTAACGTTTTCTAAGTGATCTTTTTGAATGTGCAACATTTATTTCCAAACCATTCATAGAAATGGTTTGACATAGCCTCAAAGTATAATTTTATTATAGTTATTCCACTTCAAACACTTTAATTTGCTTAAAATTTTACAGAATGTTCTTTAAGTGTGTTATTTCTTCAAAGGTAATAACAAATAAGTGTGTTTTAAAATAGAACTAAACTCAACTAAAACATGTTCAGCTAGATGTATACTCTCAAACAAGTCTGATCATTAAAAGTTTATGAATTTTGGCAATACTATGTTTAAGGTTTAAGGGTTCGCAAGTCACATAGATCTATATAATTTTACTATTTTTCTACAAGATTCAATTTCAAGTAATTTACATAGTAAATGTGGGGTCAAAACATCATAAAACAAAATAATCATGTCGACAAATATGTTTTAATAAACAAGGAATGCCTTACTGTCCACTGCACTCTCTCTCTCTCTCTCTGTCTCTCTCTCTCTCTCTCTCTCTCTCTCTCTCTCTCTCTCTCTCTCTTCTCACTCACACACACACACACACACACACACACACACACACACACACACACACAAAGACAATGACACCATTTAGAAAGGTCAACAGTCCAGGTCAGCACTACTGGCCCTGGGTGAAAATGCTAAAAGTTAGTTTCCAACTTTCTCCCAAAATCAAATATTGTGCATTTTATACTGTTTAATCTATCTTGAAAATGTTAATAAAAGGCTACCAAATGTGTCTTGACACAATGTCATTAGCCAATTCTCTATAATTTATAAGATTTACTTTTATTATTTCTACAAACGTTTAGATTTTTTCAGTCCAATAATTATGTGGTCGATACATGAAGAAACATGAATCATGCTACCAAATATGTTTTACACAATGCGTATCCAGATGCTGTTTCTGAACCGAACAAAGAAAACATATTTTATTTGAGATTTTTGCAAGAGTACAATGGCTTTGTGTTGAGTTGTATCAGTTGAGCTTGTTTCATCTGTTTATTACCATTTTCTTAAGTCATTATTTTGACTCGCATATAGAATAGGTAAAGAATAAACCTTATTGTCCATGCTTTAAATTCAAGAAGACTAGTTGCACATCATTTAAGAAAGGGACCATAATGCATACATAAATCCCTCTTGATCTATTATGACTGGTGTTTTACTCGGTCAAATGATCAGGATTATGGGTGACACTGTACACATTTTGGTTGTTGGACTGCATATGTCATTACTATGATTGTAGGTGAGGCTTTCTCTCTGAAAGCCATCAGCATTCAGTGTTTATAGAAATAAATTAAAATTTCTACTTGAGTTTTTGACTAAATTTCTTTTAGGGTACTTATCCGCCTCCATATCCGTACGACCAATCGTCAACACAAGGCTTGTTGTTTTACACTTACAACTGAAACATATCTCACCATCGCTCTCAAAGCTAGACATTCTGTAAAGTTTGAGGTTGTTAAAGTTTCACACACTTGAAAAGGATACAGACACAAAATATAAAGAACTTTATGCACACAAAACCCCTATGTAACTCAAGAGCCCAAATCACTAAGAAAATGACCATATGAATGTAAAAAATTCCGCTAGCAGTCATTTAGTTATATGTTTTATAAACGTTGTTTTAAATTACTTTTTCCTTATGCCGCTAGATTTAGACCTCTTGTTCTGATAGCCGACGACAGTGTTCACATTTTATTCAGCGTACCAAGAACCCGTTTCTTTTATCATCTGCATAGAGTAGGCCTATGTGTACTTCTCGGCGGTCATAAGCAAAAGCAACTACCGTGTGCTGAAATTGTTCTGATTTGGTAGATTGTAAGTTCAGCATGATTCTATCAATAAAAAAGACTTAATTTATATACCACATCTGACATTCTCATCAAAGCACAACAAAACAAAGCAAAACAAAAACGCTAATAGTTTGTAATAAAATCACATCTTTACCCTAAAACATTTTTCTTTCAATCTTTCTTGTGCATACACACACCTTTCACAGACACCTACAAACTACCAACAACATCCTTAAGTTTGTTTTATCATTTAGCTGTAGCTGAGACCCTGATGGAATATTTGTACGCACAGTGTTGGGAAGTTTACTTTGGAAACGTAATAGATTAAAATTTACCATATTTCAAATATGTTAAGTAGTGTAACTATTATAATCACTTTAAAAAGTAATGTAACTGATCACATTCGACAAACTTTTATTACGTTTCTAAATATGTAATGTTTTCAACTGTTAATGTTTTTGAAACATGTAAACCATGTAGGGTTAACATTACAGTTAGACTCAACAACTAAGTATTGTCAGACTTTCAAAATCCTTCATCACTTGAATTAGGATTATAATAATTTAATTGTATAGCACAGTCACCGCAAAACCAGACTCACTTTGAGATTGTTCTGAGATTAAATACACATTTAAAACTGATACTGTCTATGTTTAGCTATGACAGGAAACATTGGCATCTAACAACAGAAAATAAATATACACCATCCCAAATAGAAAATAAATCAAGCT
Organism: Cirrhinus molitorella; assembly: GCA_033026305.1. Lineage (NCBI taxonomy): Eukaryota > Metazoa > Chordata > Actinopteri > Cypriniformes > Cyprinidae > Cirrhinus > Cirrhinus molitorella. The sequence goes on from CM065123.1 coordinate 25,914,569, forward strand.
ATGGAATAAGCGTGTGTCCTAAACCCTGAAACACTGGTGTCTCGTATTTTAGACAAGTCACTGCATTTTATGAAAGAAGTCATACATCTGTATGGGGGTGTGAACAAATATTCAGATGTAACCTCTTTGTAATTGTTAACATTTGACTTTTTTTAAAGTCAGTTATTTGGTTTCAAGAGCACACAAATCCTAACACCTAATGCTTCACAAGATAACTTAACAACGGGGGCTCCATTACAACATACACGGCAAGTCTGTTTTAGCACATGTATACTGTATTATTCTTGAACATAATTGTTCAGTCTAAATATGTTTTAACAAAGATGTTAAATCGAACACGTTTCACTAATACTTCATTCAAACGCTGCAGGCTTCCAGGTCAGGGAACTACCATACCCAACATACACCTCGGACTTCAAACACGGCCGCCATGTCCCAAAATACTCGCACATGGCAGCGCTCTAAATCGGTGGACTTCTGATTATACGCACGCTTAAATTTTTAGGCTAATATTTAAACTAAACAGACAATGAAGAAATGGCGCATGAAACTGCAACCGCAAACATTGACACAACTTAAATGAACAAAAGACAATAACCACCAATATTTGTTCACACAGTTAACTTTATTTAAACGTCTCGCTGATATAAAATGACCCCGAGTTGTTAGAAAAGAAATGTATACCGACATCACTGCAATGTTCATCATTGAGCCGAATTGCCCAAATGAATCATTTTGCAGAAATAAATTGGCCTTTGCATCACTAACACAGATCACAAAGAGGGTTTGTAACATCACAACACGGAAGGAACATATACTTCACAGAAAGTGTGGAGTTTTTTATATAGGATATCTAAGCGTGCATATAATCAGAAGTCCACCGATTTAGATCGCTGCCATGTGTGAGTATTTTGGGACATGGCGGCCGTGTTTGAAGTCCGAGGTGTATGTTGGGTATGGTAGTTCCCTGACCTGGAAGCCTGCAGCGTTTGAATGAAGTATTAGTGAAACGTGTTCGATTTAACATCTTTGTTAAAACATATTTAGACTGAACAATTATGTTCAAGAATAATACAGTATACATGTGCTAAAACAGACTTGCCGTGTATGTTGTAATGGAGCCCCCGTTGTTAAGTTATCTTGTGGAGCATTAGGTGTTAGGATTTGTGTGCTCTTGAAACCAAATAACTGACTTTAAAAAAAGTCAAATGTTAACAATTACAAAGAGGTTACATCTGAATATTTGTTCACACCCCCATACAGATGTATGACTTCTTTCATAAAATGCAGTGACTTGTCTAAAATACGAGACACCAGTGTTTCAGGGTTTAGGACACACGCTTATTCCATAGCTTGATTTATTTTCTATTTGGGATGGTGTATATTTATTTTCTGTTGTTAGATGCCAATGTTTCCTGTCATAGCTAAACATAGACAGTATCAGTTTTAAATGTGTATTTAATCTCAGAACAATCTCAAAGTGAGTCTGGTTTTGCGGTGACTGTGCTATACAATTAAATTATTATAATCCTAATTTAAGTGATGAAGGATTTTGAAAGTCTGACAATACTTAGTTGTTGAGTCTAACTGTAATGTTAACCCTACATGGTTTACATGTTTCAAAAACATTAACAGTTGAAAACATTACATATTTAGAAACGTAATAAAAGTTTGTCGAATGTGATCAGTTACATTACTTTTTAAAGTGATTATAATAGTTACACTACTTAACATATTTGAAATATGGTAAATTTTAATCTATTACGTTTCCAAAGTAAACTTCCCAACACTGTGCGTACAAATATTCCATCAGGGTCTCAGCTACAGCTAAATGATAAAACAAACTTAAGGATGTTGTTGGTAGTTTGTAGGTGTCTGTGAAAGGTGTGTGTATGCACAAGAAAGATTGAAAGAAAAATGTTTTAGGGTAAAGATGTGATTTTATTACAAACTATTAGCGTTTTTGTTTTGCTTTGTTTTGTTGTGCTTTGATGAGAATGTCAGATGTGGTATATAAATTAAGTCTTTTTTATTGATAGAATCATGCTGAACTTACAATCTACCAAATCAGAACAATTTCAGCACACGGTAGTTGCTTTTGCTTATGACCGCCGAGAAGTACACATAGGCCTACTCTATGCAGATGATAAAAGAAACGGGTTCTTGGTACGCTGAATAAAATGTGAACACTGTCGTCGGCTATCAGAACAAGAGGTCTAAATCTAGCGGCATAAGGAAAAAGTAATTTAAAACAACGTTTATAAAACATATAACTAAATGACTGCTAGCGGAATTTTTTACATTCATATGGTCATTTTCTTAGTGATTTGGGCTCTTGAGTTACATAGGGGTTTTGTGTGCATAAAGTTCTTTATATTTTGTGTCTGTATCCTTTTCAAGTGTGTGAAACTTTAACAACCTCAAACTTTACAGAATGTCTAGCTTTGAGAGCGATGGTGAGATATGTTTCAGTTGTAAGTGTAAAACAACAAGCCTTGTGTTGACGATTGGTCGTACGGATATGGAGGCGGATAAGTACCCTAAAAGAAATTTAGTCAAAAACTCAAGTAGAAATTTTAATTTATTTCTATAAACACTGAATGCTGATGGCTTTCAGAGAGAAAGCCTCACCTACAATCATAGTAATGACATATGCAGTCCAACAACCAAAATGTGTACAGTGTCACCCATAATCCTGATCATTTGACCGAGTAAAACACCAGTCATAATAGATCAAGAGGGATTTATGTATGCATTATGGTCCCTTTCTTAAATGATGTGCAACTAGTCTTCTTGAATTTAAAGCATGGACAATAAGGTTTATTCTTTACCTATTCTATATGCGAGTCAAAATAATGACTTAAGAAAATGGTAATAAACAGATGAAACAAGCTCAACTGATACAACTCAACACAAAGCCATTGTACTCTTGCAAAAATCTCAAATAAAATATGTTTTCTTTGTTCGGTTCAGAAACAGCATCTGGATACGCATTGTGTAAAACATATTTGGTAGCATGATTCATGTTTCTTCATGTATCGACCACATAATTATTGGACTGAAAAAATCTAAACGTTTGTAGAAATAATAAAAGTAAATCTTATAAATTATAGAGAATTGGCTAATGACATTGTGTCAAGACACATTTGGTAGCCTTTTATTAACATTTTCAAGATAGATTAAACAGTATAAAATGCACAATATTTGATTTTGGGAGAAAGTTGGAAACTAACTTTTAGCATTTTCACCCAGGGCCAGTAGTGCTGACCTGGACTGTTGACCTTTCTAAATGGTGTCATTGTCTTTGTGTGTGTGTGTGTGTGTGTGTGTGTGTGTGTGTGTGTGTGTGTGTGAGTGAGAAGGAGAGAGAGAGAGAGAGAGAGAGAGAGAGAGAGAGAGAGAGACAGAGAGAGAGAGAGAGAGTGCAGTGGACAGTAAGGCATTCCTTGTTTATTAAAACATATTTGTCGACATGATTATTTTGTTTTATGATGTTTTGACCCCACATTTACTATGTAAATTACTTGAAATTGAATCTTGTAGAAAAATAGTAAAATTATATAGATCTATGTGACTTGCGAACCCTTAAACCTTAAACATAGTATTGCCAAAATTCATAAACTTTTAATGATCAGACTTGTTTGAGAGTATACATCTAGCTGAACATGTTTTAGTTGAGTTTAGTTCTATTTTAAAACACACTTATTTGTTATTACCTTTGAAGAAATAACACACTTAAAGAACATTCTGTAAAATTTTAAGCAAATTAAAGTGTTTGAAGTGGAATAACTATAATAAAATTATACTTTGAGGCTATGTCAAACCATTTCTATGAATGGTTTGGAAATAAATGTTGCACATTCAAAAAGATCACTTAGAAAACGTTAACAGACTAACATCTCAGATCATTTGGTCTGTATCTCCTCCCTCATCCCTCAGTCTCTCTGTGAGGGTCTGCAGCAGACTGATCTGCAGTTTCACAATGGACAAGACATGGGACTGTCAGTTTTTTTCTTAAACTAAATGTTAATTTATTTTGTAATTTTTTTTTTATTTTTTTGTAAATCATTCATCCATGTTTGGACATCATTGCATAATCTACATTTGAAAAATGTAAGGAGATTTTTGTCATATTAAGTGTTATCTAAAACTATAGTAATTGTTTATCTGTGTTTAAGTGCCATGTTTATTTTTAAATTGAGTGTTATAGTCACACATTTTATTTATTACCATCTTCTTTAAAATATAGATAAGTTCATTTATACATGTGTGTGTGTGTGTGTGTGTGTGTGTGTTTGTCTATAGTTGTTTATATGATTTATCAAAACACAGATTTGTATGATTAAATGGTTTTACACTGTTATAATTACATAAATGTGATTTTTGAGTCACTATAATTAAAATACTTACAAACATACTAAACAATGGTTTATTTAAAATGTTTATTTGAAATATATAAAGATTTGTGTGATGGCTAGATATACAGTTTTTACTGTAAAAAATCATTACGCCTACTGAGTGTCCCCCAAAAACAAACAAACAAAAAAAAAACAATGTGTATGCGTGTGTGTTTCATGTATCCCCTTGTTGTGCAGTAATACAGTACATCAAATGCATTAAGCACAATTTCTCTCCATGATCATAACAACCTTTTAAATGATAAATTATGTGAAATTATGTTTTTGAAAATATAATAAAAATAAATGCAGAAAGTTTACTGTGATGGGTAGATTTAGGTGTTGATACAGTGCTAAAATCAAAAGTTTCTATGGAAAGCTTCCATAAAACATGGAAACATGGTTGGGGTCCACAATATCCCTTAACCTGTTAAAATAAAAAAGTTCCTTTATTTATTTTGACATTAGTGTTTATAGACTTACATGACAAACACTTTGAGATTTATATTTCATCATATATTTCTCACTAGAGATTCAATGATGAATCATTATTTTGAACAAAGGCCTCTGTGCTATCCTCTGTGAGGAAGCATCACAGCATGCACGCCCCAAAGACGTTGTGGATGGAGATTCTTGCCGGCACAGTGGTGCTGGAAGGCACACATGTATTGCACACACACAAAATAACCTATTGTGCCTTTTAAGCAGAGCAAAACATTTAGGGGCTGCAAACTATTACCCTTATCTGACGCTTCTAATCACCTCCACACGTGTCATGTCAAGTAACACACCATTTTGGTAGGAACCTTTGCTGTGTGAAGAGCACTCACACTGCAGTTTTATATTTCAACTTAAACTAAGTTAATTTTTGTAAACCTTTGGCCATCTTTGCACAAGGAAATCTGTTCTTGCTGGAAAAATGTATGATTTATATTTATTTTATATTTGTATTTATTATTATTTTTATTTCTATTCATCTTTAAACAAACATAAATGACTTTTTGTATATTTACTCTTATGTATATATCACAAATGTGTAGGATTAAATGGTTTTAAATGTGATTTTAGGATATTTATTTATATATTTATTGTATTTTTTTAATTTATATTCATCTTTAAGACACAAATAAATTACTTTTATATGTTTATTCTTATGTATATATCACAATTTTTATAATTAAATGTGGTTTTGAGGTCATTATGATTAAAATATTTACAAACATACTAAACAATGCTTTATTTAAAATGTTTATTTAAGATATATAAAGATTTATGTGACGGTACAGTTTTTACTGTCAAAATCATTAAACTTATGGAGTGCCCCTAGAAAAACAGTGTGTGTGTGTGTGTGTGTGTGTGTGTGGTTCCCTTGTTGTGTAGTAATACTTCAAATGATTGCCCTGAGCAAAATGTGTAAATGTACTGTTATGGGTAGGTTTAGAGGGTGATACTATATAAAATGTATTAATATAATGTAAATATAAAAGTTTCTAAATATAATGTAGATACTTTAATTTTCTGTGAAACTGCTTTAGAACAATTTGTTTGTGAAAAGTGTAAAATGTATTAACTGAATTGAATTATGTCTATGGAATCCTCCATAAAACATGTCCAGACATGTAGGAGCCCCCCCAATAGCCCTTACTATTTGGCCTGTTAAAATATTTTTTCCCCCCTTTTTACTTATTTTAACATTTGGTGTTTTTAATCTTACTTGAAAATTTATTTTTCCAGCTCCTGGAAAAATGCATACAATTTCAAATAAATACTGTAAATACTTTTGTTTTATATTGTTTGTGTGTGATCACATCATTTATTTTTATTTATTGTATTTAAAAAGAGAATAAGACTTGATTGAATGTCTGTGTGTGTGTGTGTGTGTGTGTGTGTGTATGAGAGAGAGAGAAAGAGAGAGAGAGAGAGAGAGAGAGAGAGAGAGAGAGAGAGTGCATAACACAACATGCAATATAATGCAGCTGACCATGTGGTCAGCAGATAGCCCCGGATGTGAGAGTTCAAAACGGACCATAAAAGTTCAAAAACTGTCCTCATGACTTCATTTACCACCGGTCAGAGATCAATAACCATCAATCTTCATATTGCTCACGCGGACATCATTAACGGGTCACGAGTTCATCGTTGGAATTTTAATTATACCTATTTTCACATCTGGACAACATTGACAGGTCATCGGGTCATCGTTGGAATTTCAGCTAACCCTATTTTCACATCCGGACGTCATTAAGAGGTCACCGGGTCAACACTTAAGGTCACACAAGGTCGTGAGGGGGATGGGAAAGGTCACGAATGGGGGATGGGCGGGGTCACAAAGGTTAAAGGTCGCAATCAATCAAAAATCTTGACATATGGTCGACCCTATATACTACTCACTTTTCACTAGCAGATCTGTTAAAAAAGGGTGCGCTGCAAAAAAAATGCTTGTTTGTCTTGTTTCCAGCCAGAATATCTAAAAAAATCTTAAATCAAGAAGGATTTTCTAGACAAGTAAAAATTATTGTCTTGTTTTCAGAAAAAATAAGTCAAAATTAAGTGAGGTTTGTCTTAAACCAAGCAAAATAATCTGCCAATAGGGTAAGCAAAATAATCTTATTTCAAACAGAAGGCTAGATTATTTTTCTTACCGCATTGGCAGATTATTTTGCACATATAATTACATCAGTGAATTATTATATCTGTGCATTTACTCGACTGCAAAAACTGAACTACCCCTGGTATTCTGTACAAATAATGTTAATACAACTACCTCAGATTCAAGTGAAGAGTCATATGTGATGCAGGTATGGGATCACTAAAAACAGTACAGTCCTATTACTTTTATATCCTATTTTGTTTTATATTATAGCCTATAGAGCATGAAACCTTCATTGCGTCGTAAGAATTTAGATACAATGAATTGTATAGTATTATATGAATTGTACCTATCCTTTTCACTCGATTTCAAACCTTTTAGCCAGAAGTTATAGTTTTAGAAAAACACAGCTATGTGTTCAAGTATATGTGAGAATAGCACGTTAACTAATGCAAATAAGAAACATTACTTGCTCATCAGAACGATCGTGTCATGTGGATCAGCCGCGCGTCGCATTCTGTTCTTCATCTGAGGTGGATTCAGTGTTTAGTCCTCTCAGTGTGTCTTCTTCCATAAGCGAACAGTAGCTGAGATGAACGCGATGAATTCTCAAAGTTAGTTTGCCGTGATGGTGGGCGTTAACATTTCCCGCGCGGCGCACATGGCTAATTATCATATCAAAAGCAAAACTAAAGAGAGGCGTCAACTTCATTATCGTTAATGAACACTGAGTGCAAAACTCAACATGTTGTTGGTTTCATACTGTAGGGTAAGGACCAATCAGACAATGGTTCATTAGATTTAACCAAATCAGTGGTTTATTCAATTAACAAAGAAGCAGACTTCCCCTCACCCAACCCAACAGTGGGTGACAAAGTCTCAACCAGGACGCTTCTAGCAACCACTGATGATGTCAGTTTACGATGTAAAACTATGCAGGAGAATCTGCAACTATGCAGGCAGACTGTCTTTCTTTACTCACTTCCCCCCATAGGAAAGACACAATGCTCATAGAAATGGACTCTTCCCTATTTCATTCACAGACAGACCTTTCTGTGGACGAAGACAAATAGCTCATATATCAGTGTGTGTATATTACGACTGTCCATGTCTTTTGTATTCCTTACTTTAAATTTCTTACTTTATAACCATTTTATGCTTGTGTCTTGATAGAATGCTAATGTAACCACATACAGTATATGCCAAGTTTGGTCTCTTTTGACTCGTATGTAGATTTTCTGAAAGATGTTGTGTATTAGATCCTGATACCGGTGCAACATATTAACGTTCTAATAATCTTTAGTATTTCTGGCCTGAACCCCTATTGATTTAAATATGCAAACTGACATTTTTCTGAAACAAAGGGCCATAAAACGAAGACCCAGTTTCAAACCTCCCACTGAGAAAGCCAGCCTTCTCATTGGTCGGAACTACTTGGGAAGGTGTGACTCTGTCCAGACTTTAAAGGGCTCACACCCTGTTCCGGCCCTCTCTCTTCTCTTCTCCTCTTCTTCTGAAAGATCTTCAGATAGTTATCGTGGAGGTCCTCCACGGAAAGGCCGTGGGGCAAACCCCGTGGCCCAGCCACATGCGGTTTCCCCCAGCATGAGGCCAAACTCTCTCTTTCTATCCTGGCATCTACGCCTCAACCCCCTTTGTAACCATCCGATCAGCCGATCAATGGAACAGCGAAGGCTCCATCTTCATGAAATCATCAGGACTACCTTTGAGCTGGCATCTGGACCCTTGCGTAAGCACCACACGAAAGGAAACCATTATGCAAGTAACCATTTAACTATTAGATGCAATAAGGAAGCTGTGCCCCTTGTAGGTCAAGGAGATTCAGGTTTTTCTGATGATTTGGTTGTGCTGATGTGAAAGATTGCCAGTCTACTTTCTCTCTTTCTCACTCTCTCTCTCTCCTCCTCACTCACTCTCCCTCTCTTTTGCTTTATGTTTTATGTGTTGTCTGTTTAGTATTCGTTATCTGCTAGCTTGTGTTTATTTTCCCATTTTATGTATTCAATAAACCCGCATTTTGTATTCACATATGAATTTCTTACTGTGTTCCTTGCTCACAAACATCATGTCACTTAAACTGCTTTGATTTCGTTACAAAACTGATCCAGTCCTGTAACTTAGCCAATTACAGTGGGAAAGATTAATTTTCAAGGCTAGGAAGTTGATTTTTCTTAGAGTTAGAATAAAAGCGGCTAATACTCGTTGGACGAGGGCATTAGTTCGGTTTATTTTTGACTCGGCTGTTTCAGAGAAGTGTATAAAGTATGTGTAATTAATAACCATTAATTATACATAGTTTATTGTGCTTAAATTAATAACTTTTGCTACAATACGGATTACTTTATAACAGAACATTTGTTTTCGACAAGACTTGCTTTATTTAAAAGTAGAGATATTAAGCTTTCTATCCATGTATATTAACTGTCTGTGTGCTAAGCCTCCACCGAGTTAAAGATACATTTATTGAGGCGTTTCTAATCGCAGTGCGCAGAGACGCTGAAGACAGAAAAAACACCCAGTCTTTTTTCTTTATTTAAAAAAAGAACAAAGTTCAGTTGTTATTCTGAGTGTACACAAAAAAAGTATACACTTAACCATTTTGAATGATGTATAACTCGTATTTGTGTAACTAATATCGACAGAGCAATTTTAGTGTCTTTCGCACTGATCTTAAAAACAGTGAGCTGGTCGCGCCGGCACAACCGTCAACCCCAGAGGGTTAATGTGCAATGTATGGTTTCATCACACCTTTGGGCAAAAGTTGCACAATATCAATAAACTATCAAGATGCAAATCAGGCGGTCTGGGGACACAAAGGAATTTCTCCCGCCAAAAGACCCTCACACTGTCATTCGTCAGATCGCCGGGATGGGTGTTTACTTTTGCCTGAACTTAAAAGTTGCCAGACACACCTCCGTTCAGTTCAGTTTCTTTCTCCTTGGGTCAAAACTCCATGCTCCCCTCCTGGGGAAAAACCCCCGCCATGGGGGGGATTCAGCATGAGGCCGGACTCTCTCTCTCTCTCTATCCTGGCATCTACAACTCAGCCCCCTTTGTAACCATCCGATCAGCCGATCAATGGAACAACGAAGGCTCCGACTCCATGAAATCATCAGGACTACCTTTGAGCTGGCATCTGGACACTTGCGTAAGCGCCACACAAAAGGAAACCAATGCAAGTAACCATTTAACTATTAGATGCAATAAGAAAGCTGTGCCCCTTGTAGGTCAAGGAGATTCAGGTTTTTCTGATGATTTGGGATGTGAATAGCTGATTGGAAACTGCAACTCTCTCTCTCTCCCTCTCTCTCACTCTCTCACTCTGTTTGTTTATGTTTAATGTGTTTTTGTTTAGTGTTCGTCATTTGCTCGTTAGTGTCTATTTTCCCCTTTATGTAATCATTAAACCCACATTTGAATCGTTGCTGTGTTCATTGCTCACAAATATCACGTCACTTAAACTGTTTTGATTTCGTTACGAAACTGATCCAGTCCTGTAACTTAGCCAATTACAGTGGGGAAGATTAATTCTCAAGGCTAGGAAATTAATTTTTCTTAGAGTTGGAATAAAGACGGCTAGTACTCGCTGGACGAGGGCATTAGTTCGGTTTATTTTTGACTCGGCTGTTTCAGAGAAGCGTATAAAGTATGTGTAATTAATAACCATTAATTATACATAGTGTGCTTAAATTAATAACTTTTGTTACATTATTGGTGGAGAATGCGGGCAGTTTTAAACGTGTTTGTGAGCAAACCCAGTATAAGTTCATTCCGTGTCTACATCTGTGTGTAACGCGCGCCGAGCGAAATCAGACCCGCTCCTTTCGTTTTGTTTTAAGAATGAAATGGTGCAGTTAATCTGCGCTAAAACAGACTGAGTCTTTCTATCCAGAAAATCAGTCAATGTTAATGACGGCTAAAATTAACTGTAATTTATGTGACCCTATGAGATGAAAAAAATTCCTTATAGTGAGTCTCACTAGCGTTACGGCGCTGAGACAGTACCTGAGTTTTTCTATTCAGAAACCTGTTGATGAAGTTAAGTAACTGCAATCTACATGACCCCGTAAGATGAAAAAATTCCTTGCAGCGAGCGTCATGAGAATTACGATGCCGAGACAGGCCCACTGTTAATGACAGCTAAGTAATTTTAATTTGATACCGCCATGATTGCGAAGAAGGTAACGTTAGACTGAACGACCTTATAAGCGGCCGAATAAAAAAACATTGCTTGACTGGTGGAACACTGGTTCGACAGAATTAGCCTTCCACCACGGTCTGTGACGTGAGCCTGCTGTTGAAGTTTTGGAATTAAGTTGTGTGTGACGTGTCAGGACTGACTGCTGACAAAATTTTAGAAATGTGCTCGCACCCTTCACCCACAAGCTTTGTGCACACTGGGGGGTGAGATTACATCTGTCTCCTTAGCAACATGGGAAACCATTGTTTTTTTTTCTTCCCCAGTCAAACTCACATCAGCGCCCACATCACAGACCTGCATGTAAACAGATCCCTGCGTGTAGCATAGGCTAACTCGTTAGCACATCCACACGCCGATAAGCTAAAGCCTTTTACCTCAACTGATAGCTATTAGCATCCGGCTAATTTAGACACAGTGTGAGTGTAAGATGCAACCAGTCTTCTCTAGCCACACCTCCGTTCTCAGTTTCACTCTCTGTCTGTTCTCAACACTGTTGTTTCACTACTGGTCTATCCGTGTTATTCTATATCCGTGTTTTATTTTGTTTTCTTTATTTTTACTCCCTCATTCATTTATTTAGTTTAACTTATGCATTTATTTTGCTTTTGGATTTAGTTTTTCTATTTTAATTGGTTTAGCCTGAATAATCATTTGGCACAATGGATTTCATTTAGAAAAAAAAAAATCTAATTCAAACCCATTTGTTTATTTTCTATTTCCCTTGGTGTTCCCTAAGCGATTAGGGCATTTTCATTTACTTTTACCTCTATTAATTTTGATTTACCCCTCATGAAGTTAATTTTAAAGTCAACTTTAATTTTACTTCCCTCTCATTTCCCATTCCTAGGGTGTAGGATTACAGTAGCTCAAATAATGTTGCTCTTCAAAGTAGCTAGTTCACTAGTGGCCTTTGAATGAAATCTCTTACCCCCTCAACAATTAGCATCAAGCTACTTGTCTTATCATTTAACCCTTGTTCCTTCTCTCAGTGTGTCCTATTAGGAAGCACTCCTTTGTGCCTGGGTGGTGAAGCGTCGGCTGGTGAGGCCTGGGGCCGTAATCATCTGCCGGACGCACCTGGCGCCCTCTGGGGGTGCCCTAGATACCTCCTGCCCCTGTACTCCGGAAAGCGACCCGCAGCCGACATCAGCAATGTGGTACCTCAAGTGTTGTATCAACCATATCAACTGACACACTAGGGCAACTTTGGTTAATTACCCTGTGGTGGTTCCATGCATCATGCATCATGCGCGCCCCCACTCTGCCGGCCTATGCAACTCCAGATCCCCCAGGCAAAACCCAATGTTGGCTGTGTCAGTTGGTTGTTGACCTTCCCTCATTTGAGTGCTGCCCATTGTGCAAAAAGTCAAGGCTGTTTGAGCGATCGCTGCCGAGTGCTGTGAGCAGGAGTGATCTAAGGTCCCTGCAGTTGTGTGTCGGGGGGGGGGGGGTCTGGGGAATGGCCCGGTCACAGGATTTCACCAGGCTGATCTCAACTCACCACCTTGTCAGCACATAGCACCTAAGCCCTATTTACTCAGTCTAAGCTCCAAAGAGTACTAGAGAGCCTCTATGCTTCAGATGTGTTTGATAGGCCCTGCTACCTCCCTTTCCACGTCCCTAGGCACTATACCTCAACAGCGCCCCCTCTCTGAAGGCCCTGACAAAACCATGGTAGAAAATCTAGCCCCTGCTTTTCCCAAACTTTCCCTCTATATTAACCTTGGTTCGACCTTTGCGGTCTCTCCTGGTTGAATTTTTATTTATTTTATTTTATTTTATTTTTACTTCTTTTGTTTGTTTTGTTCTGTCATTTTCTTCTGTTTGTTTTCACTATGCATAGATACCAAACCAGTGAGAATCATCAGAGAAACTGAATAATAGACTCACAAACGGTGCAGCCATAGAGTCATGAAGTGAACCCCTCGGCTACCACACCCGCCACAATCATTATTCAGTTTACCTTCCTGCAGTACACTGCCACCTGCACACTGTAGACAAGATGATGCATGTCCACCCCACGCATCCTCCCTTACTGACTGCATCAGTTAATCAAACTGCACAGCCAATTAAACTGTATGGAATCGTAGCTTGTTAAATGCATCTATACTTGCATTGGTGTCCTTTTGTGTTGTGCTGTTTTTCTCTCACCACCAGTGAGACAGTATGCCCAAGCATCCAGCCCTGCAGACCACTGGGACCACCTGGATGCCCGGCCGAGCACCAGGACCAATGCGATCCACAGTACCTCAGCCAGCACAGCGGGATGATCAACAGAATCGGCCGATAGCCCCAACCTGATCCAGAGCTACAGCTACAAGGAGCTGGCAATGATCACCAGGGCACTGGTCTACAACGTCATCATCCAAGCAAGGTTGAGTGGAAAAGACATCGCTAATCTGGAGCAAGCAGCAGCAGAGCTAAAGCTCCAGGCCAAGGTGGCTCGGCGGAGCCAGACAAGCTCAAAGCCATCTACACCAGCCCACAACGCAGGAGACCAAGGACCAGCACAAGACCAAAGAGCTACAGGAGGAAGCGAAGGACTGCAAGTTCACGGACATCCACGTAGACAGTGAGCAGAGAACGACTGAAAAGAAACCTGAGATGGACAGTATGATAAGCTGCAACAAGCTTAAATGAGAGCATAGACTGAAAAGGCTCTTCAAAGGAAACAGAGGTGAGAGCCCTCTGCTAAGGACTGCACCAGCCAGCACCCCAATAGCCCCCATCAGCAACAAGGGGGGTGGGAACCCATTCAAAGGACCCTGGCCACCAGCCACGGCATGACTCAAAGACTTTGATAAGCTGGCTAGAAACATCTCCACATTCACTGCAAACCCCACAGGGGGGGCCACAATGTAGTGATTACCTGCAACACATCTGCAGCCGAAGCAACCACACAAGACTGGCTGTACCTGCTTACGACCACCCTCAGCGACGATGCCAACCAACAGTCTGACAATGTTAAAGCAGCACTCTAGTTCCAGCCAAACTACCTCACAACTTCAACAGGTGGTAGTTAGGAACAAAATACAGCCGTGTGCATGCAGATAGAAGGGATTGTGGAGCTCAACACAAGAACTCATAGTTGAGGAAAATATTCAATAGCACTCTGACTACACTTCACGCGGGGCCCCACACATGGCTTGGCCGGGGAAGGAGCTGAACACGCAGCAGCCACGACCAACCAGAGTGTGGGAATGCCACAGTGATCACTAGTGCTATTGATTTTTCCCACTTTCAGATTCCCCTGATGTAACCACAGCCTAAAGCAGCTGGACTATAGGGGAAAAGATCTCCTGACACATGATTCAGACCAGAGTCACAGACACTTGTCAGTCTACAGAGATCACCTTCGACATTAATTACATTTGAAATGTAATTAAATCAGTCTGCCCACTTACCTTTTCTTCAGTCTTCTGGAGCTCTAAGGACATTTCTAACTTCAACTTTTACCTTACTTTAGTTATTTTACCATCCCCAATTTCCCTCCTTGTGTGGGATTGCAGCCGTTTAGCAACTGTTGTTCCCCTAAAGAGTTATACAGGATATTAGCAGCCCTAAATCCCTGTGACCTCTCTACACCTTCACAAGCTTCAAGGCCAGGCCTTGTACACTGAAGTGCATTTACTGCCCAACACAATGGAGGTGCCAGATAAAACAAGAAACACTCCCCATTGTTTCTTTGTCTTTCTGACCTCGGAGTATTTGGTGCGTTAGTTTAGCTAATAATCCAACCCTAGGTTTATGAGCCCACTGCAGCCGCACCCACAAGTGACAACTGCTTTAATCATATGTCCTAGCTCAAACTAAATAAGGAAAGCCTTTCATTCTCTTTCTGTCTCTTTCTGACTTTATTTCATTTTATTTTTGATACTCTCATACTGACCACCACTAAGAACCATCAGTGCGCTGAGTAATAACGTACCACACGTACAGCACAGTCATTAGCTGACCCATGCAAAATTACTCAAACCACTATCCTCTGTGCGCACCTACACAAATCTTAGGACTAGCTGTCCCTGACCGGTTATTCACACATTACCTGGCTTACAGAGCCCTTATTCAAATGGATAGCTTACCACCTCTGTCTGTACTTGCATTTGCCCTCTGCCTCTCTCTCCTGTGTCTCCACAAGTGACCCAGTGTGTCAGACAGCCAGCACTGCCATCCGCCAGTACCACCTTGTAGACCTGGCAGAGCACTGCAATGGACATCCTTCAGCCTACAGCAGCCAAAGTCTTGCAACAGTCAAGAAAGGAACAGCAGAACTGTGACACAAATGGACACTTCACACCCAGCAGAGACAACGAGGAGCTGACCAGCATCGTCTCCTCGGACCACCCCCTCAAGGGCCTCAGACAGGAGGTAAATGAACTGAACTGCAAGTCCCAAGTTCTAAAGGGATCGGACACCTGCTCAGCAAGGAAAGGAACAGAACAGATTCAAAGAACCTGACAGGATGGAGCAACAGGAAGAAATCGCCCATCTTTAGGAGGCCATAACAGCTGCCAGCCACAGGAAACAGCTTGAAAAGGCCACCAGAAAAGACTCAGAAAGGGAACTGTTCCACACAAAGTGTTGTCAAAACAGCACACATATATACATCTTAATATGAGAAACACTAGAGCTGCAGCCATAGAAGCCCTCTGCATGCGGCCAGAGCTGAAGTCCAAACCCTGTCTCAGCAATTCTGCAACCTTAGGGAGGAGCTCAACATAGTCCAGAAAGAACCGAAACCAGTCTTACAGACTGTGCATGGGCTCAAGTAAAAGACACCCTGCAGCCTGTCACAGATCCAGCAGTGCAAACCAACTCACCCCTGTACAAGACACAATAGGGGGGAGCCGAACCCTTTTGCTTGAAACTTCACAAGTCAACTTCCTGGAAACTTCAGCAGTGACAGAAGGAAAAGCATTCATCCAGATGAGCCCGGAAACAGCACATAAAGTGATACTCAAAGATCTCAACCAAATAGCCAGAGACATCCCTGCATTCACAACAAAACCTGCAGGAGACAATGATGTCCATGCCTACCAGTGAGACATTTGATTTCCACCTGCAGTCTTGAACCACCAAGATAGATTGTCTGCTCTGGGTCACCTCTAGCCCAGGGGTGCAACGCTTCCTGGTTTGACAGCCAGGACACATCCAATAGGACTACCAGCAGCTAAGACAAGCCAGCACAAAGGAAATTTCAGACCTAAAATCTGAACATGAACTGTTTACTGCCCTAGCCACCAAACAGGGCCAGCATGAAACTTCCCCATCACAGACCTCAGTGAGCTTACTTCTGAGCTCATAATGAACCCGCGAAGGAGAAGGACACCAGCTTTGCAAGCTTTCCCTCCAAACAGCCTTCTGTGGCATGTGCATTGGTTCCCATGACAATGACTTGTCAAAGGACACAAAACTCCAGAGAGGGCACACATCATGATACCAGATTGTAAGCACACCACCTGAGCCAGTCAAGCTAACAAGACCCAGCTTTAGCTTAGGCTAAGTTAACTAATAGCGTCAACAGCTAGCAGTTATCACCATTCACTTAAAGCTATTAACTACAGCTTGTGGGCATGCAGTGCAAAGTGATCTATATGTTTATAGAAATATTTTTGAAATATATTGAATGGTTCCTGATCCCTTACTACTTCTTCCCTCACTTTAAGTCCTCTCAGCTAATTCACCTGCACTCTTTTAGTTGTATCCTCTCACGCTTCAACTGAATTTGCAGTTACTTAATTAAATCTAAATTTAATTACATGTAAACTGAGAAAAAGTAGAGAATAATTCTATAGATATTGGGAACTGTTTAATAGCACCTTGGTTAAATTTATGGAAGGACACACCCATAGAATGGTTTTAAACACACAGCAGCGGTGACCAACGACGATGTGATGAACAAAGCAAAACCTTTTAAAACGTTTAATCAAGGGTGCTATTAAGTGTTCCCAATTTCAGGCCACTGCACTGTTTTGAATCACTTATTTAAGTCCTAATGATAATAGCACTCAGCTATTCACTCATTTATTATTCACCTGAGCTATTTACACTCCCCTCTCTTATTCTAGCGTGGTCTCACCTCACCATAGAGCTAGGAGGAACCAAAAAAACTTTCCATTCGTGATTCTGCTTATTCTCAATGAGTGCACCAAGTTCTGTGACCCGCCTACATGAGTAATCTTAGTGATTACAAGGGCATAACTGGGGTCCAGGCACACTGGCAACAAGCATAATACAAATAGGAAACTGTCCTCTTTTCTGTTTTTTTTTTCTCTCCCCCACGTGGTAAGAGATTCAGCCTGTTGTGAGTCATCAGGAGATTCTGAGAAATACTTTGACCATAAGAACCATCCTAAGCCAATTATTAGATCTCGGCTATGCCATAAAAGAGAGATTCTCAGAACCACAAAATATTAGCACCCTAACATCCACAGCTAAAACATTAATCATAGAATACACTTCACTAGCACACCATGCCCGAAACAACAAGCTGTAGGTTTTATTGCTAACTGAACCACTGAAGCCTGTAGCTCAGAACTCTGCAGGGTAGTGCATTTGCCTCTCACCTTTACCCTCACTGTGTGAATGGACACATCCAACAGATGCTCAACCTATCCTCCCAGATGGGTGACCTGAACACTGACTAACCAGTGCGAGGAACACCATTCTGCCCCGGGGTGCTGACAACCCACGGCACCTGAGAAAAATGCAGCTGGACAAGGAGGGAAGAGGACCAAGTACACCTGACCCAAGCCAGAGCTACAGCTATGCTGGGCGGATCAAGGTTATCACCACCTTAGCCACCTCATGGGCCTCAACCAGAGAGAAAACAACTTCACGTAACTGGTCACGGAGTCCCGCAAGGAACACACCACCCGGATAAACATCCGGCCCAACTCTCCTGCCATCCAGCCCTGGACAGCAACCGCCAGTGCCCGTTTGACTCCTCCAGGTTTTTTGGACATGGCACGGCCTGGGCCTGACCCTCCAGCATCTTCACAGGACTTCAAGGATGCAAGATCCCCAAATAGATGAACCAGAAGAGGACAGCATCGAGCCTAGATGAGATGGAGGCTCAGCCGGCTGAGCCAAAGGCTGAGGACAACCAGAAGCAATCGGTGGCCTGATCACCTCGCTACATCCGATCTTTGACCAACAAGGTCCTCGTTGAACCTCATTACTCAAAGAGGGGGGATTATGTAGAGTATTTGTGGTAGAAGATGATCAGTTGAGAAACTTGGTCAACCTCCCCCACTAGTTTATTGCTTATGGCTCCAACGAGTCTGCTATCCTGGCAGTTTTAGGCCTCAAAAGATGCTGAACATCCCCTTGTCCTTATCTGCTTCAAAGGGTGTACTAAGGAAAGGGAGCCCCCACTTTCACCCATGAACACACACACACACACACACACAGACACACATGGACTCCACTCCTAAAAGGACAGTTACATTCAAGCTAGAAAAACCATAGTCAGACTGTAAATAGCGTATTCCTGAATTTGTGTGTAGGTTCACAGCCACCATTGTTCAAGCACAAAGTCATAATCATGACAAAACTGTACACTAGTAGAGTTTTGTTGCTTTTTGTGTCTAACCCTTGTGAAATTGTACAGTACCTGGCATTTTTGGTATCCACGTAATTCTCTTTCCATTTCCGAACTGATGATGTATAGTACATGACTTTAATGTGCAGTGTATGGTTTCATCACACCTTTGGGCAAAAGTTACACAATATCAATAAACTATCAAGATGCAAATCAGGCGGTCTGGGGACACAAAGGAATTTCTCCCGCCAAAAGACCCTCACACTGTCATTCGTCAGATCGCCGGGATGGGTGTTTACTTTTGCCTGAACTTAAAAGTTGCCAGACACACCTCCGTTCAGTTCAGTTTCTTTCTCCTTGGGTCAAAACTCCAAGCTCCCCTCCTGGGGAAAAACCCCCGCCATGGGGGGAATTCAGCATGAGGCCGGACTCTCTCTCTCTCTCTATCCTGGCATCTACAACTCAGCCCCCTTTGTAACCATCCGATCAGCCGATCAATGGAACAACGAAGGCTCCGACTCCATGAAATCATCAGGACTACCTTTGAGCTGGCATCTGGACACTTGCGTAAGCGCCACACAAAAGGAAACCAATGCAAGTAACCATTTAACTATTAGATGCAATAAGAAAGCTGTGCCCCTTGTAGGTCAAGGAGATTCAGGTTTTTCTGATGATTTGGGATGTGAATAGCTGATTGGAAACTGCAACTATCTCTCTCTCCCTCTCTCTCTCTCTCTCTCTCTCTCTCACTCTCTCACTCTGTTCGTTTATGTTTAATGTGTTTTTGTCTAGTGTTCGTCATTTGCTCGTTAGTGTCTATTTTCCCCTTTATGGAAACATTAAACCCACATTTTGTATTCACGTTTGAATCGTTGCTGTGTTCATTGCTCACAAATATCATGTCACTTAAACTGTTTTGATTTCGTTACGAAACTGATCCAGTCCTGTAACTTAGCCAATTACAGTGGGGAAGATTAATTCTCAAGGCTAGGAAATTAATTTTTCTTAGAGTTGGAATAAAGGCGGCTAGTACTCGCTGGACAAGGGCATTAGTTCGGTTTATTTTTGACTCGGCTGTTTCAGAGAAGCCTGTAAAGTATGTGTAATTAATAACCATTAATTATACATAGTTTATTGTGCTTAAATTAACAACTTTTGTTACAGTTGCGTGCCATTTTTATCCATTTGCCACTTTTCCACTGGCCATTGGCGCTAGGGCTTACAGCGAACCAGACGGGTCCAATAGCTGCGGACCTCGAGCTCAGAAGTTGAAATCATGCCACGTTACAAAATACAAGGTTCCACCAGCGAAAGGGAGATGAATGACACGCGTCTATTCACGAACAGGAAATAGAACTTCTTTGTGGGATTTTTGATTTGTTAATGTCTCGTAGGCGAAAAGTTTGTTGTAACGCAAGCGTTACTGAACATGTACCGAGTAAAATATTACTGAAAATTGATTAGTAATGCCTTACACTACAGTGTTACAGCACTCAAGATTACTGCACACCAATTCTCACTGGCCTTTTCTCAAAGCTGTCAGAGGTGTTCGGGCTCCCTACAGTGACCCCTAGTGTCCTTCACGTCGACACAACGTCGAACGTGAACGACAGACGGAGAACAATGTCTCTCTGGAGGATGTTCTTGTTTTCTTCACTGGATGTGACAGCATTCCAGCCAAGCCTTGAGTTCATTGATTATTCCCGATTTCCAGTGACCAATACTTGTGAAAATATTCTACGCATTCTAGTTCATTCAGTGTACACTGCTTTCAAATCTGACATGGATTTTACCATTTGCAGTTCACCAGGATTTGGAAGAGCATGAGAGGTAATATTTTCGAAGGTTTGTAGAGCTTGAGTTATGTGGATTTTATGCTGTTGCCGTTATTTCACTTTATTTCTTGATACCAAAATTCTGTATTTAATGTAACAAACACCTGAAAAACATACAGTAAAAAAAAAAGTGCTTTGTTACATTTGAAGATGACTTTCAAGCTATATGTTCCAATCTTCTAACCTGAACAACTATGTTCCCCAGTTCCATTGCTATGGCAGGATTGTTACTTCTTTATAGGCTGTGTATGGTCTTATTTTAAATAAATATTTTTCTGGTCCTACTTTTTATGCATTCATTTTTTTTTTAGCATCTACAGTGGTGGGGCTTGTGCATCCAAGACTTTAGACATTTTTCTAATTTTATATACTATACTGTAGTTACAAAATTACACTTCACAAAACTACACAAAATTAATGTATTTATTAACACAGGTTTCACCTTGAACAACATTAAACTGGCACAACATTTACAATGATACATCATATAATATACACTATTTATATGGTGATAACATTCAATTGTTCATTGTGAAAAAAAGGTGTATTTTGTGTTTTATAATTTTACATGATAATGCCCTGTTTTCTGTCACCACAATAACCTCAATATGATAAACAAACAAAATAACTTTGCAGATTAAGTATTTATTTGAAGCAGGTTACATGCTGTGAAGAAAAGTTATTTGCACATGCGCATGATTAAGTGGTCCTTGATGTTCAGGAAGTTAGGGCATTCTGGCCAAAGTTGCAGTGGGGAGTTACTTTCCATTGTCCTTAAACTATGGTGGTTCCACTGGCTTACAAACTCATCCACAGATCTATTTATTCTTGGAAGGTAAACTTGGTAAGGAGTCGTAATGTAAAGTGGGCTGTTGCGGTCTAAAATTCCAACATTTTCCATGAAAAGGAAATGATCTTTAAAATAAGCTGACACCACCCTGTTGAGTTCTGCCCGCAATCTTTCTATGCGTTGATTGTGAACACTACATCCAACCATAAAGCTTCCTCTGTTTGTCCCTCGATTCTCAATCATAAACCTTGCGACATTAATATTCTCACTACCAGCATCACCCCTGACATGTTGTGACATGGATGGATGGCTTCGACCAGTGGCGATCAGCCTTAGCCTTGGTGTTCGCCCTCACCTGGAGGGGAGTCTCACGGGCTCTTGTCCAGGTACGGTGACACCTCTGGACGAAGGCGTGGGCAGAGGGGACCGCGACTTCGGATTCCATACTGGGAAAAAGAGGTGGCTGGTAACCTAAACTACATTCAATCGGCGAGAGGCCCGTAGACGACACTGGCAACGAGTTATGAGTGTACTTAACCCACGGAAGTTGCTGACACCAGGAAGTGGGACTCTGGGTGACCAAACATCGCAACGCCCTCTTGAGGTCTTGGTTGGCCCGCTCAGTTTTGCCATTGGTCCGAGGGTGGAACCCTGAAGACAAACTCACAGTCGCCACAGGAGGCCATGAACGCGAAAAATGTGGTCAACGACAGTAACCACTGTCTCCTTGGCTGAAGGCAATTTTGGCAAGGGAATGAAATGGGCCGCCTTCGAGAACCGGGCCACTACGGTTAAAACAACCATATTGCCCAGGGAGGGCGGCAGGGCAGTAATGAAATCTAGCGAAATGTGGGACCAGGGTCTCGAAGGGACCGACAAAGGCTGAAGTAACCCCTCTTTGGAGGTCGATTGGAAGTCTTACCCTGAGCACAGGCTGAACAGGCCAAAACAAACTCTCGGACATCGCGAGCCAAAGTATGCCACCAGAATCGTTGTTTAACCAAAAAGATGGTTTGACCAATTCCTGGATGGCAAGCCACATTGGAGCAATGACCCCATCGAATTACGTCTGACTGTAACCTCCCCGGCACAAACAATCGGCTCCTTGGGCATTCGGGCGGAGGCGTTACCCCTTCTTAGGCTGTGCGGACCTTCGACTCGATCTCCCAAGTGACTGCAGAGACAATCAATCTCTCAGGTACGATGCACTCAGGAGACATCGGGTGGTCCGAATGGTCAAAAATGCGTGATAACTCGTCAGGCTTGGTGTTCTTAGAACCCGGCCTATAGGAGATGGAAAAATCAAAACGTCCGAAATATAGAGCCCAACAAGCCTGCCTGGAGTTAAGATGTTTAGCGGACTGAATGTACTTAAGATTCTTATGATCGTTTCAGATGATGAAAGGAACCCCCAAACCCTGTAACCAATGACGCCACTCCTCCAATGCTAACTTAACGGCCAGCAATTCCCTGTTACCATTGTCGTAATTACGCTCGGCAGAAGATAGGCGATGAGAAAAGAACACGCAGGGATGCATCTTGTCATCCGAAGGAGTGCGTTGGGATAACACTGCACCTAACTCCACCTCTGACGCATCAACCCCCACCACAAACTGGCGTGTGGGATCAGGGGCACGGAGAATGGGAGCCAAAACGAAGCGTTCTTTCAGTTTGGCGAATGCCACCTCGGCCGCACTCGACCACCTGAACACCGTCTTGGTGGAGATCAAGGCAGTCAGAGGAGCGGCTAGTTGGCTGAAGTTGTGAATGAAACACCGGTAAAAATTAGCAAACCCCAGAAACCTCTGCAGGGCCTTGCGGGAATCAGGGGTTGGCCAATCTAACACAGCCTTAACCTTATCAGGATCCACGCGAATCTCCTCAGGCGACACAATGTAACCCAGGAAAGGAACCGACTGTGCATGGAATGCGCACTTCTCTGCCTTGACAAAAAGCCCACTCTCTAGCAGCCTCTGGAGTACTCGCCTGACGTGCTGAACATGTTCCTGGAGAGAAGAAGAAAAAATCAATATGTTGTCCAGGTAGACATATATGAATTGATCGACCATGTCTCTCAACACGTCATTGACAAGTGCCTGGAAGACCGCTGGGGAGTTGGATAACCCAAACAGTATGACCCAGTACTCAAAGTGCCCCCTGGGGGTATTAAAATCAGTCTTCCACTCATCCCCCTTCCTAATGCAGACCAAATGATAAGCATTGCGTAAGTCCAATTTGGTAAAGACGGAGGCTCCCTGCAACCGCTCGAACACTGACGACATCAACGGAAAAGGATAGGTATTCTTTACCGTGATGCTGTTCAGCCCGCGATAATCAATGCATGGTTGCAGGGAGCCATCCTTCTTATCGACAAAAAAAAATCCCGCCCCTGCCGGAGAGGAGGAAGGGTGGATGATCTCTGCTGCTAGAGAATCAGAAATGTATTTCTCCATGGCCTCCCTTTCAGGAGCAGAAAGCGAATATAACCTGCCTTTAGGTGGAGAAGTACCTGGAACTAAGTTAATGGCATAGTCGTAGGGACGATGCGGAGGGAAAGAAGCAGCCCTGGACTTACTGAACACTTCCTTCAGGTCGTGGTACTCCCTGGGCACGTTAGACAGGTTCACCACCTCATCCTGCAATGAAACACAAGAGACAGGAGAACAAGCAGACACAAGACAAGATGCATAACATTTCTCACTCCACGCCGTAACACAGTTCCCCCCCCAGTTGACCGTGGGGCCATGTTGGAGGAGCCGGGGATGACCCAAAACAATGGGTGCCAGGGGAGAATGGGTAACGTAGAATTTAATCCGCTCTGTGTGGTGCCGGCGTGGAGTGAGTGATACTCGGTAACGTCTGTCCATTAAGGGCCTTACCGGAGATCGGTTGACTTAGAAGGGTCAAAGGAATCTGAAGATGCAAGAGCAATGTTCATAAAGTTACCTTCTGATCCGGAGTCGATGAGGGCACTACAGTCATAGTGTTTGGCTGCCCATTGCACTCTTACCGGGAGGAGAGTACTTGATGAGGGTTTGTCCAGCGATGTTCCACCCAACAGCAGCATCTTGCGACATTCTCTCTCCTCCCGGGAAAGCCGAGCTCTCCCGACCTGCATGAGCTTGATGTCCATGAAATGGCCGACCACATTCTCAGCTGCAGAAGTCCCTGGAAACTTAACAGGTGATTGGCCATGAGTCTGCCGATCGCGCTGATGAACACGAGCATCCACCCGTAGAGCTAACTCCACGAGACCTTCGAAATCCTCCGATAATCCAGTAAGCAGATCTCTCCTTAAATGCGGTCAGCCAGCCCATGCAGGAAGATGTCCCTCTGCGCCTCCCCGTTCCAGCCACACTCTGCCGCCAGGGTCCGGAACTCAATGGAATAGTCGGAGACTGTGCGCTTGCCCTGGCGGAGATCAGCTAGTCTTCGTGCGGCTTCGTGCCCTGCCACAGCGCGATCAAAGGCAGCCTTCATTTCGGTGGATAGGGCCTGGAACGAGGAACAGCACGGATGTTGATTCTCCCACACCGCGGTGCCCCACAGAGCTGCCTTCCCCGTCAATAAAGTCAGCACAAAGGCCACCCTTGAACTCTCTGAGGTGAATGTCAATGATTGGAGAGAGAAAAACATAGAACATTTGGTCAGAAATGCTCTGCATAAATTGGGCTCACCTCCGTATCTCTCAGGGGTGGGCAGACGAGGTTCAGGCTGGTGTTGATCTGGCGGCGCCACGGGCGGCGCGGTGGGTAATCTTCGCTGTTGTAGTTGCGAGGAGAGCTCGGACACCTGTGCTATCAGATCCTGGATTGCATGTCCAGTAGCCACAATCTGGCCGTGTTGGCGATCCATACGGGAAGTCGCGTTCGGGAGAAAGTTCTCTAGATCGGTTGCTTCCGCTGAATCCTGCATGGTCAGTTCGTACTGTCACTATGAAAGGAGAGATGATGATGATGATGATGATGATGATTATTATTATTATTAAGCTAGGGAGAATATAAATTATATATATATATATACACGTTACCTCCCGATCAGGACTCAGATATATATGTATTTATATTCTCATTATTTTTTAACATATCTATAGTTATGTGGTGGTACAGAGTTAAAGGCCCTTTCACACGGGACGCAGCAGTCGTGAGTGTCTAGTTCATTTTCAATGGGAGATACGCGGAAAGCGGCAAACAGTGGGCGGTTTTGCTGGCGGCGCGGAGGCGGAACGCAAGCGGTGCTCGTGCACTCAAACTCCTGCCGCTTCCTCGAGCACGGCGCTTCGTGGCAGGCGCCATCAAAGATAAAAATTTTATCTCTTTGATTATTAACAACCAATCATAAAACATATACTTATAACGGACAGTTAACTTGGAGAAGATTGTTTTAAGTGTGATGGATTTCCCAGAATTGTATGACCCATCTAAAATCATATACAGAGACATAAATAAAAAATCCAGAGCGTGGGAGCTTGTGAGTGCACAAGTTGGTTCGCCAAGTAAAAATACAAATACGCTCTTCTCATTTAAGGAGTAGTTCATGTACCCATTTTGTCCTTTTTTTCCTGCAGTTTTTGCATTTCCAGCAAAGCCCTGCACCTCAGATGCATTGTTTAGGCTCAATTCATCTGACTGCCGCTCACAAAAAGATAAAATATTTTTATCTTTGGTGGCGCCTGCCGTGAAGCGCCATGCTCGCGGAAGCGGCAGGGTTTTGGGTGCACGAGCACCGCTTGCGCTCCGCCTCCGCGTCACCAGCAAAACCACCCACGGTTTGCCGCTTTCCGCGTATCTCCCATTGAAAATTAACTAGACACTCACGACTGCCGCGTCCATGTGAAATGGCCATAAGAGTAGGAGTGCAGTTCCTGAAAGCACATTACTGGCTTTGCAAACACTGTGGCAATTTTTTTTTTATTTGTTTACATGTGTAGGGTAGGGACCAATCAGACAATGGTTCATTAGATTTAACCAAATCAGTGGTTTATTCAGTTAACAAAGAAGCAGACTTCCCCTCACCCCAACCCAACAGTGGGTGACAAAGTCTCAACCAGGACGCTTCTAGCAACCACTGATAATGTCAGTTTACGACGTAAAACTATGCAGGAGAATCTGCAACTATGCAGGCAGACTGTTTTTCTTCACTCACCTCCCCCCATAGGAAAGACACAATGCTCATAGAAATGGACTCTTCCCTATTTCATTCACAGACAAACGTTTCTGTGAACGAAGACACATAGCCCATATATCAGTGTGTGTATATTACGACTGTCCATGTCCTTTGTCTTCCTTACTTTGTATTTCTTACTTTATAACCGTTTTATGCTTGTGTCTTGATAGGATGCTAATGTAACCACATACAGTATATGCCATGTTTGGTCTCTTTTGACTCGTATGTAGATTTCCTGAAAGACGCTGTGTATTAGAGACTCATACCGGTGCAACATATTAGCGTTCTAATATGTCTTTAGTATTTCTGGCCTGAACCCCTATTGACTTAAATATGCAAACTGACATTTCTCTGAAACAAAGGGCCATAAAACGAAGACCCAGTTTCAAACCTCCCACTGAGAAAGCCAGCCTTCTCATTGGTCGGAACTACTTGGGAAGGTGTGACTCTGTCCAGACTTTAAAGGGCTCACACCCCGTCCGGCCCTCTCTTCTCTTCTCCTCTTCTTCTGAAAGATCTTCAGAGTTATCGTGGAGGTCCTCCACGGAAATGCCGTGGGGCAAACCCGTGGCCCAGCCACATGCGGTTTCCCCCCCCAACATGAGGCGGGACTCTCTCTTTCTATCCTGGCATCTACACCTCAGCCCCTTTGGTAACCATCCGATCAGCCGATCAATGGAACAACGAAGGCTCCATCTCCATTACATCATCAGGACTACCTTTGATCTGGCATCTGGACCCTTGCGTAAGCACCACACAAAAGGAAACCATTATGCAAGTAACCATTTAACTATTAGATGCAATAAGGAAGCTATGCCCCTTGTAGGTCAAGGAGATTCAGGTTTTCCTGATGATTTGGTTGTGCTGATGTAAAAGATGGCCAGTCTTCTCTCTCTCTCCTCCTCACTCTCTCTCTCTCCTCCTCACTCTCTCTCTCTCTCTCTCTCTTGCTTTGTTTTATGTGTTGTCTGTTTAGTGTTCGTTTATTTGCTAGCTAGTGTTTATTTTCCCCTTTTACGTATTCAATAAACCCGCATTTTGTATTCACAAATGAATTTCTTACTGTGTTCCTTGCTCACAAACATCACGTCACTTAAACTGCTTTGATTTCGTTACAAAACTGATCCAGTCCTGTGACTTAGCCAATTACGGTGGGAAAGATTAATTTTCAAGGCTAGGAAGTTGATTTTTCTTAGAGTTAGAATAAAAGCGGCTAATACTCGTTGGACGAGGGCATTAGTTCGGTTTATTTTTGACTCGGCTGTTTCGGAGAAGTGTATAAAGTATGTGTAATTAATAACCATTAATTATACATAGTTTATTGTGCTTAAATTAAATAACTTTTGTTACACATGCCTGTCGGGTATTTTAAGTTGAGGTGCTATTTGTTTTTATATTAGACTTTTTATATATTTACTGTTGCACTAAAGTCCAAAAGTGAAGAATTTATGTTATTTATTACTTGATTGTTCAAGCTACCTCACAGAAGTGCTCTGTTTGTTAACAGAGTTGTTGAATGTTAAAATAAGGTGAATTAAATAATAAAATAAGGAACATCTTGGATCCGTTTCTTCGCTCTTTTTTATTCTTTTTTTATGTATTATAGAAGTATCGGATCGGGACTTGGTATCAGTAGATACTCAAAATCAAATAACTCGGACTCAGACTCGAGGGCAAAAAAACCCTGATCGGGACATCCCTAATATATATATATATATATATATTTTTTTTTTTTAATTGTAGACCCTCCGTTGAATAGCCATTTGTCCTCTTAAGGCTCTTCCCACTGGATCTACTATTCTTAAACGCTCTTGCACTCGCCATCGCTGAACTCTGATCCCTCTTCCTCTCAAACTACCAGTGATGTAGGTTTCTCCTGATCCAGAGGTTTGTTGGTGAATCTTGGTAATAAGACAATCAAGATCATCATTTGAAATGTTTGTGAAACTCCCATAGTCCACTACCAAGTTGTCTCCTGTGGTTGTACAGTGTTCGAATGTTTACAGACAACATTCGCGATATGGCCATCCAGCTAAATCTGTTGAATCAACAGAGCAGCTGGTATGTTGTACCTCAAATGAAAAAAAGTGCTAATTCACAAAGTGTTTATGCATAACTTGTATTATTTCATTTGCAACTTGCAAAGAGTGTACAGTACAATTCATTATCATCACTTATCTCAGCCTTCCTCTCTGTGATGCAGAATGTGCACATTATATATATATATATATACACACACACACGAACACACACACACACACACACACACACTGTGAGGTGCCAAACAGGAAATAATTATATAAAAATATGAATATATAGTTATAAGTCTGAATATATAAATGTAAATCTGAATATATAGTTATAAGTCTGAATATATAAACGTAAACTTGAATATATAAATGTAAATTTTGAATATATAGAAGTAAATCTGAATATATATAGTTATAAATCTGTATATATAAAAGTAAATCTGAATATATAAATGTAAACTTATATAGTTATAAGTCTAAATATATAAATGTAAATTGTGAATTTATAGAATTAAATCTGAATATATAGTTGCAATTCTGAATATATAAAAGTAAATCTGAATATTATGGAAGGATATTCCAGACTATTTTCAAAAGAATTTGCATATTGCAACTGCTTTTTCCATATGTGGATGCATAAATTGTGCTATAATCCAAACGCAACTGCAAGTATTGCATTACATGGTTTTAAAGAACTTCTAACTAACTTTTATTGGTATTTTGATTGTAAAACATTGTCATGAATTTGTTGTAAATTACAAATTCATGGTTAAAGGACTATACTGATGACAGAAAATAGTGGTAACGCTTTAAATTACAGCCCGCAAAGAACTATGTAAGTATGCTGAACTTACAGCGTACTTATAAAGAACGTACGTGTAGGTATAAGGGAACAATATGTTACGTTCGGATAATAAGGGGGTAATAAAACTGACAATTAACCCGCAAAGACCTATGTAAGTAAACTGAAGTTACACCGTAACTTTGTTGTAATTACAGTATACCTATTTAGTACATCCATGTAGGTATAAGGGAATAGCATGCGATATTTGGGAAATAACGGGGGTAATAACCTGTGAAATTTTTTTTTTATACTGTAGCCTATCATTTATAACTAGGCTACTTAAAACTAAGGGCTACTATAATTAGGCTACATCGTATGGTACAGTGTACTGTATATGGCCTAAACAACAGTCTTATGTTGTGAATATGATTTAAAAAGACGATGTACTTTTTATAATTTTATATTAATGTTTTTTACAGGCCTAGATAGACTATTTCTTATAGCGTAGCTACATATTTAATATTAAAGGATACAAGAGGGTAATCAATAAGCTTTCATAAGGTAAGGAGACATGTGAATGATAAATTATAAACTCAACTCATTTCACTGGATGTCTAGTTTTGTTGTGAAATCTCCATCATGTATTCTTTAATATTAAATATGTAGCTACGCTATAAGAAATAGTCTATCTAGGCCTGTAAAAAACATTAATATAAAATTATGAAAAGTACATCGTCTTTTTAAATCATATTCACAACATAAGACTGTTGTTTAGGCCATATACAGTACACTGTACCATACGATGTAGCCTAATTATAGTAGCCCTTAGTTTTAAATAGCCTAGTTATAAATGATAGGCTACAGTATAATAAAAAAAAAATTCACAGGTTATTACCCCCGTTATTTCCCAAATATCGCATGCTATTCCCTTATACCTACATGGATGTACTAAATAGGTATACTGTAATTACAACAAAGTTACGGTGTAACTTCAGTTTACTTACATAGGTCTTTGCGGGTTAATTGTCAGTTTTATTACCCCCTTATTACCCGAACGTAACATATTGTTCCCTTATACCTACACGTACGTTCTTTATAATTACACAGTAAGTACACCGTAAATTCTTTATACTTACATAGTTCTTTGCAGGTTAATTATCAGTCTTATTACCCCCTTATTACCCGAACTTAACATATTGTTCCCTTATACCTACACGTACGTTCTTTATAAGTACGCTGTAAGTTCAGCATACTTACATAGTTCTTTGCGGGCTGTAATTTAAAGCGTTACCAAAATAGTTTTAGACATTACGCCATTACATAAAAAAAAAAAAAAATTCTCAGCTGCACATACCTGAAAAAACTGTTTTTGGGGGGTTGACAGCTTATAAAAACATAGTTCTGTTTTTTTTTTTTGGCCTAATGAACTAGGTCTGTAATTTCCTAGTTCATTAGGGTCTAGTTGTGGTTTCTTAATAAGAGGCTTAATAACCGCTAACTTGAATGGTTTTGGGACATGACCTAAAGATAACGATGAGATAATAATATTAAGGAGCGGTTCTTCTGCTACAGGTAACAACTCTTTCAGTAATTTAGTGGGTACAGGATCTAATAGGCATGTTGTTGGTTTAGACCTTGTGAATAAATGTTTGGTGGCTGGAACAATGGTTCTGCCCAAATGATAGCGCGGAGCGATGTAGTTAATATCAGTCATACGCAGCGTGCATGATACAAGGAAATGGTCAGTAACATCATCGCTTTGAGGTACGATATCTATATCAGTAAGATCAATTCCATGCCATATAATTAAATCTAGCGGTGATTGAAACGATGAGTGGGCCCGGTGACATTTTGCTTGACTCCAAAAGAATTTAATAGGTCAGTAAACGCAAGCCCTAAGGCATCACTTGTATTATCGACGTGAATGTTAAAGTCTCCGACAATTAGTGCTTTATCAAAATTAACCAACAGGTCGGAAAGGAAATCTGAAAATTCTTTTAGAAAGTCTGTATACGGCCCTGGTGGTCAATACACAGTAGCTAAAATAAGAGATAAGACAGATTTCTTTTGCATATCTGACAGAGTAACTTTAAGCAAAAGTATTTCAAATGAATTAAACTTGTATCCTTTTTTCTGAGTTACATTGAGAATATCACTATATATTGTTGCGACACCACCGCCACGACCAATCTGACGGGGCTCATGCTTATAACAGTAGCTTGGTGGAGTAGACTCATGTAGACCAACATAATCATTTGGTTTTAGCCAGGTTTCAGTCAAGCAGAGTACATCAAAACTATTATCTGTGATCATTTCATTTACAATTTTTTGGGTGCGAGTGATCTAATGTTTAGGAGCCCAAACTTTAAAAATGTTTTTTGTTAGTTTATTTTGCATTTTTCCGGGTTAATCACGATCAGATTTTTTCTAGATCCTGCATTAACTGTATGTTTTGACCTCACTATTCGAGGAACAGACACAGTATTTATAGATTGGACAGCACTAGTGCTATCATTTAAGTGTTCAGAGCAAAAACCATCATAGCAGTTATTTGGGAATCGGCTTACTAGTCAAATGGAGCGCAGCGTCCTGGAGATGTTGTCCGACAGCAGTTCTGCTCCGACTCTGCTGGGGTGCAGGCCATCAGCACGGAAAAGCCTAGGACGCTCCCAGAAAAGATTCCAATTATTAACAAAGAGCAGTTTCTGTTCTTTACACCATGTCAATAACCATTCATTTAGAGCAAAAAGTCTACTGAACCTTTCGTGCCCACGTCGATACGTGGGAAACGGTCCTGACACGATGATCCTCGTCGCGGGCGCTGTGCTGCGAACCATCTCGATCAGGCTGCTGAAGTCCCGCTTCAAGACCTCTGTCTGCCGCAGCCTAATGTCGTTCACCCCCGCGTGCAGGACGATCGCGCCAACGCTCTCGTCCTTCAGGATTGTGGGTATCTGCGCAGAAACATCGAGAACACGAGCACCAGGAAAACAATGAGTTTGCACATTACCTTTAGCTAAAGTAGCACGAACGTACCTGACGATGGAATCTCCGACGATCACAGCGTCGCGTTCCGTCTCGCGGAGGGGAGCGAAGCGGTTCCGGGTGGAGATCTCGAAGACCGGGGGCAGCGGAGGGGAGAGGTCCTCGTCCGTGGCCTGGCTCGCGTCTTCCGCTGCTGCTGCACCCAGGGTCCGTGGTGTCCTGGCGCCGGAGTGAAGGACATCTGGGAAAAGCGCGTCCTGGGTGCAGAGGGCCTGCACATAGAAGCACAAGGAGTGGAAGTGGTAGGAGTGTTAGTATCGCGCTGTATACTTACCCGAGAGGATTCCAGAGCTGCCCTCAGCTCGGCCTGCCTCTCCAGGAGCTGGCGGATCTGCTTCTCCACGGCCTCCAGCTCCACCTGCACCGAGTGCAGCTCGAACATGTCATCGCCTGTATTCAAAGGTAGACGCAAAGCAAGTAACAGTTAGTAAACAATGGTAGTGTGTGTGTATAAACAACGCAAGCAAGAGTAGTGGCAACCACGCTGGTGATGCTAACGGGCTATAAGCTAGCGGACTCGGGAATTCAAAACAAAACTAGTGTTAACAAGGTACTCTGGTTGTTTTAGTTTTAAAACACAACAAGGGGTATATTCACATGTTATAAGAAACGTAAATGATGGTGTAAAAATTAGATTTTCGTTTGTAAATTAGACAATATTAAATTGACTTGACGGAGCCCAAACTCAAAGCATACGGCAGCAACATATGCACACACACACACACACACACACACACACACACACACACACACACACATATATATATATATATATGTGTGTGTGTGTGTGTGTGTGTGTGTAATATATATGTGTGTGTGTGTGTGTGTGTGTGTGTAATATATATATATATATATATATATATATATATATACATACATACATACATACATATATATATGAGAGAGAGAGAGGGAGAGACTGGAGAGACAACCACTCTAAGAATGAGCTCCTGAAAAATACAAAAAGATTAAGCCAAAAAGTAAGACAGGGAGTGACATAATAACAGCAAACAAGTAAAAACAACAGAGGAACAACTTGGATTCGCGTAGGATTGATTTTTCTTCTAGAAAATACATTTTAATACAAAAAATGTTGTGCAGGGAGGTGTGTTACCCAGAGAAGTGCAGAAGTGTACAGGCACGAAAAAAGCACAAAGAGAAAACTCTCAGAGACAATCCTGATGTTTTGTATGCTGACTATATTCAACTTAATGGGGAAAAAAAATCAAGAACAACTTCATTTTCCATACCTCTATGATGAAATTGGCCATCTGCGAGGAATACAAGCATGTTTTTAAAGAAGGAATTGGCAGAGGTGGAAGATTAACTGTTTTTGAAAATGAAATGCTAGACACAGACAACCCCATTCTCACCATAACCTACTATACTAAAGGCACATTATTACTGCAAGGCAATGAAGCAAGCCTGAAATTCAACTGAGAGACAGTTTAGCCCTTCTAGAACTGGACTTCACTGAATTCAGAGAACACACTCAAGCCAAACTCTTAGACATGCGCAACACAAACATTTACATCCAGGAACTCAAAGGTGAACTCCAGCAGCTGAAGAAAAACACCAGCTCCTCCATCACTGAACTCACAAGAGCTCTCTACAAGAAGAAAACCGAACTCTTCGCTTACAGCTATGCAAACAAGAGGAGGACACAGAGAAAAAAGAAGAAAACTTCTCCAGACAGCTGCAAGAAATAAAAGAACAGTTACAAAAAAACACAAAAGACATTACACTTTACTACAATACAGCCCCTACTACAGACAAACCCAACTACACAAACACAGAATGCGTGCCCAAGACAAACACACAGACACCTGCAGCAACACAGGCCTCACCTGCCCAACCTCAAGAACTTGACCCAAGATGTTCTCCTCCTCATGGACTCTAATGGAAAATGTTTGGACCCTAAGAAAGTCTTCCCACACCAAAAAGTCACTGCAAAGCGATGTAGCACAACAAGCCACGCCCATCAGATCATCAGAGAATTCACAGGACACCCTGCATGCATTATCATTTACACTGGGACTAATGACCTTCACTCGCTGCGCAACAATACTGCTGATGCTGTGAGGAAAATGGCAGAAATCACCAGCAAAAAGTTCCCAGAGTCCCAAATCATAATCTCCACGCCTCTCTTACGACATGACGCACCACCACACATCATCTACAGCATCAATGCTGAAATTACCCGTGGCTGTTCTGCGCTCCCTATTGTACAACTGGCCCACCACCATCAAATTGGCCTCCAACACCTGTATGATGGACTTCATCTACACAAAGAGGCTGTGCCGATATTCGAACGCGAATTGTCATGCGTATCTCGTCAGTAATGCCGGTTCTGTGATTAGCCGTAAATCTCATTCACCTGTTCATTCATGCAGCCGCATTTACTACACAGAGCCGTAGTTCGCTGACAAGCTACGCAGTTTCACGTGCATTATCGATATAGGACAACATGCACAAACACAGTGCACCAAGATTGTCCAAAAAAAAAAAAAAAAGGTTTATCTTTAACAATACTAATATATTAATGCGTTCATTTCATGTAAGTTGTTGGAATATTCAAGGTCTTCATTCATCGACTTTTGGTTCTAAAAGCACAGACCCAGTTTTTCTGAAAAATAACAAAGATGCTGACATTATCATTCTCAACTTGGTGTCGAAAGGATGCGCTTACCTACTGTCCCTCAGGTTACTATGAAGTAATTGTGCCCTCAGTTAAAATAAATACAGTCCATCATGGACGAGACCCAGGAGGGATCTTAGTGTGGTACAAGGAAGATCTGGCCAAACACATTTCAATTATTATACTTGGTAAATTTCATTGCTGGTTAAAACTAAACAGTCATATTGGCATTTCAACCACTGACACATATCTCAAATGTGCAATTTACATTCCTCCAGCAGAATCCCCTTACCATGATGAGGAATATCTGACTAACATCCACACAGAGATCAGCCGTTTCCAGGCCCAAGGAAACGTGCTGCTCTGTGGAGACTTTAATGCAAGAACTGGATCTGAATCTGATAACATAGATCCAAAGGGCAATGAACATGTCTTTGGCCAAAAAAACCTTAAGTCTCACAAAAAACCTTCCACCAAGAAACAATCTTGACCAAACTGTAAATAAAAACGGTATAGAATTAGCGCAGCTCTGTCGAGCCTCAGGCCTGTACATTCTTAATGACAGGATCAGAGGGGACTCTTTAGGGAGGTTCACATGTTGTTCAGGTCTTGGAGCTAGTGTAGTTGACTATGCCATCACTGACATGGACCCATCCTCTTTCAGAGCATTCACATTTTGACCATAACCAAATTAACATTTACATTAAAACGCACCACACACTAACACAAAACATTTTCAAAACCTGTAAAATGTACAAAATCCAGCCAGGATACAGATGGGCTTCAGACAGCACAGACAAATTTATTCAAGCCCTCAATTCTGAAGAACTGAAAAATCTAATCAATACATTTATTAACAAAAAAATTTGAAACAACTAAAGATGGTGCTAATTTGGCTATAAATGAAATAAATTGCATAATATAACAAAGCAGCATGTAAAACTGAGTTGAAAATGAAAGGCAAAAAATCTAGTAAAAAAAAAGATGAAAAATGGTTTGACTCAGACTGCAAAACATTAAGAAAACAACTTAGAAAATTATCAAACCTGAAACACAATGAACCAAAAAATGCTGACATAAGAAATTAATATTGTTCAAAATTAAAACAACACAAAGACACAATAAGAACAAAAAAAAAAACACCATCTGAGAAAAAGTCTACAAGAAATAGAAAATTCAATAAATCATAATCAGTTCTGGGATATGTGGAATAATCTGAACACAACAAAACCACAAGACTTATCAATACAAGATGGAAACATTTGGACAAAACATTTTGAAAATATATATAAAGAAACTCATCCAAAACAACTCAATAACAATTATGATCAGATCAAACAAAATCTACAAATTTACGAAAACACAATTAAAAATAATCAAAACCCACTCAACTTCCCAATTACACATGAAGAATTGCCAAATAAACTCAAAACCCAAAAAAGTAAAAAAATCTTGTGGCCCTGACAGCATTCTAGGTGAAATGTTGAAACACAGCACACCTGAGCTTCAGACAGCTGTGCTCAAATGATTCAACCTTGTACTTAGTTCAGGCTGTTTTCCTGACATCTGGAGCCTATTTTTTTGGACCCTAATTTGTGTGAACAGTAATCTGGGGAATTTGTTTAGCAGAATTTTAAACAATAGAATAGTAAGCTTCCTTAATGAACACAGTGTCCTGAGCCCTAGTCAGATTGGCTTTCTTCCAAATTATAGAACTACTGACCACATTTACACCCTACACACCCTAATCAATAAACACGTAAACAGACCAAAAATGGAAAAATATTTGCATGTTTTGTCGATTTCAAAAAAGCATTTGATTCTATTTGGCATGATGGATTATATTACAAACTTTTACAAAGTGTAAGGGGTAAAGTTTATGACATTATTAAATCAATGTATTCAAACAACAAATGTGCGATACGAATTGGCAATAAACATACAGAATTCTTCACCCAGAAAAGAGGAGTGCGGCAGGGCTGTAGTCTGAGTCCAACACTGTTTAACATTTACATTAATGAATTAGCGGTTGTTGAAAACTTTTTCTTGTTGAAGCAAAGAAGCCAGGAGACTCTTGGGTATCTTTCGCAGAGTTTTATTGAGATGCACTGCGCTTTGCTGTAGTCATCAAGAAGCCTGAATTAGGCAGTGGTACAAAGTAACTTATACCTTTCAATGGGGGAGGGAATACATATAGGTGGAGACAAATCTAAACAAAGCATACAAATGTAGTACAGGACTCTGCCCGTTACCAGAATGTTCCCATCCCTGATCTCATTAGCATAACAGTGTCCTTCAAATGCATAGGTGCTAATCCAATCATCATATCTACTCAAAGACTGGGGCAGAGGCACCAAAAGCCCTTACAAACAAAAGGTGTGAGTCTCAGTAGTCTGGCTCATTTGATTTACAATAAGAGAACAGGAACTTGCAGGAACATCTTGCTACAAACATTGCTTAAGAGAATCATTTGTTTGCATATTTACCTTAAATGCTAAATACAATGTACTTCAGCTTAGTTTTCCATATGATGTTACATCAGAACATAGGATCAGCATATCTTAAACAGATTCTTAAATTTGTAATCCTACACGGTGCAGTTGCAACGGTCTACAGCCCCTGGACTCACTCTACAAGACAAAAACATTAAATTTTTGCGGTATGCAGATGATCTGGTGCTGCTGTCCTCCACTCCACAGGTATTGCAGCAGCACCTTGACCTGCTGGAGAACTACTGTCAGAACTCGGCCCTGACAGTAAACCTCAAAAAGACCAACATTATGGTCTTTCAGAAAAAGCCCAGATGTCAGGAACACAGATACCAGTTCAATCTAGGCAGCACCGCCCTAGAACACACAATGCAGTACACTTACCTCGGCCTGATCATCACTGCATCGGGGAGTTTCAGTATGGCAGTGAATGTGCTCAAAGATAAAGCTCGAAGAGCTCTATATGCCATTAAGAGAGAATTCCAAAATATTGAATTACCAATTCCAATTTGGTGTAAAATCTTTGATAGTGTAATTCAGCCCATAGTGCTGTATGGAAGTGAGGTATGGGGTCCACTCAGTGATCAGAGCTACACTAGATGGGACAGACATCCAACAGAAGCCCTACACACAGAATTCTGCAAACTGATTCTAAAATTACAAAGAAGAACACCCAATAACGCATGTAGGGCAGAATTAGGCAGATTCCCATTAATCATTAATATACAAAAAATAACCCTCAAATTCTGGATGCATCTAAAATTGAGTCCTACAGAATCGCTACATTTTAAAGCGCTACAAGCCCAACAACTGAACCCCGAGAATAGTCCCCTAAGTCAGCTGGTTCTGAGACTTACTAACCAATGTTCATACGTTCTATTTTGTTACAGTATTTTTTTCAGTACTATTTAGACTTTCTCATTGTTATTAATATGTTCCTCCACATATATCCAAGGCTTTGGTAATATTGTATTTTTTTTACAGTCATGCCAATAAAGCAGTTTTGCAATAAAGCAACACACACATACACACACACACTATTATATATATATATATATATACATACATACATACATACATACACACACACACACACACACACACACATACACATATATATATATATATATATATATACACATACAGTATGAGGTGCCAAACAGGAAATAATTATATAAAAAACATGAATATATAGTTATACGTCTGAATATATACATGTAAACTTGAATATATAGTTATAAGTCTGAATATATAAATGTAAATGTTGAATATATAGTTATAAATCTGAATATATAAATGTAAATGTTGAATATATGGAAGTAAATCTGAATATATAGTTACAAGTCTGAATATATAAATGTAAACCTGAATCTATAGTTATAATCCTGAATATATAAATGTAAATTGTGAATATATAGAAGTAAATCTGAATATATAGTTATAAATCTGTAGATATAAATGTAAATGTTGAATATATAGAAGTAAATCTGAATATATAAATGTAAACTTGAATATATAGTTATAATTCTGAATATATAAATGTAAATTGTGAATTTATAGAATTAAATCTGAATATATAGTTGCAATTCTGAATATATAAAAGCAAATCTGAATATTATGAAAGGATATTCCCGACTATTTTCAAAAGAAATTGCATATTGCAATCGCTATTTCCATATGTGGACGCATAAACTGTGCAATAATCCAAACGCATTACATGGTATTACAAAGTATAGCATTACATGGTTTTAAGGAACTTCTAGCTAACTTTTATTGGTAGTTTGATTGTAAAACATTGTCATGAATGTGTTGTAAATTACAAATTCATTGTTATAGGACTATACAGATGACAGAAAATCGTTTTAGCCATTACTTTACGCCATTTCTTAAAAAAAATTCTGGTAACGCTTTAGATTACAACCCACAAATAACTGCGTAAGTATACTGAATTTACGGTGTACATTTCTGTAATTATAGTGTACCTATAAAGAACGAACGTGTAGGTATAAGGGAACAATGTATTACGTTTGGGTAATAAGGCGGTAACAAACCAGATAATCAATCTGCAACGAACCACTTAAGTAAACTGGAGTTACAGCGTAACTTTATTTGTAATTATAGTGTACCTATTAAGTACATCCGTGTAGGTATACGGAATAATACGCGACGTATAGGGAATAAAGGGGTAATAACCTGTGAAATTACAAATCACTTATACTGTAAGAATTTCAAAACAAAGGGGTATCTATTCTACGTGGTACGACCTAAACAACAATCGATTTAGAAAGACAATTTACTTTTCAAAATTTATATTGGTAGCCTACTTTATTAGGCCTGGGTATTTTTTAACCATGGGGTACATATTCAATTATTAAAGGAAACATGATGGAGATTACTGAACAACAAAACTGGACATAGTGAAATGAATGGGTTTCTGTTATAATTTACAATTCACAAGAATTCACTACTTACCTTGTGAAAGCTTATTTGTCGATCTCAGCAACTTCGTACCAGCAACTTCCCAACAACACTATCACTAAAAACTTTGCATGATATAGCATCAAGATTCAGTGCAGTTTAAAACAAGCTTACCCCTTTCCAGCTGTTCTCAATAAAAAAGAAATAATTGGTACATTTGTGTTTCAGTGGATGTATACTGCGATGTTTTTATAGAAAAAAGTGTTTAATTTGGCCATCAAACAATTAAATAAAAACTACTGCAATATTTTTCTTTGTAATTACTGTGTAAATATATACTTGTTTTGTGTTTAAATCCAACTTGTTCCTCCCTTGTTCAGTGTAGCTACAGGGTAAATACAACATTTGCAGGCTGTAAATTAAAGTGGTGCTTGTTACCCCCTTGTTCCGTGTAGTTACAGGGTAAATACAACATTTGCGGGCTGTAAATTAAAGTGATGCTTTGTTACCCCCTTGTTCCGTGTAGTTACAGGGTAAATACAACATTTGCGGGCTGTAAATTAAAGTGATGCTTTGTTACCCCCTTGTTCCGTGTAGTCACAGGGTAAATACAACGTTTGCGGGCTGTAAATGAAAGTGATGCTTTGTTACCCCCTTGTTCCGTGTAGTTACAGGGTAAATACAACATTTGCGGGCTGTAAATTAAAGTGATGTCTTGTTACCCCCTTGTTACCTGAAGTTACTGTGTAAGTGTAACAGCCACTTCAGTTACCAGAAATATTTTATTTATTTAACTGAACCTTTCCAACAACAGAATGCAGAAAAAACTAATTTACAACAACTTATACTAACAACAGTAAAAACAAACAAACATATCATGTTCTAAATTTATTTTTAATATGCATACTGCTGATTTTCCTTTCAGCTATGGGCAGGAGTCAATTAATTTCTGGAGATCTTCTGCTTATGCTTGCAAAGTTGTCCCTGCAATATATGAGGAAGCAAAAAAGTCATCCCCCTCTGATGCAATTTTCACCTGTTTTACAAATAGAGAAAAACGCATAAAAAAAAACTGTTAATACATATCAAGTTTGCATAATGTAAATAAGTGTTGCACAAAGCTTATATTTAACCAAATATATAAAAAATGGTGACGTCTCTGAGGACTCTGTAGCAATGTTACAGCAATGTTTCAAGGCAAATCTGTAAGAGTGTAAATCAATAAATAATAAAACAACAAAGGACTACAAAACCTACACACGTAACTAGAAAATAAAATAAACTTAATAGTAAAACACAATTGAGAACATGCAACAGTCCAACTCACCTTTACCCCTATACATCACACAAATTAAACGTTTATACCGTAGTTAAAAACAAACAAAACATAGTTACTATAGTTAATAAATAGTCTCTATGCACAAAAAAAAACCCTCTAAATTTTAAACACCTGGTGTTGTTTTATTGTATTTGTTCATAATTTGTTTAGAACACAAATTAAAAAATATCCTGATAAGTTACCTACCCGATGTCATCCAAAATGTTCATGTCTGTCTTTCTTCAGTCGCAAAGAAATTATTATTATTATTATTTTTATAAAACATTCAGGATTTTTCTTCATATGGTGGTCAGGGGATTGAAGGTTAAAAACGCAGTTTCAGTAAAGCTTCAAAGAACTCTGCACGATCCCAGCAGAGGAATAAGGGTCTTATCTAGCAAAGCGATCGGCCATTTTCTTTAAAAAATTAACATTTATACACTTTTTAACCACAAAATACTCCGCTTGCTCTAGCTTTGCTATGCGTTTGCACTTTTCCACACATTACGTAATCCTGTTGGAAAGGTCATGCGCGATTATTATTATTTTTTTTTTCTTTGTAGTTCGGTTAAAAACTAAATTAAAAATCGTCCGACATTGTTGTTTTACCTTTTTTGGTAAAGGGCATTTGAGGGTTTTTTTGCATGTTGGCTTTGTAAACACAGTCGGTACTTCCGCCTACGTCACGCTTGACCTTTCCAACATCACGGAGTGAAGAGGCGCAGGCGCATCGCAGAGGTCTGCAAATCATTCGCTGTTGTCCTCAGTCATCTCTCCTATTTGTGTGGTAAGTGAAATGTAATGTAACACAGTTAGTGTTACTACCGTTAGCGGCTAACCATGTCCTTTTTGTAGCTGGCATTACTTGTTAGAACCTGATATTTGTTTGCCATGCGTTTTTATTTTATTTTTTTTACTACGGTATAAACATGTTTCAAGGTATGGAGGGGTTAAGGTGAGTGGGAGCCTATTAGAGTAAAGCTGACTGTCGCACGTTCTCAATTGTGTTTTACTACTAAGTTCTTGTTTGTTATTTTCCAGTTACCTGTGTAAGTTTTCACAGATTTGCCTTGAAACATTGCTGTGACACAAAGTCCTCACAGAAGACCTTTTTAATATTTGGTTGAATACAAGCTTTGTGCAACACTTCTTTACATTATGTAAACTTGACATGTATTAACAGTTGTTGTTGTTATTGTTGTTTTTTTTGCAAATTATTTGTTTCTCGTTTTGATCACAGGTGAAAATTGCATCAGAGTGGGATGGCTTTTCTGCTTCCTCATATACTGCAGAGACAACTTTGCAAGCATATGCAAAATATCTCCAGAAATGTGTGGACTCCTGCCAAAGTTGAAAGGAAAAAACTACAGTATGCCTATTAAAATAAATTTAGAACATGATTTGTTTTTGTTTGCTTGTTTTTACTGTTCTGGGTGGTTGTACATTAGTTTTTTTCTGCACTCTGTTCTTGGAAAAGTTCTGTCAAAATCTTGTTAAATAGGTCTTTGGACCTTGCATGTGTAGTACAGTTCATTGTTAATAACTTTGAAACA
Organism: Cirrhinus molitorella; assembly: GCA_033026305.1. Taxonomy (NCBI): domain Eukaryota; kingdom Metazoa; phylum Chordata; class Actinopteri; order Cypriniformes; family Cyprinidae; genus Cirrhinus; species Cirrhinus molitorella. The sequence goes on from CM065123.1 coordinate 25,957,387, forward strand.
TATCTATTGTAGCCTAACTAAAATTACTTAATGTTACACTTAAACAGCAACTACAGGTAACAAGGGGGTAACAAGCACCACTTTAATTTACAGCCTGCAAATGTTGTATTTACCCTGTAACTACACGGAAAAAAAGGGGGTAACAAAGCATCACTTTAATTTACAGCCCGCAAATGTTGTATTTACCCTGTAACTACACGGAACAAGGGGGTAACAAGCACCACTTTAATTTACAGCCCGCAAATGTTGTATTTACCCTGTAACTACACGGAACAAGGGGGTAACAAGCACCACTTTAATTTACAGCCTGCAAATGTTGTATTTACCCTGTAACTACACAGAAAAAAAGGGGGTAACAAAGCATCACTTTAATTTACAGCCCGCAAATGTTGTATTTACCCTGTAACTACACGGAACAAGGGGGTAACAAGCACCACTTTAATTTACAGCCCGCAAATGTTGTATTTACCCTGTAACTACACAAAAGAAGGGGGTAACAAGCACCACTTTAATTTACAGCCCACAAATCTTGTATTTACCCTGTAACTACACGGAACAAGGGGGTAACAAAGCATCACTTTAATTTACAGCCCGCAAATGTTGTATTTACCCTGTAACTACACAAAAGAAGGGGGTAACAAGCACCACTTTAATTTACAGCCCGCAAATCTTGTATTTACCCTGTAACTACACGGAACAAGGTAGGAACAAGTTGGATTTAAACACAAAACAAATATATATTTACACAGTGATTACAAAAAAAAATATTGCAATGTATCATTTATTTTTTTATTGAGAACAGCTAGAAAGGGGTAAGCTTGTTTTAAGCTGCACTGAATCTTAATGCTATATCATGCAAAGTTTTTATAGTGGTGTTGGGAAGTTGCTGGTACGAAGCTGCTGAGATCGATGAATAGCTTTTACAAGGTAAGTAGTGAATTCTCGTGAATTCTAAATTATAACAGAAACACATTAAATCATTTGAAAGTTGTTAAGTCTGTCCACATACTTTTAGCTCGTAATCTGACCCTATCAGATAGGGATATATATATATATATATATATATATATCCCTATGTATGACTTGGTCTTTACTGTTACAGTTCTTACGAGACCCTTTGAGTCAGGGTGGACTTCAAGAACTCTTCCGAGAGGCCAGGATCCTTGGGGAGCTGTGTTGTCAACTACCATTACGACATCTCCTTTCTGGAATCCTCTTCTTACAGTGAGCCATTTCTGTCTCTTCTGTAGTAATGGTAAATACTCACAAGTCCGTCTTTTCCAAAACAAGTCAGCTAAGTATTGAACTTGCTTCCAACGCCTTTTAATGTACAAGTCAGACCTCTGGAACAGTCCTGGTGGGAAAGCGGGATGACCCTTCAAAAGGAGGATGTGGTTTGGAGTCAGGGCTTCTAGGTCATGTTCATCCTCCGTCACAGTGGTTATGGGGCGGCTGTTTAGGATGGCTTCCACCTCACACAATAACGTCTCAAGACCTTCATCATCCATAAGTTGTTCTTTCAGGATGGAGTAAAGAACCTTCTGTACCATGCGGATGAGCCGCTCCCAAACTCCACCGTGATGCGAAGCTGCTGGAGGATTAAAACTCCACTGCACTCCTCTTTGAAGCATGTCCTTTTCAATCTTGCTGTGATTCCATCCAGAGATGGCCTTTTCGAGTTTCTTTTTAGCTCCAACCAGGTTTGTGCCATTGTCCGATCTAATGTGTATGACCTGTCCTCTTCTGCACATAAACCTCCTCAGAGCATTGAGGCAGGAGTCTGTGTCCAGCGAGTGCGCCATTTCAAGATGCATGACTCTACTTGTCATGCATGTAAATAACAACCTCTTGATGTGACTTCATCCTCTTTTGACTTCGAAGGTTCAAACAGTATGTAGTCTTCGCCGACATAGCTAAATGGTGGCAGGTCTGCCTGTAATCTCTCCTTGGGAAGATCCGCCATTTTCTGCTCTCCTGGTTTTCCAACAGTATGTCGGCACACGGTACACCTAGAAAGTATTTTACGTGCAGTAGAGTTGCCGTTTACTATCCAATACTTTTGCCGCAGAGCAGAGAGGATGTGATTTCTTCCAGCATTGCCGATCTGCTTAATCTCCCTCCGACCCGCAGAAGTCCTTCATCAAGCACTGGATCGAGTTTATAGATATTGCTTTGTTTGTTTAAGGCCTTTCCAGTTGCAGATGCTTTCTCCAGCTGTGCCATCTCGTGTGTGTATTTCTGTCTCTGGCAAAACATGATGGCTTTTTCTGCTTTAGACAGATCACTCAGACTGATGGAATGTCTTCCAAACGTGTTCTTTAAAGTGTGCTTTGGGTCAGATGCAAGTTTACTTTTAACTTCTTTCGTTTTAAAGTCAGAAGAGAGTTCTTTTCTTTTTGCTCGGAGTGCCCGCAGAGTGTGCTTTAACTTGAGATACCATGCTACAGCTTTTTTTAGTTTATGCCAACTTGAGAAATGTTCCAACAGCTGATTGGTTGGGTTTTCCTTTTCCATCCTATTGATGACAACACTGAACACCATGGTGTTTCTTTTCACCTCTGGATCATCTTGAGAGAGTGAGGGGGTTCCATGAGATCTGGAGGCCATTTCTCTTCCACCTTCTAGAGAAAGTCTGATCCCTGGACCCTTTTTTTTGCACTTCACCAATGTGCTTGCGCTCACTCCTCTTGATGCCAAATCAGCAGGATTCAGTTTGGTTCCAATGTGCCTCCATTGTGACACGTCTGTGTTGTCCTGTATGAGAGAAATCCTATTAGTCACAAAAGTGTGAAATCATTTGCTATATACTTTAGAACAGACTGTCAGTCCAAAAGGTTGACTGAGAGAGCTTCCACTCCATCTCCCTTCTCAGCATCTTGTCCACTTTAACTGCCAACACTGCAGCTGCCAGTTCCAGCTGTGGGATGGTTATTTGTTTCACAGGAGCGACTCTTGCTTTACCAAGCATGAAGGACACATGAATTTCACCATTGGCTGTAGTCATTCTGAGGTAGCTCACTGTGCCGTATCCATGATCACTGGCATCAGAAAAGTGATGTAACTCAGCTTGACTGACTCGCCCAAATCCATGTGGTTTCACGCAACAAGCCACTTCAAAGTTTTCCAGCTCACTCAGGTCACTAATCCATATTTTCCACTTTTTGATGCAGTTTGAGGTATTTTGCTGTCCCAGTTATATTTACTCCTACACAGCTCCTGTAACAACAACTTTGCAGGTAAAGTGGGAGGGGATAAAAACCCAAGTGAGTCATAGATTGAGCTCACCGTGGATAACATGTTTCTACGTGTGTGAGGCCTTTCTTTCACAATAATGTTGAACTTAAACATGTCGTTCTCAACACTCCACAGCAAACCTAAAGCTCTTTCTATTGGCAGCTTGTCTCTGTCTAAGTCCAGTTCTCTGACCTCACAGGCTCTGTCTTCCTTTGAGATGTGCGCCAGGACGGTTCGGCTGTTGCTCATCCACTTTGTCAGATGAAATCCTCCTTTTTGACAGAGAGAGGTTAGCTCTTTGACAAGTTGCACTGCTTCCTGTTCAGATGGGAGGGACTTCAAGCAATCATCAACATAAAAGTTATTCTCAACTGTGTTGATTATGTTGGGATGGAACAAGCTCTTGTGTTCTTTAGCCGTCTGTTTAAGTGCAAAGTTTGCGCAACTTGGCGATGACACCAAAGAGGTTGTAGGGTATGGACCAATCAGACAATGGTTCATTAGATTTAACCAAATCAGTAGTTTATTGAATTAACAAAAAAGCAGACTTCCCCTCACCCAACCCAATAGTGGGTGACACAAAGTCTCAAGAAAGGCCTGGTTACCATGGCAGCCAGGACGCTTCTGGCAGACCAAATGGGTGTTACGATCTAAAAGAATGTGGGGAGACGCTCTCCCCCATCCTGACCTAAAGCAAATGCATTCCTTCACTGAAAGTGACTTTTTTTTTGTTAATTCTTAGACAACCTTCCTGTGAACGGACACACATGTTCCCATATATCAGTGTGTGTATATTACGACTGTCCATGTCCTTTGTATTTTTTATTTTATAACTGTTTTATGCTTGTGTTATGATAGAATGTTATATAGTGTAGCCACATACAGTATATGCCATGTTTGGTCTCTTTCAACTCGTAGTTTGATTACCTAAAAGATGGTTTTTGTTATTTGTTGTTACATGTGCAACATATTAGTGTTCTAGGAATCCTTAGTAGTATTTGCATCAACACCCCAATCGAATCACATATGCAAAATACTTTGGATCCAGACAAAGACCATTAACTTTTCCTCCAAAATATACAGGACCCCATTGGCTCTCTGAACTTCTAGAGGTGTGACCAACTCTAGAAGATAAAAGATTCACACCAGCCACATTTAGGTCTCTGGTCGTCTTCCTCTAGTCTTCAGTCTTCTCTCTTCAGTCTTCAGTTCACCAGCGCCGGCAGGACTTGAGCATGATCCGTCGGAGGTACTTTTCAGAACCCAAGAAGATGATGAGCTAAGAACTCTTCTGGACCTTTTTAAGCTTGTGCCAGGCCGTGTGGCCTTGTCTTTTCTATTCCCCAAGGATCATCAGATTTCGGCTGGATGTTCTCTCTCAGCCCCTTTGTCTTCTTCACGTCACTGGGAAGGAACTCCCAATCACCACAGAGTCAGGACACCTTTGGAGAACATCACTTTTCAAACCCGCAAGAACGTGATCGCAAATCCAAAACCTTGAAACCATCAAGACTTTCATACGAGACTGCATCCGGACACAACCGAGGCAACGCAAGTATCGAACGTTTAACTAAACAGAGGTTTAGTATAAGCTATAGACCCATTGAAAAATGGCACAGATGGTTTCACAGGTTAAATGACTCTTTTCATAGCTTCATTTTCTTTGTTTCTCGAATGCCTTCTCACTTGCCCTGTATGAATGACTGTATGTTTGTTTGTTTAGAATAGTTATGTGTTTAGCCCTTAGTTAATAAAATTCTTGTGCACAAATTACATGAGTTTCTGATTCTGCCTTGCAAAAGTAATGTCACTTTACGGTTTCCGATTCAAGCTACATGCTCTAATGCATTAGTATAAAAGAAAATGATCTTTTCTGTGGCCAAGAAAAATAGTTTTCTTTGAATACATATGAATTTACCCTGAATGTTCGCTGGACGAACAGGTCAGTTGATTGTAATGTGAATTCTGCTTTATCAAGCTAATTCTATTTAATTATCCAAATATTATAATTAATTATAATGAATTATGATTAATTATTCATATTTCCCCCTTTGAGTGATAATTCCTACAAGGTGCACCAACATACAGTGCTCAACTGAAGGCTGACTAGTGTCACCATTAGGCCACCAAAGAAATCTTAAGAAGCCAATATGATTTTTTTGAGACTTGGACCTGATGGAACATTGTTTGAATGTCAGTCAGAACGGCAACAGGCTCTTGGCAGAATCTTGTAAGAACTCCAAAGAGAAAACTTGTTAAGTTTGGACCTTGTAAAAGTTCTGAATTCAAAGATAAGCCACGAAACGTAGCACTACAATCAAAAACAACCCTTATGGTGCTCTTCTTTGGGTAGTACACCCCGTGATGTGGGATATACCAGACTTGACCACCTGACCTTTTCAGTTCATCCTGTGGCACGACTTCTGCATGTTTTTTGTTGATGACTTCTTTGAGAAACTCTGTGTACTCCATTTTCAACTGCTCGGTTTTTTTGGAACCTTTTCTTTAGACTGGACAGATGCTGCTCTGCCACCTGATGGTTATTTGGCATAACTACATCTTTCCTCCTGAAAGGTAAGTCCAAATGCCCATTTTTGAGACATACAGATGTTTCTAGTATGGTCATGAATTTTTTATCTTCATTAGACATTTCAGTTTTGTCTTCTGTAGCTTCATTAAAATCATGATTATATTGCTGCAACAACATTCCTTCCAGGTTTCCAATGGAGATTCTATTTGCAGTGACAGAAGGAGTGCTGGGCCTGCCACTGTTAACAAAAGGACCATTAACAGTTCATCCTAATATGGTCCTAACTGCGTATGGTCCCTCCGCTTGGCTGTTGACCACTTTCCATGGCTCTAGTGCTTTTGGAACATTGCTGCCAATTAGCAGTTCTACATCGGCTTTAATTTTGGGAATGTTCACATTACCAAGATAGGCATATCCAATGAGATCGTCGTTAGTGGGAATGCTACTTGCGTCTACAGGCATACTTCCTTGAGTGTAGACCTCTGGCAAAGTGATAAAAGTTTGATCAATAGCAGATAAAAGTTTGATCAATAGCAGAGACCTCTAAGCCGGTGATGACGTCTGAGCTCACAGACTTTTCCTGTGACATAGTTTGGAGCAAGATGTTGGTTTTTCTCCCTATTAAGTTCAGCTTATTGGCTAAGCTCTTCGTGTAGAAGGTTGCGGAGCTGCTGGGATCCAGGAAAGCATACGTGCTAATCACCTTACTTCCTTTGCAGTGCTTCACTTTCACAGGTACAATGGACAGCATACACTCTTTACTGCCTTCTCTGTCGCCGGCCCCAGAATGCTCTCCAGCTTGGAGTGACACCTGCCCGCTATTGATGGTGGGCTTCACTGATGGCTGATCTGTCCTAATATGCAGTACACTTGGATGGTTTTTCTTGCATATAGAGCCTGCTTTCACTAAACATTCCAAACACCATTTTGTCCTAGGAATGTGATCTTATCCTTGTGCACCTTCTCAAATTCAGGACATGATTTCAGTTCGTGGGCACCTTTACAACACAGACATGAGCTATCTGGGTTTTTCACTTCTTGACTTATTTTCACACTCACATTAGTGGCAAAGCTTCCTTTTGAGTTGGGTTTTGACACTAATTTAGACTTTGGGCAGAACTTGTGTCTTGTATGTATGTATGTCAATATAGGATCTGACATTACTCTGGCTTGGCTTTCGACAAACGGCACTAGATTGGCCATTCGGACTTTACCAGTGTGTTGCAGCTCACATGCCTTAGCACGCCACTTTTCTCTGACTTTGTATGAAAGTTTCAAAACAATATTCCTCATGTTAGAAATAGTATCCAATTCAGCCATATACTCTATTTCTTCCATAGAATTACGACAAGTTCTAAGGAACAATGCAAAGTCAAAGCTTTTGTGTCCTCGGATTTAATGGTTGGCCAGTTAAAGACCTTTTCCATGTATGCACAGGAAATTCTGTATTTGTTTCCAAAATGTTCTTTCAGTAGGGCTTTTGCTTTCTGAAAACCTCTGCTAGCATTCATATGTTGACAGCTTTTCAAAAATTCCAAGGCTTGTCCTTTGGTGTATTGAATAAGAAAATGCAACCTGTCTTGGTTGTCATCAGTTTTTCTTTCAATTGTGTGTTCAAAGGAATGAATGAAAGACTTACATTGCAGAATGTTTCCATCAAAAGATGAAATACTTCCTTGTGGTAAAGTAGAAAGAACTTGCTGAATTGAGAACTCGAGAATATTGGTCAACTCATTCTGCCTCCTAAGAATGTCAGAGAGATCCTGTTGTGGACTCAAAGGAGCTGATCTTGAGCTTGACTGCCTGTTTTCACCACTCGCATGACTACCCTCTTGACCTGTAGGTTGGGAACTTGCTTGACTAATTTGTCCTATATTTTGAGTGGCCTGAGTAACAGAACTCTGAAAACTGGCATGCTGAGACTCTGAATGATGCTGTTGGTGGGTGTCACGGACCTGAGCAGAACAATGTCCAGCAGAGGGAGACTGCAGTTGGACACCCCGTTTGGGCTGTGTGGCTGATTCACCGATGGCAACAAACTCAGTTTCATCAAGGTACTCATTCAATGCATTAGTAGCATCTAGCTGCTCTTCTTCAACATAGCTCTCAGGTACATAATATTCAGCATTTCTAAGGAACTTAAGTTTCACTGTGCTTGCTGCCAATTCTGTATGTAACTCTAATATTTCTCTTCTTTGTCTAAGTTCTTCCTTTTTCCGATCCAGTAATTCCTGCTCTTTTTCTAAAGCATGCTTTCAGGCCAGTAACGCTGCACACTCCGCCTCCACGTGGATCCGCTGGATCTGCTGGATCTGCGGCTACCGATAGATGAAACATCGTCTGCGCCGGGCACATTTATATTTAAAGAAACAGGGCCAGTAGATAAGAAAGAAATGCCAGCAACAGGAGAAACAGCAGGGACAGTACTATGTGGTTCACAACTTTCAGTAGTGGAGATCTATTTCGAAGCGTTGGCAAGAAAGGACTTAATTTGTTTAATACGGGCTCATACCAGCTTTGTAAATCTGCGCTTTTATCCTCTTCACTCAAAGTTTGAATGTAAGCACTATGGAGATCGTCAAATTCTTTTAGCATTTTATTAAACTTCACCATATTCAACTTAACTTCATCTAAAGGTTCATTATCAGCCATTAGGGTAGTAACAATGTTCATTTGACGCATTAAATGCGAAGCTTTGCTGGTTTGTGAAGAGCGCATTTGTGCCGCGGCTTCATTTAAATCCTTTTGGGACTGGCCTTGGCCTTGTTCACTATCTGGTTCAGCCATTGTGTTTTTCACAAACAACTTTATATTTTCCAATCGAAACAAACTCTTTTAATTTTGTTAAAACGTTGAGATAACTCTCTTAAATAAGAAACTATATATATATACACACACACACACACACACACACACACACACTATATATATATATATATATATATTTACACATATATACTGTGACAAGTCTCCTGAGCTCTCATCAGCGTCGCCCTGGAAACAAACGCGGATCACCTGCAAACACTCAGCCTGGACCGGCCCGTCACAGCTGCAGCTCATCAACGGGCTGGATAAAGCTGAGCACCCCGGAATGCCAGTTGGAGAAATGCTCTCCCAGCAGACAGATGCTAACCGCTCTCTCTCTCTCTCCCCTCAGACAGCAGCCTGTGACGGACCGGCCACGCCCACTACACGACGTCACCCACTAACCTGCCAATGGGAAGAGGAAGCACCAGAGCACCAGCGCACCTTTCTGTATTGTTTTATTTTCACAAGTATTGTTCAATAAATACACCATCTGGGGGTTTTTCATCAAAACCCTGTTGTGTGATTCAGGTTGTGAAGAATCACCAACTCACCGTCACTGAGATCACTTACGTTTTTTTCCTATCCCCCACACAGTCAACGAGGACCGAAAAAAAAAAAAAAAAAACTCTGCTTCAGTGCCTGACAGAAGCGAGTTTGCGACAGCAACAAATTGGAGGACGGTGGGCATGACGAACCCAACCACCATCGCTGAGCTCGTCGAGTCCATTGAGTTGGCGGAGGCGGCTATGCATAGGGAACCAGGGGAGCGAGTGCCGTCTTTCCCCCGGAAGGTGGTCCAGGAGCGACACGCGCCGGAGGGTACCCCACGCGCAGTGCACAGGCCTGCAGCTCCCGGCCCAGCGGATGAACCAATGCCCACAGAAGACCCCGTTCCACCTACACGCATGTGGCTGGCTGGCTGCCTGCATCGTCCACCAGGAACCACCCCGTGGAGCCCCGCGAACGGAAGTCAAAGTCAACAGGCGGGCAGCCCTAGCGCTCTTGGATTCGGGAAGCTCTGTGAGTCTTGTGCAAGACGCCATTCTACCACCTCAAAAGAATTCAAAGTCCCAGTTACCCATCACCTGTGTGCACGGCGATACTCGACACGTGCCAGCCCGCCGAGTGACGATCACAGCCGGCCCCGGAACCTGGCCAATCGAGGTCGGCATTGTGAAGGAGCTGCCCGTCCCGGTGCTTCTCGGGAGAGATTGGCCAGGGTTTGAACAACTGCTTCGCGCCACCACCCAGCCAGCCAGTCGAGCCGGGAGCCGCCGTGAGCGCCGGGCTGGAAGGAAGTCGTGCCGCCTTATGTTACCTTACGTGCTCTTTGGAATCTGAGAGGTCCCCCAGGCATCCACCGGTTTCACCCCATTTGAGTTGCTCTTCGGCCAACAACCAAGAGGTCTGCTCAACGTGGCCCGCGAAGCCTGGGAGCAGCAGCAGCAGGCACCTCTCCGCTCGGCTGTGGAACATGTGAGGGAAATGCGCGAGCGGATCGAGAGGGTCATGCCATTAGTCTGAGAACATCTGACGAAGGCGCAGCAGTCCCAGCAGCGACTCTACGATCGGGCGGCCCAACCACGGGAGTTCCAGCCAGGGGATAGAGTCATGGTGTTGGTCCCCACCTCAGCCTGCAAGTTTCTGGCCACCTGGAAAGGTCCCTACACGGTCATTGAGCGGGTAGGCCCCGTAACTTACCGTTTACGCCAGTCAGGATGCTGGCGTGAAGAACAGTTGTATCACATCAACCTGTTAAAGAAATGGGTGGGGACCCATGACGAGCTCGCCGCCCTAGCCACCGCTGACCCCGTGGTTGTCGTCATCGGAGACCATCTGTCGGCCGCCCAGAAGACGGAGCTGAACCATCTGGTGAGTCAGTTCTCCGATGTGTTCTCCACCCGTCCCGGGCAGACCAACGCCATCCAACATGACTCCGAACGCCACCTGGAGTCATTGTAAGGCAGCGGCCCTATCGGATCCCAGGGGCTCAGAGACAAGCCATCGAAGAGGAGATCAGTGAGATGCTGAAGTTAGGGGTAATCGAGCCATCTCGCAGCACTTGGTCCAGCCCTATCGTCATGGTACCAAAGCCGGATGGCACCCTCCATTTTTGTATGATGGACATCCTCCTTCGGCCCCATCAAGCATGCGCAGCGGCGTACATCGACGATGTGGTCGTTCACTCCGAGACCTGGCATATATATACACATACACATATACACACACACACACACACACACATATAATACTAATCAATTACTGTACTCAAAACAGAAGAATTTGTTTAAAAAAAAAGGGTTAAAAAACAATGGTTCTAAAACCCCATAATGTTCATTATCATTTCTAGCTTTTTTAAACACTTGCCAAGCTTTTAGTACAGATACATAAAAGTTAGAAGAACCACATACTTTTGAGACATACGACTTTTCAATTAGGAACAAGTGCTTAGCTAATCCAATTTCCTCAATACTTTGTAGAACAGACAAACTTAGTGCAGTCCAGGTGAAGCCTCATTGTCTTAACTCTTGCCTCCAAATTTATAAGTCCTTGTCCTCCTTCTATAACTGGGAGATACAAAACTCCAGGAGGGAGCCAGTGATAACCATCCCAAAATAAATTAACAAAGGCTTTTTGAATAACACTCAATAACTCTTCAGGAGGATCCAACACTGTAAATCTGTGCCACAACATTGAGGCTGATAAATTATTAACAATTAAACATCCCCATCTAAAAGATGACTGTGGGAGGATCCACCTCCACTTCTGTAGTTTCCCCACAATTTTGTCAACTAAATCATTTCAATTCTTTTTCGTGCAAGTGTCAGATCCTAAATACATCCCAATAACTTTAAAACTATCTTTACTCCACTCACAGTGTTGCAGAAGTTGGGGAGGATGTCTCCACTCACATAACAGAAGGGATGTATCCCAATCAATTCTAGCAAATGTGGCTTTTTGAAAAGTTTTCAAAACTAGAAGTCAAAGCAGTCATATTATCAATGTTCCTTATAAAAACAGTTATATCGTAAGTTTTACATGTGGGATTTATGGGAAACCAGGAATTCAAAGTCCATATATACGTTTCCTCAAATGTGCCAACAAAGGCTCAATAGAAATTGAATATAAACGTCCAGAAAGAGGACATCCTTGTTGTATGCCTCTTGTTACTGCAAAAGATCTAGTTAAACGACTATTGATCTTAAGCATACTAGATGTTTGACTGTAAAGATGTAATGTGGGGATGAGTCAGGTTAGATCCAAAAAACTTTATTGAAGACAATACTCATGGTCAAACAGGCAGGGTTGATAACAGGCAGACAAGAACAATGCAGATAATCCAAAGAATGGTAAATGTCCAAGCGAGAGGTCAGGGTAGGCAGAAAGCTAGTAGAATAATCCAGGAGACAGGTGAGGGGGTCAACAGGCAGGCGAAACAGGATCAGAAACGAGGAGCAAAAACAAGATCAACAACAGGAAAAGCAAACACAGGTAAATACTCTCGGAATTGACAGACTATGCAAATCAAGACTGCGGAGAACTGACAGAGTGCATGGCTTTTTATAGTGTGTGTGTAATGATGTGTAATGGCTGACAGGTGTGTAGGTGAAAGGTGACAGGAAGTCCATGAGAACGGGGTTATGGGAAATGGAGTTGTGATTCAGTTCAGAGTCTCAGTGAAGGCTCCCTCTAATGGTGAGAGGAGGGAGCCACTGTTCCTCCAATAAATCCTTCAAAAGGCATTTATTATGTTTAATGATTTCACCCCCTCTCTGATTTTGGAGGCTTTGTTGAAGAATTTATTGTTTATTGTTGCTGGCTGCCGCTCCTGTGTACCCGAAAGCAGCCGGTGTGTGCGTCCAGCGAGCCGGCCAAGTGCCACGAGCCTCCGTCCTCCCTGGGCACTCCGGGAGTGTCCCTTTTTCAGTAAAAGAGGCACATTTCTGGATGTGGTAGTTTCCTGACACAAAGAGATCAATTTATTTATCTTTTATTTATATTATTTATCTCTGGGTCAGGAACCCAAACTTTGCTCCTGAGCGACGCTATGCTTCCTCGGACTCGCACTTTGGGGTGGATTTCGCCAGTGTGGGAACCTGGGAAGAAGGTAAGGGCTGCTCCACACAGCCAGATTTCACTTCAGAACATTCATCCTTCTGTGTCGAGTCCCCTTCCCCTCCCCCCCAGGCTGCCCCACCAGGGTCACGACGGTCAACGCTCCGTTGATCCCACTTGTATGTTGTCTGGAGGCTTGGTCTCAGCTTCCCAGCCCAGCTCACTGGTTGATCCGGACGGTACGCTTCAGCTATGCGATTCAGTTTGCCAGGCGCCCGCCAAAGTTCAGAGGCATCCGGTTTACTTCTGTCCCTTCGGACACGGAGGCCTCTGTCCTGCGTGTGGAGATTGCTGTCCTCCTGGCGAAGGATGCAATCGAGCCAGTCCCTCCAGCCGAGATGAGGTCGGGGTTTTACAGCCCTTACTTCATTGTGCCCAAGAAGAGCGGTGGGTTACGACCGATCCTAGATCTTCGAGTCTTCAACCGGTACCTTCTCAAGCTACCGTTCAAGATGCTACCTGCGCGACGCATCACTGCATACGTCCACCACCAGGATTGGTTTGCAGCCATTGACCTGAAGGACACGTACTTTCATGTCTCGATTTTACCTCGACACAGACCATTTCTCCGGTTTGTGTTCGAAGGTCGGGCATATCAGTACAAGGTCCTCCCATTTGGCCTGTACCTGTCTCCCCACTTCTTTACCAAAGTCACGGAGGGTGCCCTCAGCCCCTTGTGGCTGAATGAGCCATATAACTTCCATTTTGCATTGTATAGGAATATCCAAAACATAGCAAAAACTCTATATTTATGAGCAGGGTAACAAGATCGGCAGTTTAAGACATTAACTTGTAAGCACAAAACACAAGATACTTCTCTTTCTATAAAAATAAGGCTTTACTGACTAAATCTAAGACACATAAACTAATCTAACACAAACTAATCAAAAACATGCATTCACACAGGTTGCAGAAAGAGAGAGAAAGTGAGGAAAGGATAAGTTTAAAAGAGTGTAAATATGAAATTCACAAATTTTATAGCAATCTGCAATTGCTTAGACCTGAACAACCATCAATCACCTAATCAACCCTCGCATTGAGTTTCTCAATGAGTCTATTAAACTTTATATTAATTAATACACCAGTTTAGAATCTTTGTGCTAAGCATAAGGAGCTGCCTTTGATGACGACGTCACAGAGAGGGGTTTCCCAAAGTTGATTGGTTGAAAGTTCAGTGTGATGTCTTGGGAGTTGCTGGAGATGAATGACGTGGAGTCGTTCGAACATTGTCTGTGTTTGGGGGTTTATTACGTTATTATATTTGTGTGTGGTGTGCAAACACAGGGCGTGTGATGCGTCAGTGCAGCAGTGTTGGAGTAGCAGTGCTTGTAGTGCTCCTGCTTGTTACTTTCTGCTTTTCTGCTTTTTCAGCCACGTGGGTTAACTCAGGAGGGTACTGTGATTAGGGGAGCAAACCCTGAAGACAATCCTGCATCTGGGGCCAGGGATAGGCGGACTCCAAATTTGACTGGACTACCGGCAGCCCCTTGCAACTTTCTCTCAGATGAAGGTTGTCATGGGTTCTCCCATGCCACTGTAGGTTCATCTGGTAGAAGTGAAGATGGTGGGAGTGAGATCTGTGCACCCATACTCCCACCTTAATCTCTACCTATGCGCAAGCTTCTTGCTCCCATTCCCCTTCCCTCCCCCCCAAAAAAGTCCTGTGGCGATGTGGAATGGTGGTGGGCACAGGCCAAGGATGTGGCTGGGAGTGTCTAGCCAAACCATGCACACAGGCGGCAATGGAGTGATGGTCGTTAAGACTGCGGGATGGAGCAGCGCTTCTTTTTGGCAGCTTCCACTGCGTGTGAGCAGACCCACACTACTCACCCCTGTGATGGGGAAGGACCTGGAAAAGGTGGTCAAAAATTGTCTGCTCCCTACACTCCAGACAGTAAGCCACAACCGTCGGAGCATCCCCCTTGCGGTCAAAAAATTTTAATGAAAAATAAGCTAAGCATTGCTTTGTAGAACATTCTCACACTGCTGGACCTGGCCAAAAATCCTGACAGGCCCCACCGCAGGACAGCATTGGTGGCCCTGGAGCTCGCAAGATATGATATCAACATAGCAGCTCTCAGTGAGACCAGACTACATGGGGAGGACTCCTTGGTAGAGGCTAGTGCTGGGTACACTTTTTTCCGGAAGGGGGTCCCCGAAGGCACTCATCGTAACCATGGAGTTGGGGAAAGCATGGTGTGGGAAAAATTAACGGGCTTAGACTCCTCTCCCTCTGTGCAGAGCATCAGCTGGTCATTACTAACACCATCTTCCAAATGAAGAACAGGTACAAAACCACCTGGCAGCACCCATGCTTAAAACATTGGCATCTCCTTGACTACGTGATTGTCCGTCAAAAGGATAGACAGGATGTCCTCACCACCCGTGTTATGAGAGGAGCTGAGTGCTGGACTGACCACCACATGGTCAGATCCAAATTACTCATGAGCATTCAAACCCATAGCCCACGGACAGCCTCATACAAGAAACTGCACAGCGTTGAACATTATCGAAGATAACCTTTGGCAGCTCCTTGCTGAAAAACTCAACAAGATCCCAGAGGAATCAGCTGACTGGCCAGCTTTATGCCAGGCTACCTATGACGCAGCCTTAGAGGCAATTGGCCAAGTAAGGCCAAACATCATCAGGACTGATTCAACTGTAACTCAGTTGAAATACAGTCACTCCTAAAAACTAAGCATGAAGCCCACAAAGTTCTTCTGTCCTGCCCTGGATCTACTACCCTTATATCCTCCTTCAATGCTGCAAGAGCTGAAATCCAGAAAGCCCTCCGGACTATGGAAAACATATGGTGGGTGCAAAAGGCACAAGAAATTCGGAATTTGGCAGACTGCAATAACACTCAAGGCTTTTATGATGCCTTAAAAGCATTGTACGGCCCCAGGAAATGGGCTCTTACCCCAGTCTGATCAGCTGATGGGACCACTCACTTCAAAGACTGCCACGAGATTCTTGCACGTTGGACAAATCATTTTGAAAGTCTCTTTAACCACACCATCCCTGTTGACCCACATCTCCTGGATAAACTGCCTGACCTGCCACCAACCATGCACCTGGACCACTTTACTCTGAACTACAGCAAGCCATTGCAGGGCTGAAAAACAACAAATGCGCTGGACCTGACAGGAATCCCTGCAGAGGTTTTCAAACATGGTGGATACATCCTCACGCGTCGTCTACACCTCCTGATCCAAAACATCTGGAAATATGGGACTCTCCCACAAGACTGGAAGGATGCTAACATTGTGGTTATTTACAAACAGAAAGGAGATAGAGCAGTCTGCGGTCACAGCCGCGGGATATCTCTCTTCTCTCTTCATGGATCTCTCTTGGCCAAGATCATGCTCAGCAGATTGGTTGAGCACATTTCGGAAGCTGTGCTTCCAGAAACTCAGTGTGGCTTCCGGAAGTCCAGATCCATGACAGACATGGTTTTTGTCTTGAGGCAGCTGCTGGAGAAGAGCAGAGAACAGCACAAAAACCTTTACATAGCCTTCATCGACCTCAGTAAAGCTTTTGATACTATCAACCGTGAGTTTCTCTGGAAATACATCTCCAAACTTGGGGTACCACCCAAGTTTCTCAGCATCCTACAGCAGCTGCGTGATGGGATGCAAGCCAGAGTACTCATTGGAGAACTCCAGTCTGAGTCTTTCGAGGTAAGCGTTAGGGTGAAGCAAGGCTGTGTCTTGGCTCCGGTGCTTTTTAACATCCTTCTCTCTGCCATCACCTGCCTCTTCCATTGTGTCATGGGGCACGAAGACAGGGTCCATGTGGAATACTGACTTGACGGTAGTCTCTTTAACATTTGTCGACTCCAGGCCTGCACAAAGACAAAGACCCGCCAAATCTGTGAGCTTCAGTATGCTGATGACTGTGCTGTTTTGGCCCGTAGCCCGGATTCTATGCAGCACACCCTCAATACAATATAAAGTCTGTACCAATCTTTTGGCCTACAGGTTAACACTCAAAAAAACGAGCTCATGTCCCATCACTTTATTCCCGCTCCCAAACCTCCCAGTTTTCACATAAATGGTGTACCACTTAAAACAGTAGACCACTTCACCTATCTCGACTCGAATAAATAAAGCCTCCTCATCTTTTGGATGCCTATGCAGCAGGGTTTTTGAAAACCCTAACCTGAAGATCAATACCAAGGTTGCCGTTTATAATGCGGTATGTCTCTCCACCCTGCTTTATGGGGCAGAGTCATGGACCCCATACCGGCAGCACATTACCAACCTAGAGGACTTTCATATTCACGGCCTACAGAAGATCCTTAATTTGACCTGGGAAGATCGAATCCCCCACACAGTCATCCTCAGCAACACTGACTCAATTTGCATGGAAGCAGCAGTGGCCAAAATACATCTGCGTTGGCTAGGGCACATCATAAGCATGCCCGAACACCGCTTGCCCCGTCAAGTCCTCTACAGTTAACTATTGGGCACAAGAGCTCAGCTGGAGGACAAAAGCGGCGTGTCAAAGACTATACCAGGGACCTCCTAAAGTGAGTGAACATTCTCCTGGCACTTGACAGGTCAGCCTGGCAGGTCACCTGTACCACTGCAGTCTCTCAAATACACCAAGCCAACCAAGACAGACGATCCAAGAGACGCATCAAGAGACACCAGTGGGCGGCTGGTACCCCCCTGGTGTCTGGTTTCCGTACGCTGAACCCACCCCCATCCCTGGAGCAAGTGTCATCATCGAACACGATGGACAGCTAAGAGACTACGTTATTTCCTCCCAGTCCATAAATCAACATGTTATCTTGTCAGTCACATGGTTTAAGTTTTCCTGCTTCTAGCAGAGTATAACTTGGATGTGATTTCTATAACAAAAATACTGTATCTTTTACAAAGGATTAATCGATAGAAACATTCAAAGCATGAATTTTAAAACTCGTACATACCAAACATGAATATAACAAATTTAAGCCCTTACGAGATTCACTAGTTCTTAAAAGGACATACACAATAAATGATTAGAAACATAATGGACAAATGTGTGAGTTACATATATGATAGGGAGTGGACTGATATTCATTTAAAAGTCCTTTTAAGCATCATTTGGTGCATGCATATATATATATATGAAAGTCTGTGAGATACTGTTTTGTACCACTCTGTGAGGACGAGAAAGGTCAGAAGGTTATAAAAAGAATCTGGCCTGGTCTTCTAAGATTGGGGGAAGGCAATCCCCAAAGTCTCTACTAATGATCTACTTCATGTGATGATCACGGAAGTTATGAATCCTTGACCATTAATCTTGGTTACCTGGCCAAATTTGACAATCTCCTTCCTTGGGATTATCAGTGTGTTCTTTTGTGTTAACTCAATCTGAAAATCTGTTCAAGGCTCCTGGTTAGATTTGCTTCAGGCTGGCGCCAGGATTTATGATCCGTCTTTCCGGCTATCCTGGAATTTGGGGGGTGGTTTCCAGCTTTTTTTTTTAGGATGTTTCATGACTCTTAATCGGATAGTCTGAATTGTTTGATTCACTGATCCCTTACACCTGTTAATTAAAATTTTAAAAACATCTACTAAACCAAAATTAGGCTCCTCATGATTCCTATCTAAATTATAACAAATTATAACAAAATTATATACAGTTAAGGTAACACTTTAGAATACTGTTTCTTACTTACTGCATAACTAACAAGGAATTACTGAAGAACTAACAGGTAATTATTTATTAACACTTAACTCACTACTGTTAACTACTAAGGAAAATGTGTTAACTAATCAGTATGTAATACAACTGTATGATTGTGTTAAGTAACAGTTAGCTAATCAGTAACTAATGTATTCTGTCATATCTCCTGAAGAACTACTATTATCTACTAGTTAAGGTTCAAGAAAATAACTATGAAGTAACTACTTATGAACAGTCACACACAATTACATTGAGTTGTGAAACTTTAATAAAAATGTTATAAGCAGTAGTAGTAGTAGTAGTAGTAGTAGTAGTAGTAGTAGTAGTAGTAGCAGTATGAAAATGCAATATTATCAGATGCAAAAAAAAAAAAAAAAGTGTGAGTGAATAAACTTACGTGAATTTTTTTATGAGTGTGTTTTGTTAGAAATCAGCTTCCGTCCGGAACCCCACCACCACTCCAGTGCCATGCAATAACTATATATATATATATATATATATATATAGTACTGTATGTGTGCCTCCTCAGCATATACCATGTTACCGTTAATTAAATTCCTGTATGTAAGGCCAGGACTGGGGGAAAGTGAAAATACAGGCAACCCATTAGTAATTAATAAAGAATTATCAAATAATTCTGCAAAAATTCCTCAGATATAGTGGACCCATTAGTAATTACTAAATAATTATCAAATAATTCTGCAGGACCTACTTCGAACCTGAAACAGTAGGCCTATTCTAAAGTAAAAATATAGTGAACCCTTTAGTAATTAATAATAATAAAAATATTAGATAATTCTGCAAGAATTATTTAGAAACTGAAACAGTATTCTAAAGTGAAAATATAGAGGACCCATTAGTAATTACTAAATAATTATCAATTAATTCTGCAGGACCTACTTTGAACCTGAAACAGTAGGCCTATTCTAAATTAAAAATATAGTGTACCCTTTTGTGACGCTAGCAGAGAAGGGTCATGAGTCGGGGGATCCATTTGCAATGAACTTTATTTAAACAAAACACAGGGTCAGGCGGGCAGGGGTCAACAACGGCAGACTGGTGTGGAAAAGACAATCCAGAGGGAAAACGATAATACAAGTGAGAGGTCAAGGGCTGGCAGCATTCAGAGAATAATCCAGAGACAGGCAAGGGTCGATAAAGGCTGGCAGAGTCCGATCACACACGATAAACAGTCCGGTTGGCAACGAAGAGACAAATAACAAGAAAAATGCTCAGGATTGATAGACGGGGCTAGTCAAAACTTCACAAAGAACATGTAAAGATGGCACTCTCTTAAAGCCAGAGGAACGGCAGTGAACGGGAAGGGACCCGGAACCGGAAGTGAGTCCAAGGTACAGGGTAATGGGAAATGTAGTCCGAAGCATTAGAAGTCCGGGGATGGTTCCCGCTGGCGGTTGTTGGAGGGAGCCACAGACCGCGTTGGTGATCCCTTTAGTAATTAATACATAATTATTAGATAATTCTGCAAGAATTACTTAGAAACTGAAACAATATTCTAAAGTGAAAATATAGGGGAACCCATTAGTAATTAATAAATTATTATCTGATAATTATGCAGGACCTATTTCGAACCTGAAACAGTAGGCCTATTCTAAAGTAAACATATAGTGATCCCTTTAGTAATTAATGAATAATTATTAGATAATTGTGCAAGAATTACTTAGAAACTGAAACAGCATTCTAAAGTGAAAATATAGGGGACCTATTAGTAATTAATAAAGGGTTACATGTTAACACAACATAAAAACTACCCAAGACAAACAAAACAAAACAAAACAAAAAAAAGACCCTACAGCTTCATCCCAGTGTTTCGGTAAATAAATAAATAAATAAATAAACAAACCACTATTTTACAGAGTGTGTAGCCCAGCTACATAAGAAGGGAATATTTATAAAGCTGCCTATATACTATTAAATTGATTTGTTATGTAGTTCAGCTGCGTTTGTCTTCCCTCTGTTTGTATTGCTCCGGCGAGAGTGGTGGACTCTGTTTTGTCACACGATTTTGTAGCGGTGGTCGGGAGCAACGTTGCTCATGCACAATTTTGGATTATACTGACCGATCGGCGAATCCTAAAAGCTGTTTGAAGCCGTGTCTCTCCAGAGTCTTCCTTTGGAAATAGTCAAACTAACTTTGCTGGATTATTAAGGGGATTTTGTATGATACGGGACAGCGCTGTTCCTCGTCGTGCTCCCGGACTCTACATTGTACGCCGGTGAGACCGAACTGAACATACACACACATACACACAAATGGACTTTTCTGGACGATTTACATATATTTGTATATATTGTATATATTGTTTATATTTTCTGGTGAAAATACACTTTGGTTAGGCTGGTATTATATGCTTGGATTGTTTTTTTTTCTTACGTTTAAAGCCAGACTCGTGCATTATAAAGGGGTCTAAGAACAATTACATTTGTGTAACTGGTTGCGTTTAGTTGGATCGTTACATATTGGTGGCCCGTACGGGGAACCTCTTTTTTGTGTTTGTTTGGTATTGTAATTATCAGTATGGAGGTACCGAATACAGAACCAGTCAACGCTGGTGTTAATACTGTGAATATAGATAACATAGGTACACCTGTAAATGACCCAGTGAATGCTGAACAGTTAAATATGGATTTTACAGCCGGCTCATTTGTATCAGCTGCTGAAATAACCTCTATGATAAGTTCATTGTATATTTCTGAGTCTGATCAGTCTGATGATGATGGTGATGATGAAAGCACTATTTTAAATGGTGAACTGATACAAACAATGCAGGCAGACATAGCACAGGTAAAGGTGAATTTATTGGCTCTCAATCAAAAAGTACAAAACATGGAACATGATTTCAAACAGTCAGTACACAGTACATTAAACCGAGAGGCCGCTTTTAGACAGGCCGTGGATGCTAGCTTGGCTGGGTTGGAGGATTATTTCCTAAACTCATTGGAAAAATTAGAAAAGGCTGTAATAGATTGTTTGTTAAGGAGAGATGCAAAATGGGAGAGTCAAATGAAGAAACTGAGACTCACCAGTACTCCCACCCTCTCCAGATTGCAGGCCTACTCTCCCGCTTCCTCCCATGCATCTCCGGCCTATTGTACACAGACCCCGAGGCCTGAGGTTAATACTAAACAGAGAGTACACACTAACACAGGTCAAAATTCTACATACAATGTAAACCCTTCTGTGCATACCCGTCCACCTAATGTACTTACCTCCTCCGTTATGGCTGGCTCATCCTCATTTTGTGCTCGTCCTCCCATCCGCCTAGAGTTCCACTCTTTTGGCGATTCCTGTGAGATGGCAGATGTACTCAACTTCATCAAACAGTGCAAAAACTTTCTGGAGATCAGGCTTCTCCCCAGCGTCGAGCTCATTGGTACGCTGAGTACTGTCCTGAAGGGTCCCGCCCTGAGCTGGTGGAAAGCAGAGAAGGCCAAGGTAATGGACTGCATCACAGAAATTCATAATGGCCGATGGAACAATTCACCAGTCCAGAGACCTGCAAAGAATACGGTTTCAGTGGCACGATCAAGACTGCATGCTGGATACATATATCCTCAAAAACACCCACCTTGCCTTTCCCATTATTGCCGGCTTGGACTTTTTGAGTGCTACTGGAGCTGTGCTGGAGGTAGGCCAGGGCAGGTATGGATTAGGATCTAAAAAAGGATACACATATTACCCTTTTCTGCCATCACAGGGTCCAACAGATCAGGTTACACCCTCGACTCAAGCGCATGCCTTGACAGCGGCTGGGGTACATCTATACTACACCTTACCACCAACGGGCAGTCTTCCTGAACTCATCTCCTTCACTCCAGAAAATGCTGAGTGGGACTCTGACAAACCAGAAAAGTTGCAGAAAGTGACCTCCTCCTGGCCACGCACCACTTAAAACATCCTGGGGAAAACTTCAGTTGTACAGCACAAGATTGTGTTAACAGACGAAACGTTCCAATCTCGAGCATACAGAGTTTCACCACTAAAAAGACAAATCATCGAGGAACAAGTCGACCAAATGCTACAAGATAACATCATTGAGCCCTCCTTTTCGCCTTGGTCATCACCTGTGGTCTTGGTCCCCAAATCTGATGGTTCATACCGGTTCTGTGTGGATTACAGGAAGTTAAACAGTAAGACTGTACCTGACGCTTAACCAATGCCTCTGATTCATGACATCCTAGAATCCCTGGAACGCGCCTCCTGGTTCAGTGCATTGGATCTGCGTTCAGGATACTGGCAAGTGGAAATGGAGAAGACTGCTTTTATTGCTACTAAAGGGCTATTCCAATTCAAATCCATGCTATATGGGCTCTGAAACTCTGCAGCCACTTTCCAGCGTTTAATGGAGAGAGTTCTGGCAGAACTGAAGGGGAAGATCTGTTTTGTCTTTATAGACGATATCATCATTTATACAAAGACTTTAGAACAGCATATTCAAGATCTGCATTCTGTCTTCCATAAACTCACTCAGGCCAATCTGACATTGAACATGAAGAAATGCCACTTCTTCAAAAGCCAGCTTAAGTTCCTCGGCCATATAGTCTTGGCGAGGGGCGTTGAGATTGACCAAGGGAAGACCAGGGCTGTTGAAGATTACCCACCGCCGCAAGATCTTAATGCTTTGCAGAGATTTCTGGGTTTGGTGGGCTGGTATCATAAGTTCATACCCCACTTTGCTGACGTCGCTGCCCCTCTGAATCACCTTACAAGGAAAGGAGTCAAATGGGAATGGACTCGTGAGTGTCAAGACAGCATGGATGCATTAAAAAACACTACAAAACTCACCTGTACTCATCCAGCCAGACCTCAACAAGAGCTTCCAGGTACACACAGACACAAGCGATCTAGGACTGGGTGCTATCCTCACTCAAATTTCTGCTAAAGGAGAAAAGGTGGTGGCATATGCTTCACGGACATTGGCAGGAGCCGAAAGAGAAATTACAGCGCATCTGAGAAGGAGTGCTTGGCGGTAGTATGGGCCATTGAAAAATGGAGGCATTACCTGGAGGGAAAACAGTTTGATGTCTTTACAGACCATGCTGCGCTTGCCTGGGCTTTCAGTTGCCCCAAGACCTCCTCACACCTCACACGATGGACCCTCAGACCGCAACAATTCCGCTTTCACGTCCATCACAGAAAAGGCTGCCTCATCATGGGGCCAGATGCTTTGTCCAGGATACATGATCATCCTTCTACTCATGCTGTCACCTTTGAAGACCACCAAGGGGTATGGTACAGCAAAGTTCTCCTGAAAAATAAAGGAGAAAAATATCAGATGGTGGTTCCACATTTTTTAATCCTAGATGTCTTGCACTGCTACCATGATAATCCTCTGAAAATCCTGGAGGTGGCATGGTGGCCGTCAGTCAGGAAGAACGTGTGGGAATACCTCAAAGGGTGTGGGGTGTGCCAGAGGTATAAGTCTAGTAACACAAAGCCCTCTGGATTCATGCAGAGCTCACAGGTACCAACACCTGGACATACCCTAGGGATGGATCTAATGGGTCCATTCCCTATTAGTAAGAAACAGAATACCTACTTATTTGTTCTTGTTGATTACTACACAAAGTGGGTGGAGATGTTTCCACTTAGGGATGCAAAAACCCAGAAAATTGTGAAGATTCTCCGGGAGGAGGTTTTTACACGTTGGGAAGTCCCTAAGTATCTGGTGTCCGACAGGGGCCCCCAATTCACCTCCAACATTCTGACAGAGCTGTGCAAGACACGGGGTTGTGTGCAGAGATTAACAACCAGCTACCATCCACAGGCAAACTTGACTGAAAGAATAAACAGACTGTAAAAACAATGATTGCTGCCTATGTTGGAAAAAAATCACCAAACCTGGGATCAGTGGATACCAGAATTCCGCTATGCCATCAACACCGCCCAGCAGGAAAGCACAGGGAAAACTCTGGCAGAGCTCATGCTGGCAGGCAGCTACTGGGACCACTTGAACGCCTAATCCACCAGCCACCTTCACCTGATCAGGCTGCTTATTCCCTGATGGAATGTCAGAACATCCTGGCAAGGGAGATGGAGAGTAAGATGAGGATGAGTCAAGCCAAACAAGCTAGGTATTATAATCACCGTAGGAAAAATGCGCAGTTTCAACCGGGTGACCTAGTTTAGTTAAGAACCCATCCTCTTTCCAGTGCCTCTAATAAATTCTCTGCCAAGCTAGCGCCCAAGTGTATCTGTAGTAAATTGGATGGTTATGAAAAGACAGTGGAGTTGGGGTTCCTTTTCAAAGCAGATTTCCTATAGAACATGCACACAAAGCAATTATTTACCATACAGGCAAAAACTTGTGTACAATTATAGTAATCCTTTTGGGTGTGCAGCAGACAAAACGTATATTTTATTTTCATTATAGACTAATAATAGTAGTACTGGACTGTAACAAAGTTGTTACTGTAGTAGTACTTTTTACTTATCCATTTACTCAAGTAATTTTGAAAATGAATAGGCCTACCCCTTAACTACTAGATAATTAATAGTAGTTCTTCAAGTGGTCAGATAATTCATTAGTTATTGATTAGCTAACTGTTACTTTACAGTCATAAAATTGTATTACATACTGATAAGAAACAGTATTCTAAAGTGTTACCACAATTAAAATCACCACCTATTACAACAATCTTATCATCTGAACACTTCAACAGTTCTTCAGAAAGTTAAAAAAAAAAAAAAAAAAAAATCACCACGCTCACTTCCTATATTAGATATCAAAAAAAGAAAAACTATTATTGCCTGTTGTTATATCAGTTCGAAGAAGGCGTCCAGGTATTATTTCCAAGAAAACTGGGTTATCTTTAACACGCTTTGAAAATAAAAATGCTACACCAGCACTCAGATTTGAACCATGATTTAGACTAATACTGCCCTCCCATTCGTTTATCCAATCTGTCTGATTACAGGTGTCAATATGAGTCTCTTGTAACAAAATGACATCTGCTTTTTCAATCCTCAAGTACTCAAATAAAGTCACTCTCTTTCGTACATCCTTTAATATTTAGGGATCCAATGTTAAAGGATACCATCAGGATGAAAAAAGAGAAATTTAATATAATCCAATGCAGATGTGATTTCAAATACATAATACCTCTTTAAGGGCTTTTCTTTACTCTTTTCCTGACAGCACTCACAAACCTTTTTAAACGATAGCGTTTAGGCTGATCTAATTCCTCAAGTGTTGCTTTCTTCATAGCAATCACAGAGGAATCAATAAAAAGCCTTAAATCAGGAAAAAAACATTTCAATCTTTGATTTTCTCAGATTTTTTGTAGCATTCAAGAAATCATCTAGCTGTTCCACAGAATAATACAGAGGCTTCATTAATCTCCCAACAGTTTTCCTGAGAAAACTAAAAAAAACTTTCCTGGTAACTAAAACTGCACAATCAATATCCAAATCACTGTCAACAACCTGTGAATCTACCAGAAGATAATTTTGAGACATATCCAAGACATCGCTCATCTTAGGCCCATTCTATTCTCTGGATTGTTCTAGCTCCTCAACAGTCTCTACAGGATCATTCATTCCACTCTGTCGCAACTGTTTTCTCGTTTTAGCAGATGCGGACATTTCCATGTTCAATTTAGCCGCTGTGCTTTCTGTAGTCAACTTATTCACATCGTTATTCTCCAAAACATTTGGAACTTGTGCTGGAATAGATTCTAGACCCTTTCTTGCGCTTTGAGCCTCTTTGACCACAGGACAACCTGTTTTAATATGGCCATGTTTTCCGCATACAAAACATTTCATGGTCTCAGTACTAATAAAGATTGTGTAGTCCCTACCAGACACAGTCAATTTAACAGACACCTCAAGCATTTCAAATTCAGCGCTTAAAATCATTAGAGCCTGACGTCTAAATAATGTTACATGTCTCAACTCTGGGGTTTTCAGCCCCAGAGGAATCATCTTAATCATTCTAACCAATTTTCCATAACAACCTAAAATAGACTCAAGTGCTCAGAGATAAATGGAGGTACGTTTGACAACATCACTTTTTTTTTTTTGAAAGATCAGACAAAGGTAAAACTGGAACAAACACATCTTGAACAGTCAAACCGCACTCCACTAACTAATTAACCATTTTGATTTCTTTCAAAAATACGACTATCGCTTTATTCATTTTTGAATCAGACATTATGTTTTGTTCACCTATTTTTCTACTAATATTGACCAAAACATTCTCAATGGAAATTGACTCATCTGCTGGCATGCACTTGCATGCATACCTAGCAGACAAACAGGAAAAAACAACAGAATTTAGGCCCATTCTTTAGGCCCAGCTATGCTGACAAAAAACACCACTGTGACACCTTCTCCTATAACCTACAGCAATATTCAAAAGAAATAAGCTTAGAAAGGAAAAGTTAAGAACTCACTCAGCAACTCCACACACTCCCCGCTTACATGCTTTTCACAGTCACACTGCACATGCACAGAGAGAGAGAGAGAGAGAGAGAGAGAAAGAAAGAGTGAGAGGGGATTAAAACACCTTTATTTTATCACAAATTACCTCTCATACAAGTTCACAATAATAGTAAATCTCACAAAATAATTATTCAAACTTTCAAAAACAACTGACCCTCAAGCAGCACACATAAGATGTCTTAAAACATCAAATATCAATACATTATTAACAAGTTTATAATATGGGAATTCGATTTTGATTCTTCCACCTACTAATTTTCTGAACATCATGTCAGCATCAATAGTCCCAAGTTGTTTTCCTTTATTCTTTCTTGTTTTTCATATTGCCAATTTTAGCTTTCCCAACAAATAATTCAGGTGTGCCACATGTCTGTCTGTAGCTATTGCCCTGTGAATAAGCCTTCACTGTAAATCTGCTCTTCTCTTCTCTATAGGAGGCTTATACAGGGCTCTCCACCAGTCCCTCACCAGTAAATCTGATCCTAACAATCTTGGCCACTTTGAGCTTTGATTCTCTTAAGAGAAATTTGATGTATGACTTTTACTGAAGAATTGCTCTCTTTGATGTTGAGTCAAAATAATCCAACTGAGGTACATCAAAAGCGAGAATTGATCCATATTCACTTCCGCAATCTCCTCAAGTATAACTGGAGACACTTTAATTTTTGGAAAATCCTTATCTGTATCACTTAAATCCATCGACCAACCTCTTTTAATGTATTCTCTGTGGCCACTTGGTAAGACATTCCAAATCTCCTCTATGAGTTTTGATACCAGACATTCAGATTTCAATCCTGTCATTTCTTTAAGGATACTAACTGGCTTCCACCCATCATCCTCCAAGAGGTGCCTCATTTTTACAACTCCATTAAAATTAAAAGCTTCAAATCTGTAGATACACTTACTGAAGACAAAGTCCTTGTTTGGATCATTGAATTAAAAAAATAATGGTTCCTCGAAAACCCAGTGTCCTGTGTCATCACTGCTGTTTTCCAGGACTGCAACACCGACTTATAGAAAGGAGTAATCTCTGACAAATTCACCTTCTCCAAGTCCATTATGAACAAATGTTTATCCTAACCGAGTCCACCTGCAGTCCTCAAAATTAGTCTTGCAGTGTTGACCCAAGCTAAGTCTTGGTGATATAAAAGTCTTCGTATCCTTGTATCCTGTAAGCTGTCTACCAACTTCTCACATCCACCAGTCCCTGACCTCCTTCATGGACAGGTAAATAAAATGTTGCAGCATGGATCCAGTGTGCCCCACTCCAGAAAAAAAATCACAATTGTCCATTGTATTTCACAAACCAGCTCAACTGGAGGCTCCATAAAAGTCATTTTATGCCACAGTGTCGAGGCTGCCAAGTTGTTAATAACCAAGACTCGCTCTCTATACGACAATTGTGGTAATAGCCAGTTCCATTTAAACAACCGGGCTGACACCTTTTCCAGCAATCCCTCCCAATTTATTTTCTAAAAATGTTCATTCCCTAAAAAACACCTAATACTTTTATCCCTTCTCTGCCCCATTGTAAACCACATGGTAGTTTTGGGGGTCCTACATCTTCCCACTTGCCAATAATGTATACCTCACTTTTTCCCCAATTCACTCTGGCTGAAGATGCCTTTTCATATTTTCCAATAATTTCCGTTAAAACCTTCACATCATCTTGGCCCTTTATAAACACTGTAACATCATCAGCATATGCTGACAAGGATACTTTAAATGTACTCTTTAAATCTGGAATTGAAATTCCAGTTTTCTTTATTTACACAAAAATGGTTCCATTACCAAACTATATAACTGTCCAGAAAGTGGGCATCCTTGTCTGATACCCCTGGACATCTTTATAGGTGCACATAAACCACCTCCAGCTTTGACCATAACAAATGCATTAGATTACAACAATTTTTATAACCATTTTATACAATATAAAATTATCACCAAACCCAAATTGTTTTAATACAGTAAAAAGATACTTATGATCAATTCGATTAAAAGCTTTTTCTTGATCAAGCAAAAGAACCCCTAAATTAAAATTATTACTTCGATTCAAATCAAACACATTACACAATAAAAATAAATTATCCATAATTGATCTATCTGGTATACAATAAGACTGTTCTCTATGAACTATTACATGTAAATATTTTTAAGTCTATTTGCTAATACTTTTGAAACTATTTTATAGTCTGAACATAACAACGACACTGATCTCTAGTTTTTTAATAATCCCAAATCTCTCTTCTTTTTTTTTTTTTTTTTTTTTTTTTGGAATTAAAGATAAAATTTCTCTGCAGCAACTTGTGGGTAATGGCTTTCTTTTAATGCAATCCATCAGCAGTTCATTAAAATCCTGTCCAAATAATTCCCCAGAAGCCTGATAGAACTCCACAGGTATACCATCCACTCCTGGGGATCTTCCAGGGAATAACTGTCTCATTGCATCTCTGAGCTCCTTCAAAATTATTTGTTCATCCAATGATTCTCTTTGTTCATCTCTCAACTGAGGCAGATCACAAAGCAATTCAGCAATACTTCCACAAGTCACAAGTCCGAGCACTATATAAATTAGTATAAAAATCGACAGTCATTTTCCTCATTTCCGTAGGGTCAGAAGTTACAGTTCCATTTGGGTGTTTTAAATGGCACAACTGCTTTGGTTGAAAACTTTTCTTTTCCAGATTAAAAAGAAAGCACTAGGAGCATCAATATCTTTAAAAAATTTCGATCTTATAGGGGCTCCTTTTACCTTTTCTTGTAAAAAGGATCTAAGTTCCTCTTTTTTCTTGTTTAATCATTCATTTTACACAGTTCCATTATCATTCAAAAATACTTTTTCCAAAACCACAATGTCTCTCTGTAAACTTTTAACTGTTGTTTCATCAATGCAGTAGAATATGAAGTATAGATTTGGCAAAAAGTCCTGATATTTCCTTTACCAGCATCCCACAACTGACCAAGAATTTCAAAACTGTCTTTAAGTCTCCACTCATCCACTCATCCCATTAAAATGCCAAAAATAACAAGGTTTAACCACTTTTTAAAAATTGAAATCAAAAGTAATCATATGGTGATCTGAAAACCCATTAGGCAAAATAGACACATTCATTACCTTATTATTCCAAATCTTCCCCAAGTAAAAACGGTCTAACCTTGCACCACTAACTTGATTATCTGATACCTTTAACCATGTATATTGTCTAACTCCAGTGTTTCTACTTCTCCACAAATCTATTAAATCAAACTCTTTTATAATTTCGAACAACTGTATGCTTGATTGTTATGAGGCTCCTCTCCGTTCCAATCAGCCATAAAATTGGTTGTACAGTTCCAATCACCCCCAATTACCATGCAAACATTATCATCAAACTTCTGAATAATTGTTCTCAATTCCATAAAAAAACACACACTTATATCTATTATTAGTAGCATATACATTGATTAAGACAAATATTACTCATTCAAACTCTACTTTTGTTAAAAGTGCTCTTCCTTTTACAATTTCCACCACTGTCACAATATTCACGTTCATTTGTTTAGAAAAAAGAATAGCTACCCCAGCACTTGTATTTGTTCCATGACTAAGAGCAAACTTTCCTTCCCACCACATACCCCACTGAGTCTCATTATTATTACTTGTATGTGTTTCTTGCAGAAAAACTATATCAATTTGTTTAACAAACTTTGCAATCATAGCTTATTTATTCCTATCTCTGCCCCCATTTATATTTAAGGAACCTAATTTTAAAAATTCCATAGAAAGATAGAAAGAAAGAAACACTGATAGAAACAAATACAAGAAATAAAGTATTAAATTCACCCTGTGCATTTGAACATTTTATTTTTGCAAAGCTCTTTTTTCTTTACGTAATTTAGCTAGAATCTTCTTCAATCTGAACCTCTTCTTCTTACATAGGGCTTCATAGCTAACCACTTTCTGCATTGACACCACTGACCATATAAATTTGTCTATATCCAGAAAAAAATCCTTAAACAGTTTTTTCAAACGTCAAAAAAATTATTAATCTCTTGCACTATGTTTCATCCATGTTCTGTGACCCAAACTCAGACATGTCAGATAACTCAGGCAATGTGTCATCATCCCTCATTCCATGATCCTCACTTTTTTCCACATCATCTGACCTTTCAGTCTTTTCCATGCTAACCACTTCACAGGGAACACTTTCACTTCCTTTCTCTACCACTATTACTGTATTATATTCCGAGACCTCATGTTCCTCCACCACATTCATCAGTTTATCATCTTTGTTTTGATTCCTGTCTACACGTTCACTTGATTCATCATTTTGAGCAATACTCTGCTCTTCATGCTAAGGCTGCATTGTTGTATTATTTACCTTAACTACAGATACACCACTAGGCCCTGCAGCCTCCTCATTAGCCTGGGCTCTATGCGGGCATGCCAACTTTTTGTGCCCAATATCTCTGCACTCAAAACACTTCCAATTACCTGTATTAACCCCCTGGGGTCTACGGTCATGCCGGCGCGACCAGCTCACTTTTTTTAAGATCAGTGCAAAAGACACTAAAAATACTCTGTCGATATTAGTCACACAAATAAGAATTATACACCATTTGAAATGGTTAAGTGTATACTTTTTTGTGTACACTCACAATAACAACTGAATTTTGTTCTTTTTTTTTTTTTTTTTTTAATAAAGAAAACGTCTCAGGTTACGTATGTAACCATGGTTCCCCAAGGGAACGAGAAGCTGCGTCGGAACGCTATGGGAACGCCCCTGGCGAGACACCGTACTGAAGCGTGTGTAGAACTAGTCCAATCATGGCCGGCCACGTCATGAGCGAGATGACGTAGCCATCCAGGAAGTACAAGAGGGCACCGGCAACATCGCTCATTTAGCTTGCTCGAAAGCGAAGCGTGCAAGAAGGTGCCAAGAGTATGGCAACGAGACGCAGCTTCTCGTTCCCTTGGGGAACCATGGTTACATACGTAACCTGAGACGTTCCCCTACGTTCTCTCGAAGCTGCGTCAGAACGCTATGGGAACGAGAATACCAACTGCGCCATACGAGTGAGTCCAGACCCACCTGTGTGAGAGAGCACATCAGGAGGCGAGGACTCGGGCACCTGGTGTGGAAGGCATGTCCAAGTTGTAAAAGCGAACAAAGGTATGCGGAGAGGACCAGCCCGCCGCATTACAGATGTCGCTAAGAGACAGCCCCAGGTGGATGGCCTTAGAGGCCGCCATACTCCGGGTCGAGTGTGCTCGGACCCCCATAGGAGAAGGGAGACCCGAGGACCCATAAGCAAGTGAGATGGCCTCGACCACCCACCTACTTATGGTCTGCTTGGTGGCCGAAGACCCCTTCTTCGGACCACCAAAGCACACAAAGAGCTGATCTACCTTACGCCACAGGGCAGCTCTGTGGACGTAAGTGTCCAGTGCTCGCACTGGACACAACAGGTTCAGTCTCTCTCGACCCGCATCCTGGAAGGGTGGAGGGCAAAAGGCCTGCAGTACAACGGGACCCGGCGTAACTGCAGGCACCTTCGGGACATACCCCGGTCTGGGGTAAAGGAATGCCCTGACCATGCCCGGAGCGAACTCCAGGCATGATACTGAAAGCGCCTGCAGGTCTCCCACCCGTTTAAGGGAGGAGATAGCGAGGAGGAACACAGTCTTAAGTGTTAGAAACTTGACTGGCACCTCCTCGAGTGGCTCGAAGGGAGCTCCGCAGAGACCCTCCAGAACCACTGCCAGGTCCCAGGTGGGAACCTTGTTGCACCGCAAAGGCCTCAGCCTCAGCGCACCCCGGAGGAAGCGTGTTACAAGGGGGTTTCTCCAAACTGAAAGGCCATCCTGAGGAGCGTGGTAGGCACTTAAGGCTGCCACGTATACCTTCAGGGTGGCGGGAGCCAACCCTGCGGAAAAACGGTCTTGCAGAAACTCCAGAACTGTACCAACCGGGCAGTTAACTGGGTCCTGCAACCGTTGTCCGCACCAAGAAGTGAAAAGTTTCCACTTCAGGGCGTACAGCTTCCTCGTGGAGGGAGCCCTGGATTGGAGTATGGTCTCAACAACCTCGGTTGAGAGACCGGAGGCTATGAGGTGTGCCCCCTCAGAGGCCACGCCCACAGCTTCCACGACTCCGGGCGGGGATGCAGAATGGTGCCCCCCGCCTGTGAGAGGAGGTCCCTCCTGAGCGGAATCTCGAAGGGAGAGCCGTCTAGGAGGGACATCAAGTCCGAGAACCAAACTCGGGCCGGCCAGAACGGGGCTACAAGAAGTAGACTGACCCCGTCCTGGCGAACTCTCTCCAGAACTCCGGGGAGCAGAGCAATCGGGGGGAAGGCGTACAGGCGTAACCTCGGCCACGCCTGTACCATGGCATCCACCCCCAGGGGGGATGGATGCGTGAGGGAGAACCAGAGCGGACAGTGGGTGGTCTCGAGGGACGCAAATAAGTCCACTTCCGCCCTGCCGAACCTCTTCCACAGGAGCTCCACCGATTGAGGGTGGAGTCTCCATTCCCCGGGCCTCGGCCCCTGCCTCGACAGGATGTCTGCTCCCTGATTTAGATACCCAGGGATGTAAACTGCCCTCAGTGAGAGCAGCTTCCCCTGAGCCCAGAGGAGGATCTGGCGCGCCAGCCTGTAGAGGGGGCGCGACCGCAGACCCCCCTGCCGGTTGATGTAAGAGACCACCGACGTGTTGTCTGTACGAACAAGCACATGGTGGCCTCTCAGGTCCGGTAGGAACTGTTTTAGAGCTCGAAACACCGCCAGCATCTCCAGGCAATTGATGTGCCACATGAGATGGTGGTTTCCCCACCGACCTTGGGCCGAGCGGCCACTCATGACCGCTCCCCAGCCTGTCAGGGAAGCGTCCGTCGTTAGCGTTACGCGACGACAAGGAGCTCCCAACACTGGGCCCTGGGACAGAAACCAAGGTTTCTTCCACATGTCTAAGGCACGTAAGCATCGCCGCGTGACCTTGATCATGCGAAGCGGGTTCCCTCTCGGGGAAAACCCTTTGGTTCTGAGCCACCACTGTAGGGGTCTCATGTAAAGCAGTCCAAAAGGTATCACGTTGGAGGCTGCCGCCATCAGACCCAACAGTCTCTGAAACTGTTTGACAGTGAGAAATTGGCCTTCTTTCACTCTCTTGACCTCTGTGAGGATTGACTCGATGCGAGCAGGGGAGAGCCGTGCCTGCATCGTAGTCGAATCCCACACCACACCAAGATAAGTGGTCCTCTGTAATGGAGAAAGCACACTTTTCTTGGTGTTTAGCCTTAACCCCAGCCTCTTCATATGGGCGAGAACGACATGTCGATGTCGAACCGCCTGCTGCCTCAACTGTGCTAAAATGAGCCAGTCGTCGATGTAATTTAGTACGCGGATGCCCTGGAGTCGCAGAGGAGCCAGAGATGCATCCACGACTTTCGTGAAGGTGCGGGGTGAGAGTGAGAGGCCGAACGGAAGAACCCGATATTGGTAAGCTTCGCCCCCGAAAGCGAACCTCAGGAACTTTCTGTGTTGAGGAAGGATGGAGATGTGAAAATAAGCATCTTTCAGATCTATGGTGACAAACCAGTCCTCGGACCTGATCTGTGTTAGGATCTGAGCTATAGTGAGCATCTTGAATCGAAACCTTTTTATGGCGCGATTCAGAAGACGCAGATCTATGATGGGCCGTAGCCCGCCATCCTTCTTTGGAACAATGAAGTAACGGCTGTAGAAGCCGGACTCTCGTGCGAGAGGAGGGACCACCTCTATGGCCTCCTTCCTCAGGAGTGTCTCTACCTCTTGTTCCATCACCAGAGCCTGCTGGGGGCCCACGAGTGTGGGCAGAACCCCTGAGAAACGAGGCGGACGAGAACCAAACTGGATTCTGTAGCCTCTCTCTACTATCTGCAGGACCCATTGAGAGACCTTTGGCAGAAGTCTCCACGCTGCCAAAAAGTCTACTAAGGGAACCAGCCTCTCGGGGCTGGCCTCTGGTGGACCCAGAGTGTCTGGTATGTTTTGGAGGACCAGTCCCTCGGGACTGGTTCCTCCTAGGGAGGGCGAACCCACCCGCGCCGCGCTGTTGTTGGGCGGCAGCTGGGCGGCTCGCTCTCTGAAACCTGCCGAGCCCTGAAACACCGAGGGTGGCAGGGGCATCGGCGAGGTTCCTTGAGGACACCGAGGAGGAATGGGCACCGTGAAATGAGGTGCGACCCTTCCTTCCCCGGGGGGGGCTGTCCCCACGGCCAAGACGCTCCGCCCGTCAAGGCCGCTTAGCCTGGGCCCTCTTAGTCAGAAGGACGGTCCGCAGATCCGTCCTCTGACTAGAAGACCCAGGCCGAGAGCGCCGCCCCGAGCCCCGTTCTCGAGGAGGAGGGGTTCGGGTAGCGACGCTCTGTCGCTGATGAGCCCTGTATGAGGAGCTTTGTGGTTGGGGCTGCCCTCGCTCAGCAGCCCCAGGGACCTGACGACGAGGGAGGAAGCGCTGAAACGCCGCCGCCTGCTTTTTAGACTCCTGGAACCTCTCGACGACTGTATTTACAACGTCGCCGAAGAGGCCCGCAGGAGCCAGGGGGGCGTCCAGCAGGAAGAAACTGTCTTTGTCCTCAAGCTCAGACAGATTCAACCACAGGTGCCGCTCAGTAGCCACCAACGCAGACATGGAGCGGCCGATGGATCTGGCCGTCTCCTTGGTGGCCCTGAGCGACAGGTCTGTGGCCCGACGCAACTCAGCGAGTGCGTCGGATTCCTGCCCCTCCTTCTCGTCAAGGTCCCTCAGCAGGTCAGCTTGGTATGCCTGTAACACCGCCATGGTGTGCAGACATGCACCAGCCTGACCTGCTGCCACATAAGCTTTACCCACCAAAGCAGATGTAGCTTTAAGTGCCTTGGTGGGAAGCTTCGGGGTCTTCAGGGACGACGCCGATACCGGTGAGAGATAGCTAGCTAGCATCTGCTCAACCGGTGGCATCGCCCCATAACCCATCTCGCTCAGCCCCACCACGTTGGAATATGTAGTGGTGGTGGGGCTAAAAATGCGAGATGAGTACGGTTTTGCCCACGATCTAGACACCTCAGTGTGCAGATCAGGGAAAAACGGAAGACCCCGCGGTGAAGGTTGCGACTGTGAGCGAAGAAAGCGTTCGTCCAGTTTGCTACGAGGACGAACATCTTGCTTCTCTGATGGCCAAACGATGTTAAGTTTGGCCACCGCACGAGTCACAACCTCCACCAGCTCCTCATACGCCAGAGACTGTGGGGGAGAATCCACAGTCTCTGGGGGGTCGACGCTCATCACATCAACCTCCTCGGAGGAAGATAGATGAAGCGCCGCACCGCTCTTAGGGGAGGAAGAAACCGCAGCGCGGGCTTCCGACCCCTGAGAAGCGGCTGTGGATCTGCTGGGTGAGGACTGAGATAAGGCAGAGCCCGTCTCAGATCCCTCCAACAGATCCGTTTGCGATCCCCATGACAGCAGTCTACGCCGAGCCTCAGCTACAGCGGGACCACTGCCAGCGGGATCGCGGGGCTGGCCGGTTTCATCAAACACGGCGGCCCGAGAGCGGAGCACACGGATGGAGAGGAGACCGCAGTCATGACAGTCAGCCTTTTCGAGGGCTGACTGTGCATGCTCCGCTCCCAAGCAGACGAGGCAAAGATCGTGTGTGTCCCCCTCAGCCAAATAGCGAGGGCATGGGGGAACACACCGTCTAAAACCCCGTCTGCTCTTTTGCTTTGCCTTAGACATAGTTCTTTTTTTTTTTTTGCCAGACACACACACAGCACGCGCACGCTGAAGAGCAACAAGCTAAATGAGCGATGTTGCCGGTGCCCTCTTGTACTTCCTGGATGGCTACGTCATCTCGCTCATGACGTGGCCGGCCATGATTGGACTAGTTCTACACACGCTTCAGTACGGTGTCTCGCCAGGGGCGTTCCCATAGCGTTCCGACGCAGCTTCGAGAGAACGTAGGGGAACAGACGGGGTGTTCTGTCTTCAGCGTCTCTGCGCACTGCGATTAGAAACGCCTCAATAAATGTATCTTTAACTCGGTGGAGGCTCAGCACACAGACAGTTATTATACATGGATAGAAAGCTTAATATCTCTAAAGCTTAATATCGCTCTCTTTTAAGTAAAGCAAGTCTTGTCGAAAACAAATGTTCTGTTTTAAAGTAATCCCTGTGAAACCAACAGCATGTTGAGTTTTGCACTCAGATCTCCTTATAAGTTAATTTGTTAACACCCTCTCTTTAGTTTCGCTTTTGATATGATAATTAGCCATGTGCGCCGCGCGGGGATGTTAAAGCCCACATCACTGTGAACCAACCTTGAGAATTCATCAAGTTAATCTCAGCTACTGTTCAATTATAGAAGAAGACACACTGAGAGGACTAAACACAGAATTCACTTCAGATGAAGAACAGAATGTGACGCGCGGCTGATCTATGTGAGGCGATCGTTCTGATGAGCAAGTAATGTTTCTTATTTGCATTAGTTAACGTGCTATTCTCACATATACTTGAACACATAGCTGGGTTTTTCCAAAATTATAACTCCTGGCTAAAAGGTTTGAAATCGAGTGAAAAGGATAGGTACAATTCATACAATACAATACAATCCATTTGTATCTAAATTCTTACGACGCACTGAAGGTTTCATGCTCTATAGGCTATAATATAAAACAAAATACGATATTAAGTGAAAAAAAATTGAAAGTGACGAGACGAGACGTGAGGCCAAGTATGGTGACCCATACTAGGAATTTGTGCTCTGTATTTAACCCATCCAAGTGCACACACACAGTAGTGAACACACACACACACACACACACACACACACACACACCGTGAACATACACCCGGAGCAGTGGGCAGCCATTGCATTGCTGCAGCGCCCAGGGAGCAGTTGGGGGTTCGGTGCCTTGCTCAAGGGTCTCACCTCAGTCGTGGTATTGACGATGGAGAGAGCGCTGGATATTCACTCCCCCCACCGTCAATCCCTGCCGGACCTGGGACTCGAACTCGCAACCTCTTGGTTACAAGTCAGACTCCCTAACCATTAGGCCACGGCTGCCCCCAGCCCCCAGATATAAAAGTAATAGGACTGTACTTTTTTTAGTGGTCGCATACCTGCATCACATATGACTCTTTCACTTGAGTCTGAGGTAGTTTTATTAACATTATTTCTACGGGAGTACCAATATTGAAGTATATGTACTTGTTTGACTTTACAAAATCTAATATTTTTGTTATACATGGTTATTAGTGATTGATATTAGTAATAATAATATAGTTTCTTTTATTTTGTTATCAGCATTTGTAAGTGCACTGTAATCAAATATTTCTAAAAATTTAATATTTTACTATAATTCAAACAGTATTTGTACTTGTTTGGCATTACAGAAACAGTGATAATAATAATTTTTATAATAATAATAAAATTATTTTTTGGCTGGAAACAAGACAACACAATCTAAGCTAGAAAAGCATGTTTTGCAGTGCACCCTTTTTTAACAGATTTGCTAGTGAAAAGTGTTAATATATCTTCACATTTTTAGCACAGCAAACAAGGCACAACACTTTTCCACATTACAATGAGGAATTACAATGAAATAGATGAAAATCTTTGAGCATTCTCACATTCTTTCTTAACAGTACTCCAACTTGATAGGCAAACTTTAGCTGTGATAGGGGAACATTAGCCATTGTGGGAGTGTCTTTTGTCTCTGCTGGTGTGAATTACATGAATATTCAGAGCTATTAACACTCCCATGCATATGGCAATGCTGGCCAAAAACATACTTTCAAAATTCAAATAATTATATCTTTGTTTGTGATGAAGTGGTCAGAATGATTCTCACATCATCGTGAAGTAAATATTCTAGCCTACAAGACTGATTATTCAAATGATTTCGTCAGAACTATTCAGTATGTGTTTAAAGGCCTTGTTTCAACTAAATGTTTTTTCCTAAAATGTGCTAACCACGCATAATATATTTTTTTTTCTACAAAATGCAAACATGTACATCCATCTTTCTCACATATTATTGTAGCACAGTTTGTGCTGAATACAAAAAAAATACATATGGGCAAATAGTATGTTATAAGTAGCTGAAATAAGCACAAATGTCAGGGCATGTCAACACACCTCAAGGGCCCCAAAATCACCTCAGACCCCAGAGGGTTAACATAGAGCATATATGATTTCCCTTCATGTACTACTCTGAAAGACACATCTAATTCTGGCACATTCAGAGTTCACTAACTTCTCCTCTTTGACAAAAGACAAAATATCCAACCACTTCTCCGACTGCCAGTAGTACATCCTCCACCGATACACCCTGACCAACTCCATGATGCTGCGAAACAGGTGGTTCTCTCCCCATCAGATGCAACGCCATACCAAAGCTTCGGCGAGCGCCACCAAAACGTGGTTTCACAAATTTGAATTCAGCTTTACAAAAATATAATGTATCAAATCTCCCTTTTATTTGAAATTCAAAATAAAAAAAGAAAGAGAAAAAAGACTTTCAAAAACTCCTCTCTGTGAACACCCACACCCAAACACTCCCCGCATGCAGAGAGAGAGAGAGAGAGAGGGAGAGAGAGAGAGAGCATAACACAGCATGCAATGGAATGCAGCTGACCATGCGGTCACCAGATGTGAGAGTTCAAAACAGACCATAAAAGTAAAAAAATTATACTCATTGGCTGCATTGATCACCGGTCAGAGTTCAACAACCATCAATCTTCATATTGCTCACACGGACATCATTAACAGGTTACCGGGTTCATCGATGGAATTTCAATTAACCCTGTTTTCACATATGGACGTCATTAACAGGTCACCGGGTCAGCACGCAAGGTTGCACAAGGTCACCAAATAATTTATTAATTTGGAACTATTGATTAATTTCCTCAAACTAAAATTGTTTAAAGTTTCTTTTGAATTATTGATATATTACTTTCCCATTTGATACTGTAAAGTTGCTTTGACACAATTTGTATTGTAAAAAGCGCTATATAAATAAAGCTGACTTGACTTGACTTGACCAAGGGGAAGGGGGAAGGTCACAAGGGGGAGGGGAAAGGTCAAAGGTCTTCATCAATCAAAATTTTGACAGGACGTCTTCCCTATACACTACTAACAGTGATTCTGCTCAAATTCCCTATAAAATCTTAAATGTTTCCATTTGTGCTAAATTAACTGTTAAACCCTTACGGTTTTGGTGGAGTGTCCCTACATTATTTAACCCTCTGGGGTCGAAGACCGCACCGGTGTGTTTTGGTGCGTTTTTTTTAAGCCCCCTATATAAACTTAAATTACTCCATCAGTTTTGTTCGTACAGATAAGATCAATACATCAATCGAATCTGTAAAGGGTCTACTTTTTTTAGTATACACACATAGTGACAATAAAATGGTGAGCTTTTGTCAAATAATGAAAATAAACAGGGTGTACTGTGTGCCGCGTTGGTCTCTGTTATCTTCATTTAGAAACGCGTCAATTAAATTATCTAATACTCCACGAAAACAGCACACAGAGATATTATATATAGTGGGAGAGAAAGCTTGATATTTCTATTTTTAAACTAAGTAAGTGTTATCGAAAACAAATATTCTGTGATAAAGTAATCCATATGAAACCAACGCGATGTCCAGTCTGTCCCCTTGGAGCTAATTATTAAAATTTGTTCACGTCTATGAGTTAGTTTCGCTTTCATATTCAAATTGGCCATGTGCGAAGCGCGTCTCACGACGCCAGGATGTTTTGTTTTTTAAGTTCTAGAAAACAATGCGGTATAAAAGTAATAGTGTTTACACTGTAACACTGAATGATAAAGTCTAAGAATGTTTAGACAACACGCATATTGCATAATACATACAAAGCATGCTTGTGTTTATGACTCTACGGTCATATTTGTATATTTATTTTATTTATTTAGCGTATAACAATAGAATGAAAACAAGTCTATGAGTGTTTATACTGGGTGTATATTTAGACCATGTTTATTAGTAATACTCTGTTCACGAATAGATGTTTAACGTGCTAAACTATTTGTTTCTCAGATATATAAAATCTTTTTTTACGTTAGTACAAATGCGTGAGTGTATGACTACAACATCATTATATATATATATATATATTTTTTTTTTTTTACAGATGCTCATGATATTAACATGCTCACAGATGTTTGTTTTTTAGCAATCTGAAACCTGCTCAACAGATGAATCCTGTTGCTCTTCAAACTGTTTTCCTCTGAGAGCGCTGTACCAACTTTAGTTGTTCAATTACACTGATATTCTAGTGTAAAACAAGTTTCTAGACAACTGATGATGAGTGTTGTAATCACTTAAATATCAGGTATGATTTACTTGTTTCACTTGTTGAACAGAATTCAGGAAAATTCAGAAATGACACAAACAGTTTTCAGAAATGACACAAACAGAAATGTCTGTTCACATCTGTGTGGTTAGATCAGTGTGCTCAATAATGTGTCTTTGACCTTCATATGTTTTGATTTATACTGTGTTACAAATAAAATGCAAATAATCTAGTACTCCATTCTTTGAATCTTTTCACATTGTTTCTTAACTGACAATCAGTCTCACTGATGGGCCATTAGGGGAGGGCTCTTTGTCTCTCAGGTGTGAATCACTAAATATTCATGACCATTGTCACTCTTTTAAATATTCTCTTTCAATGACAAAACATGTTTTGGAAGAATTACATCAATATATTGTTTTCTTTGAAGGAGTGAACAAGATGATTTTTACATCATTTTGTAGAAAAAAACTCTAGCCCACCATATCCAGTTCTAGAAAGTCTTGTGAAGTGAACAAATTTTCTGTATGTGTTTCATGGCCTTATTTCAGTGACTTTATTTATTTTTTTATTTTTTGTTTTGTTTTTCACTAACCACGCATAAACGTTATTTCCTCAAAAATACAAGCATGTACATTCATGTTGCTTACATATTATTGTAGCCCAGTTTGTGCTGATTACAATGTAACCAGACTTTAGCCATTAATATGTTTTTAAGATACTGAAAAAAGCACAAATGTCAGGGCATGTCAAAATTTCTTTAGGGCCCCAAAACACCCTCAGACCCCAGAGGGTTAATGGTGGAGAACCCCTACAATAAAAACATGCGTTGTGAACACAAATCGACCCGGGCTCACTTGATTTTTCCATTTGCGAATTTCCGATATAGTTTGATGTCACCGTAATCAGTTGTTCATAATGACAGCTTCTTCTGGCAGATCTCTAATAATAATTTGTACACAGCGTACACTCGTTAATTTTAATTCCAACCACTTTCAAACTGTGTTAAGAGTTGCAGCTATGTGTCTTGCCTGTTTTTTGATGCACATCCCAGCGGGCGCTAAACTACACTGTCTTTAGCGTCTGTGTTGAAACTGTCAAAATCACCTATATACACAATTGGTTTTGTAAACAACTGGAAAAGAAATAGCATGTGTATCAATACTGATCTGTGCATTACTGTAATTCTAGTAGAGCAGCCTAATATGAAAATTAGTAGAATATGACATTTATATGATTAATAATATGCATTTTATTTTTTTTCATTTGATTATTATATTTCTTACTTAAATACTGCTTTTAAGGATAGGACTATCTATAATGTACTTAAAATTTTAAAACAGTTTCTTGTGTTTTCTTTTATTTGTCCAGTATTTTTTTCAGTGTCATCAATGCTTTTTCCGCGGGTCCTCAAAAAATCTTAAAGGGTACATAACATACAGTTTTACCTAATCTCATGTTAATCTTGAGTACCTATAGAGTAGTACTGCATCCTTAATATCTCCAAAAAGTCTTTAGTTTTATCATATTTATAAAAGAAAAATACAGCTTTCCGATTTTCTCCGGAAAAAGACGAGCTCCTGGAGGCGTGCCATGTGCGGAGCTATAGAGTCAAGCTGATTTCCAACAAAAGACAGAAATCTGATGCAGTTGTACTGACATGACTGGGCTCTTTTATCACTGGGACTGGGAAACTTGTACCAACCCGGCAGTACGATATTCGGCACAGAAATTCTCCGTCATTCATCCAAATTATTTTTTAAAAGTTTGGCCGTGTTTAGCATGATAATCCAACTCTTTAACACTGTAAACAACTCTGAATACACGAAACACCATTGTACCCCCCCTCCCCCCTTTTAGGTTTAACTGTACCAAATTTAAGGCCATAAAAAGTACAATTGGGAAGGAAAGACAAGTATTACCATCGAGCGTAATGTGAATATTAAAATGAAAAGGCTATGATTTCATTGGATAAATATGAGCGCTGCACATTTCAAAGTCAGGTGCTGCTGCTTTGTGTACTGCCGTTACCAGGGAAACCATTATATTAATGGAAAAAAAAAAACACCACCCACTAACAGAGAATGAATCAGGTTAGCATTTTTAATCAGCCCTTCTTCTGGTTTAATATAATAATTAATATGAAACCAGCCATTTAGCCATGAATATAATAGTTGATACTTTTGACTTTTTTTAAAATGGTTTAAAGGCTGAAATGTGAAATTGATCATTTTATTATGTTTTTTTTTTTTTTTTTTTTTTTTTTTTACCTGTAGTCCTATCTGAACTGTAAATCATTTTTTTACAGTTATTTTACAGTTTAATATGTTACCGCAGACGTTACACTTATATGGCATTAATTTGATCTGTGCAGGTCTTAAAAAGTCTTACATTTGAGCTTAAAAACCCTGTGTGCTGTGAAATAAACATGATTAACAAGAAAAACAATTCTAAAATATAGCTGCAAGCAGCAATTACGGGGCCAAGCACAAGGCAAGAGAAGCATGAGACCAACTGCCACAATGAGTAATTAAAGCCATTTTAGGATGATTTTAGACAAAATGGTGGAAAAATCATAAACACAACCTGTAGCAAAAAGGTTTAATGGCTTATCACTTTTGAACAATAGGTGGTGCTGTTATATTGATGTAGTGTGTTCTGTGTGAGGTAACAATAACACACACATTGACTTAGAGACACCAAATTTGCTGTGATGCCAAATTTCACAACTTTCCCACAATTGGTTCTATGGGCTGCCATCCAAGCGGCAAAATGAGGAGCTAAGCATGGCATGGTGCATCAGACCAAATGCAACAATGAGTAATGAAAGCAATAATTGGATGATTGTAATTGAATGGCTGAAAAATCATAAATACAACCTCCAGTAATATGATTAAAAGGCTCATCACTTTTGGCCAGAAGGTGGCGCTGTTATCAAATCACTTTGTTGTGTTCTGTGTGAGGTGACAATGGCACACACAAAGTCTAATGTAATTATGTCAAAGCTTTACAGAGATATAGCCTCAAACTCATTTTGCCACCATGCCTACCATTTGTACCGGCGCTGTATGAAAATGGTTTTGTCTATCTACACCAAATTTGTTTTTTATAAGCATGGTCTGAAAATGATATGATTCAATTTTGGTGAAAATCGAACCAAAGGTTAAGGAGGAGTTC
Source organism: Cirrhinus molitorella (assembly GCA_033026305.1). Classification (NCBI taxonomy): domain Eukaryota; kingdom Metazoa; phylum Chordata; class Actinopteri; order Cypriniformes; family Cyprinidae; genus Cirrhinus; species Cirrhinus molitorella. Next base: position 26,001,716 of record CM065123.1, read on the forward strand.
GAAAAAGTAGGTTTTCAACATGAATCAAAGTGGCGGACAGGAAGTTCAGCTTACTATGGCACAATTGCTATTTATGTTTTCGGCATGACCCAGGGAAAATTTTGAGACCAGTTTTATGACAATAGGCTAATGCAATCAAATGTTATTAGCATTTTTGAAAGTTGCATAATTAATGGTTTATGAATGGTCAATTACTCTTGACCAGTAGGTGACGCTTTTACCAAATTTATGTGGCGCGGTCATTGTGAGGTGAAAGCAGCCCATACAAAGTTTGGTGTAAATATCTCCAACCTTTGCAGAGATACAGCCTCCAATGCAGTTTGGCATCTTTCCAGCAAATTTGTTGACACGTTAAACGAAAACCGTTTCGTGTATCGACACAAATTCCATAACTTTTTGCAAGCTTGATCTGAAGATGATCTGAGCCAAATTTGGTGACAATCGGAAGAACGGTCTAGGAGGAGATTGAAAAAGTAGGTTTTCAACATGAATAAAAATGGCGGACAGGAAGTTCAGCCAATATTGGCATAATTGGTATCGGTGTTCTCGGCATGAGAATATATATATATATATGTTTATCATTGTAGGGTAAGGACCAATCAGACAATGGTTCATTAGATTTAACCAAATCAGTGGTTTATTCAATTAACAAAGAAGCAGACTTCCCCTCACCCAACCCAACAGTGGGTGACAAAGTCTCAACCAGGACGCTTCTAGCAACCACTGATAATGTCAGTTTACGATGTAAAACTATGCAGGAGAATCTGCAACTATGCAGGCAGACTGTTTTTCTTCACTCACTTCCCCCCATAGGAAAGACACAATGCTCATAGAAATGGACTCTTCCCTATTTCATTCACAGACAAACATTTCTGTGAACGAAGACACATAGCCCATATATCAGTGTGTGTATATTACGACTGTCCATGTCCTTTGTCTTCCTTACTTTAAATTTCTTACTTTATAACCATTTTATGCTTGTGTCTTGATAGGATGCTAATGTAACCACATACAGTATATGCCATGTTTGGTCTCTTTTGACTCGTATGTAGATTTCCTGAAAGATGCTGTGTATTAGAGACTGATACCGGTGCAACATATTAACGTTCTAATAATCTTTAGTATTTCTGGTCTGAACCCCTATTGATTTAAATATGCAAACTGACATTTCTCTGAAACAAAGGGCCATAAAACGAAGACCCAGTTTCAAACCTCCCACTGAGAAAGCCAGCCTTCTCATTGGTCGGAACTACTTGGGAAGGTGTGACTCTGTCCAGACTTTAAAGGGGCTCACACCCCGTTCCGGCCCTTTCTTCTCTTCTCCTCTTCTTCTGAAAGATCTTCAGAGTTATCGTGGAGGTCCTCCACGGAAAGGCCGTGGGGCAAACCCGTGGCCCAGCCACATGCGGTTTCCCCCCCAACATGAGGCCGGACTCTCTCTTTCTATCCTGGCATCTACACCTCAGCCCCTTGGTAACCATCCGATCAGCCGATCAATGGAACAACGAAGGCTCCATCTCCATTACATCATCAGGACTACCTTTGAGCTGGCATCTGGACCCTTGCGTAAGCACCACACAAAAGGAAACCATTATGCAAGTAACCATTTAACTATTAGATGCAATAAGGAAGCTGTGCCCCTTGTAGATCAAGGAGATTCAGGTTTTCCTGATGATTTGGTTGTGCTGATGTAAAAGATTGCCAGTCTACTCTCTCTCTCCTCCTCACTCACTCTCTCTCTCCCTCTCTCTTGCTTTGTTTTATGTGTTGTCTGTTTAGTGTTCTTTTATTTGCTAGCTAGTGTTTATTTTCCCCTTTTACGTATTCAATAAACCCACATCTTGTATTCACAAATGAATTTCTTGCTGTGTTCATTGCTCACAGATATCACGTCACTTAAACTGCTTTGATTTCGTTACAAAACTGATCCAGTCCTGTAACTTAGCCAATTACAGTGGGAAAGATTAATTTTCAAGGCTAGGAAGTTGATTTTTCTTAGAGTTAGAATAAAAGCGGCTAATACTCGTTGGACGAGGGCATTAGTTCGGTTTATTTTTGACTCGGCTGTTTCAGAGAAGTGTAAAAAGTATGTGTAATTAATAACCATTAATTATACATAGTTTATTGTGCTTAAATTAATAACTTTTGTTACATTATTGGTGGAGATTGCGCGGGCAGTTTTAAACGTGTTTGTGAGCAAACCCAGTATATGTTCATTTTGTGTGTACATCTGTGTGTAATGCGCGCCTTTTGTTTTGTTTTATATTGGTGCAGTTAATCTGTGCTGAGACAGACTGAGTCTTTCTATCCAGAAAATCAGTCACTGTTAATGACGGCTAAAATTAACTGTAATTTATGTGACCCTATGAGATGAAAAAATTCCTTATAGTGAGTTTCACCAGCATTACGGCGCTGAGACAGTACCTGAGTTTTTCTATTCAGAAACCTGTTGATGAAGTTAAGTAACTGCAATTTACATGACCCCGCAAGATGAAAAAATTCCTTGCAGCGAGCGTCATGAGAATTACGGTGCTGAGACAGACCCACTGTTAATGACAGCTAAGTAATTTTAATTTGATACCGCCATAATGCGAAGAAGGTAACGTTAGACTGAACGACCTCATATCGGCCGAATAAAAAAAAAAAATGTATAGCCCAATATGTTGATGCATTGCACGCCCAATGTTTTCGCTGGCTATACCCATTTCCCAAGTTAAAACATTAGCTTTGCTACCTAATGTATAACTTTCTCGTTTCCTCCGTGAGCAGGAAGGATGTTGTTCTTGCTTTATTAACTTTAATATAGCACACAATAGATGACAAACTGTTCTGAGTTAGACGAGGCTGAGGATGTTGTTTCTGGTTTTGTGTACTTTAATGTAAAATGAATCAGACGACAGATGACGATGTAAATGGAAATGTGATATCAAATCTTGATCAAGTTAAAGGTGTGACGGTGAAAACCCCGTCGTGTGTTTGTTGTATGTATGATAGTATGTAACTCTGTGTCCGCGCAGAAAATTAATCCGACCGCACGCCGCGCAAGGCAAAGCTCGCGTGCTGCTTGTGAGATCTGCTGAGATCAATAGTTTTGCCACCCGCGATGTGATTAGAACTGGTATCAAATTGACGTCAAATGTTGTAAACATCAGGTTCTGGTGAATCCAGTTGAATTACCATATTCGATTTGGGCATTGACGTCACTTTGGATATCAATTATTGTCAACAGTGATTATTTAAGTCTTTGTTAAAGCGAGAGCGCTCTCACGATAAACTTAAGCCTTAATCACAGTGTGTTGTGAGGCATGGAAGTACATGCCTGAGATTGGGCGAGGAAACTCCAATCTTCACGTTCTATACTTTGCATAAGACCGTTGTAATCAGAACAGCGTTTTAAAAATGTATTTCGCTGACAAAGAAATCCCAGCGCAAAACTGTGTTTGAAAAGTGAACGTGCTCATTTTTCCAGTAAGATATTCCGTTTACAGACGTGTCTCATTGTAGTCAAAGTCATTGACATGATGAATATGAACATTGCTTGACTGGTGGAACACTGGTTCGACAGAATCAGCCTTCCACCACGGTCTGTGACGCGAGCCTGCTGTTGAAGTTTTGGAATTAAGCTGTGTGTGTCGCGTCAGGACTGACTGCTGACAAGATTCTAGAAATGTGCTCGCACCCTTCACCCACAAGCCTTGTGCACACTGGGGGGTGAGATTACATCTGTCTCCTTAGCAACATGGAAAACCATTGTTGTTGTTTTTTTTCTTTCCCCAGTCAAACTCACGTCAGCGCCCACGTCACAGACCTGCATGTAAACAGACCCATGCGTGTAGCATAGGCTAACTCATTAGCACATCCACACGCCGATAAGCTAAGCCTTTTTCCTCAACTGATAGCTATTAGCATCCGGTTTAATTTAGAGAGTGTAAGATGTAACCAGTCTTCTCTAGCCACACCTCCGTTCTCAGTTTCACTCTCTGTCTGTTCTCAACACTGTTGTTCCACTACTGGCCTATCTGTGTTATTCTATTTTTATTTATTATTTTTTTTTTGTTTTCTTTATTGTTACCCCCTCATTCATTTATTTAAGTTTAATTTAGGCAATTATTTTGCTTTTGGGATTTTGTTTTTCTATTTTAATTGGTTTAGCCTGAATAATCATTTGGCACAATGGATTCCATTTAGAAAAAAATCTAAATCTAATCCAAACCCATTTGTTTATTTTCTATTTCCATTGATGCTCCCTAAGCAATTAGGACATCTCTCATCTACTTTTATTTCTATTGCTTTCGATTTACCCCTCATGAAGTTAATTTTAAGGTCAACTTTAATTTTACTTCCCTCTCATTTCCCATTCCTAGGGTGTAGGATTACAGTAGCTTAAATAATGTTGCTCTTCAAAGTAGCTAGTTCACTAGTGGCCTTTGAATGAAATCTCTTACCCCCTCAACAATTAGCATCAAGCTACTTATCTTATCATTTAACCCTTGTTCCTTCTCTCAGTGTGTCCTATTAGGAAGCCCTCCTTTGTGCCTGGGTGGTGAAGCGTCGGCTGGTGGGGCCCGGGGACCGTAGTCATCTGCCGGACGCACCCGACACCCTCTGGGGGGTGCCCTAGATACCTCCTTCCCCTGTACTCCGGAAAGCGACCCGCAGCCGACATCAGCAATGTGGTACCTCAAGTGTTGTATCAACCATATCAACTGACACACTAGGGCAACTTTGGTTAATTACCCTGGGGTGGTTCCATGCATCATGTGCCCATCTTAGTGGGGAGTGCGCCCCCACTTTGCCGGCCTATGCAACTCCAGATCCCCCAGGCGAAACCCAATTTTGGCTGTGTCAGCTGGTCGTTGACCTTCCCTCACTTGAGTGCGGCTCATTGTGCAAAAGGTCAAGGCTGTTTGAGCGATCGCTGCCGAGTGCTGTGAGCGGGAGTGATCTGAGGTCCCTGCAGTTGTGTGTCGGGGGGGGGGTCTGGGGATGGCTCGGTCACAGGATTTCACCAGGTTGGCCTCAACTCACCACCTTGCCAGCACATAGCACCTAAGCCCTATTTACTCAATCTAAGCTCCCAAAGAGTACTAGAGAACCTCTATGCTTCAGATACGTCTGATAGGCCCTGCTATCTCCCTTTCCACATCCCTAGGCACTATACCTCAACAGCGCCCCCTCTCTGAAGGCCCTGACAAAACCATGGTAGAAAGTCTAGCCCCTGCTTTTCCCAAATTTTCCCTCTATGTTAACCTTGGTTCGACCTTTGCGGCCTCTCCTGGTCAAATTTTTATTTTGTTTTTATTTTGTTTTTATTTTATTTTATTTTATTTTATTTTTACTTCTTTTGTTTTGTTCTTTCATTTTCTTCTGTTTGTTTTCCCTATGCATAGATACCAAACCAGTGAGAATCATCAGAGAAACTGAATAATAGACTTGCAAACGGTGCAGCCATAGAGTCAGGAAGTGACCCCCTCGGCTACCACACCCGCCACAATCATTATTCAGTTTACCTTCCTGCAGTACACTGCCACCTGCACGCTGTAGACAAGATGACGCATGTCTACCCCACGCATCCTCCCTTACTGACTGCATCAGTTAAGCAAATTGCACAGCCAATTAAACCTTATGGTAGCGTAGCTTGTTAAATACATCTATACTTGCATTGGTGTCCTTTTGTGTTGTGCTGTTTTTTCTCTCGCCACCAGTGAGACAGTATGCCCAAGCATCCAGCCCTGCAGACCACTGGGACCACCTGGATGCCTGGCCGAGCACCATGACCAATGCGATCCACAGTACCTCAGCCAGCACAGCGGGATGATCAACAGAATCGGCCGATAGCCCCAACCTGATCCAGAGCTACAGCTACAAGGAGCTGGCCATGATCACCAGGGAACTGGTCTACAACGTCATCATCCAAGCAAGGTTGAGTGGAAAAGACATCGCTAATCTGGAGCAAGCAGCAGCAGAGCTAAAGCTCCAGGCCAAGGTGGCTCGGCGGAGCCAGACAAGCTCAAAGCCAGCTACACCAGCCCACAACACAGGAGACCAAGGACCAGCACAAGACCAAAGAGCTACAGGAGGATGCGAAGGACTGCAAGTTTACGGACATCCACGTAGACAGTGAGCAGAGAACGACTGAAAAGAAACCTGAGATGGACCGTATGATAAGCTGCAACAAGCTTAAATGAGAGCATAGACTGAAAAGGCTCTTCAAAGGAAACAGAGGTGAGAGCCCTCTGCTAAGGACTGCACCAGCCAGCACCCCAATAGCCCCCATCAGCAACAAGTGGGTTGGGAGCCCATTCAAAGGTCCCTGGCCACCAGCCATGGCATGACTCAAAGACTTTGATAAGCTGGCTAGAAACATCTCCACACTCACTGCAAACCCCACGGGGGGGCCACAATGTAGTGATTACCTGCAACACATCTGCAGCTGAAGCAACCACACAAGACTGGCTGTACCTGCTTACGACCACCCTCAGCGATGATGCCAACCAACAGTCTGACAATGTTAAAGCAGCACTCTAGTTCCATCCAAACTACCTCACAACTTCAACAGGAGATAGTTAGGAACAAAATACAGCCATGTGCACGCAGATAGAAGGGATTGTGGAGCTCAACACAAGAACTTATAGTTGAGGAAAATATTCAATAGCACTCTGACTACACTTCACGCGGTGCCCCACACATGGCTTGGCCGAGGAAGGAGCTGAACACGCAGCAGCCACGACCAACCAGAGTGTGGGAACGCCACTGTGATCACTAGTGCTATTGATTTTTCCTACTTTCAGATTCCCCTGATGTAACCACAGCCTAAAGCAGCTGGACTACAGGGGAAACGATCTCCTGACACATGATTCAGACCAGAGTCACAGACACTTGTCAGTCTACAGAGATCACCTTCGACTGGGCCCACAACATCACGGGCCCTACACAAGTGAAATCCCATCTAAAACTAGAACACAGTCTCAACTTCCACCAGGACTCAAGGTCACCACTGACCAGCCAAAGACTGTTGCTGTCATGCTCTCACGTCAGACACCTAAGGACTGAGTGGCATAAATGGACTGTAAGCCTCTAACACCAGACTAAGGTTTCAAAACAAACCACCTCTCAAACCCCTCCAGCCACCCGATCTTAACTTCCAAGCTCACTTATGCTCCATTCCTTACAATCCCAAAGGACTTCACATACATGCTAATGTGGGACTCATCATGCTTCAATATGTCCCTGAAGGCACCACAGCGCCACAACACACCATGACACCCAAGCCACCTAAACAGGCGGCATCCATGGCCAGCATGCAGCATGACATGACGTGAGAAGGTAGAAGGTGTCTGGACTACCAACACATGGAGCCCATCTCCAACCTGCCACACACTGACCCGGGCACGATACAACCAGTCAAACGAACACTCCCTCACACTTGGTTTCACCCTCCGCAGAAAACCATATACCCTATTCCTTTTGGGAGGAGTGTTGTCTAAAATTTGATTTTTGGTCATTCCTTATTTCATCTAGATGTGTTTCATTTAGCCAGGACAAAGTTAATTAAATTTTAAAATTTAATTGAATTAGCGGGCTTATAAACACTCTCCTTTAGGTTCCTATAGCTATAAAGACACCCTACTTTTACCTTTATTTGGACTTTATTCCTCTATTTTTAGTCATTGATTTAACTTTGTTTCCGACTGAATTTTCCTATTCAGCTACCCTGAATTGAATTACATTAGAAATGTAATTAAATCAGGCTGCCTATTTAACTTTCCTTCAGTCTTCTGGAGCTATAAGGACATTTCTAACCTCGATTTTCACCTTACTTTAGTTATTTTTACCATCACTAATTTCCCTCCTTGCGTGGGATTACAGCAGTGTAGCCGCTGTTGTTCCCCTAAAGAGTATGCAGGATATTAGCAGCCCTAAATCTGTGTTACCTCTCTGCCCCTTCGCAATCTTCAAGGCCAGGCCTTGTATGCTGAAAATGCATTGATTGCCGAACACAATGGAGGTGCCAGACAGAACGGGAAACGCTTCCCCTTGTTTCTTTTGTCTTTCTGACCTCGGAGTATTTAGTGTGTGTTAGTTTAGCTAATAATCTAACCCTAGGTTTATGAGCCTAATGCAGCCTTACCCACAAGTGACAACTGCTTTAATCATATTTCCTAGCTCAAACTAAATAAGGAAAGCCTTTCTTTCTCTTTCTTTCTCTTCCTGCCTTTATTTCATTTTATTTTTGATACTCTCATAATGACCAACACTAAGAACCATCAGTGCGCTGAGTAATAACGTACCACACGTACAGCACAGTCATTAGCTGACCCATGCAAAATTACTCAAACCACTATCCTCTGTGCGCACCTGCACAAATCTCAAGACTAGCTGTCCCTCACCGGCTATTCACACACTGTGAATATGTATTCACATTCACATCTGGCTTACAGAACCCTTATTCAAATGGATAGCTTACCACCTCTGTCTGTACTTGCATTTGCCCTCTGCCTCTCTCTCCTGTGTCTCCACCAGTGACCCAGTGTGTCAGATAGCTAGCACTGCCATCTGCCAGTACCACCTTGTAGACCTGGCAGAGCACTGCAATGGACATCCTTCAGCCTACAGCAGCCAAAGTCCTGCAACAGTCAAGAAAGGAACAGCAGAACGGTGACACAAATGGACACTTCACGCCCAGCCGGGACAACCTGGAACTGGCACCTGCCCAGCACGAGAAGGAACAGAACAGATTCAAAGAACCAGACAAGATGGAAACAGGACGAAATCGCCAGTCTTCAGGAGGCTCTAACAGCTACCGGACACAGGAAACAGCTTGAAAAGGTCACCGGAAAAGATTTGGAAAGAGAACAGTTCCACACAAATCGCTGTCAAAACAGCACATATATATATATATATATATATATATATCTACATTTTAATGTGACAGACATTAGAGCTACGGCCATAGAAACCCTCTGCATGCAGCCAGAGCTGAAGTCCAAACCTGATCTCAGCAATTCTGCAACCTTCGGAAGGAGCTCAACATGGTCCAGAAAGAACTGAAACAGTCTTACAGACTGTGCATGGACTCAAGTAAAGACACCCTGCCGCCTGTCACAGATCCAGCAGTGCAATCCAACTCACCCCCGTACAAGACACAAAAGGGGGGAGTCAAACCTTTCTACCTGACACCCCACAAGTTTTCCTTCTGTCACTGCTGAAGTAAAAGGATTCATTCAGATGAGCCCGGAAACAGCACATGAAGTGACACTCAAAGATCTCAACCAAATGAGACATCCCTGCATTCACAACAAAACCTGCAGGAGACAATGTTGTCAATGCCTACTGGTGAGACATTTGAGACATTGCAGTCCTGAACTACCAAGATAGACGGTCTGCTCTGGGTCACTTCTCGCCTAGAGGTGCAACGCTTCCTGGTTTGACAACCGGGACACATCCAGTAGGACTACCAGCTGCTAAGACAAGCCAGCACGAAGGAAACTGCAGGCCTACAGTCTGAACTTTAGAACCTTTTGCTGCCCTAGCCACCAAACAGGGCCGGCTGAAACTTCCCCATCACAGACCTCAACAAGCTTACTTCGGAGCTCATAAAGAACCTGCGAAGGAGGAGGACACCAGCTTTGCAAGCTTTTCCTCCAAACAGCCTTCTGTTTGTAAGTCACCGGTTTAGGCATTCTGGCCTGCCCCACTCAATGATTGTGCAACAACTGTGTGACCTGACACCGAGAGCCTTTCGCGACCACAAGGCCACCTCAGAAAGGGGTTCATAAGATCTCAATGACACTGATCTACCAAACTCAAAGGATCAAGTTAGCACCTGAAGGCCCCGGCAGGGCCTCAGCGCAAGTCAGCACCGGACTCACATTTTAAGTAGGTGGAAACACATGCTGGAAAGAAGCAAGTGTGTGACAGTGAACTTATGATTTGGCCACTTGAATTGAAATCTTAAACAGAAGACTCAATTGCTAGTAGACTAGCCTTCCAAAGCCTACAGACATTTGCTACACTCTGTTCAAATTGACATTAACCCTCTGGGGTCGACGGTCGCGCCGGCGCGACCAGCTCACTTTTTTTAAGATCAGTGCGAAAGATACTAAAATTGCTCTGTCGATATTAGTCACACAAATACGAGTTATACATCATTCAAAATGGTTAAGTGTATACTTTTTTTTGTGTACACTCAGAATAACAACTGAAATTTGTTCTTTTTTTAAATAAAGAAAAAAGACGGGGTGTTTTTTCTGTCTTCAGTGTCTCCGCGCACTGCGATTAGAAACGCTTCAATAAATGTATCTTTAACTCGGTGGAGGCTCAGCACACAGACAGTTAATATACATGGATAGAAAGCTTAATATCTCTACTTTTAAATAAAGCAAGTCTTGTCGAAAACAAATGTTCTGTTATAAAGTAATCCGTATGAAACCAACAACATGTTGAGTTTTGCGCTCAGTGTTCATTAACGATAATGAAGTTGACGCCTCCGCTTTTGATATGATAATTAGCCATGTGCGCCGCGCGGGAATGTTAACGCCCACATCACCGCAAACTAACTTTGAGAATTCATCGCGTTCATCTCAGCTACTGTTCGCTTATGGAAGAAGACACACTGAGAGGACTAAACACTGAATTCACCTCAGATGAAGAACAGAATGCGACGCGCGGCTGATCCACGTGACGCGATCGTTCGGATGAGCAAGTAATGTTTCTTATTTGCATTAGTTAACGTGCTATTCTAACATATACTTGAACACATAGCTGTGTTTTTCTAAAACTATAACTCCTGGCTAAAAGGTTTGAAATCGAGTGAAAAGGATAGGTACAATTCATATAATAGGCTACTACACAATTCATTGTATCTAAATTCTTACGACGCAATGAAGGTTTCATGCTCTATAGGCTGTAATATAAAACAAAATATATAAGTAATAGGACTGTACTGTTTTTAGTGATCGCATACCTGCATCACATATGACTCTTCACTTGAATCTGAGGTAGTTGTAATAACATTATTTGTACGGAATACCAGGGGTAGTTCAGTTTTTGCGGTCGAGTAAATGCACAGATATAATAATTCACTGATGTAATTATATGTGCATCGCCATAATATTGAAGTATATGTACTTGTTTGACGTTACTAAATAATAATATAGATTCTCTAATTGTTATCTGAGTGCTGCTCACACTGCAAAAAAATCTCTATCTTAGATTTTTGTCTTGTTTCCATTCAAAATATTTAAAAAATCTTAAATCAAGAAGGATTTTCTAGACAAGTAAACAATGTCTTGTTTTCAGGCACTAGAAAATTAAGTGAGTTTTTGCTTGAAACAAGCAAAATAATCTGCCAATGGGGTAAGCAAAATAATCTAGCCTTCTGTTTGAAATAAGATTATTTTGCTTACCCTATTGGCAGGTTATTTTGCTTGGTTTAAGCCAAACCTTAATTTTGACTTATTTTTTCTGAAAACAAGACAATAATTTTTACTTGTCTAGAAAATCCTTCTTGATTTAAGAATTTTTAGATATTCTGGCTGGAAACAAGACAAAAAAATCTAAACTAGAAAAGCAGTTTTTTTGCAGCGCACCCTTTTTTTAACAGATTTGCTAGTGAAAAGTGTTAATATATCTTCACATTTTTAGCACAGCAAGCAAGGCACAACACTTTTCCACATAGAGGAATTACAATAAAATAGATGAAAATCTTTGAGCATTCTCACATTCTTTCTTCACAGTGCTCCAACTTGATGGGCGAACATTACCTTTGATGGGGGGAACATTAGCCATTGTGGGAGTGTCTTTTGTCTCTCCTTGTGTGAATTACATGAATATTCAGAGCTATTAACACTCCCATGAATATGGCAATGCTGGCCAAAAAACTTACTTTCAAAATTCAAATTATTATATCTTTGTTTGTGATGAAGTGGTTGGAATAATTCTCACATCATTGTGAAGTAAATATTCTAGCTTACAAGACTGATTACTCAAATGATTTCGTCAGAACTATTCAGTAGGTTTTTTTAGGCCATCTTTTAGATGAATGTTTTTTCCTAAAATGTGCTAACCACGCATAATATTTTTTTTCTACAAAATGCAAACATGTACATCTATCTTTCTCACATATTATTGTAGCACAGTGTGTGCTGAATACAAGAAAAATACATATGGGCAAATAGTATGTTATAAGTAGCTGAAATAAGCACAAATGTCAGGACATGTCAGCACACCTCAAGGGCCCCAAAATCACCTCAGACCCCAGAGGGTTAATGTGCATTGTTTCCCATGACAAAGACTTGTCAAAGGACACAAAAACTCCAGAGAACGCACACGTCATGACACCAGATTGTAAGCACACCACCTGAGCCGGTCAAGCTAACAAGGGACAGTTTTAGCTTAGGCTAAGTTAACCAATAGCGTCAACAGCTAGCAGTTATCATCATTCACTTGAAGCTTTTAACTACAGCTTGTAGGCATGCAGTGCAAAGTGTTCTATATGTATATATAAATATATTTTGGAATATATTTATATACATACTGTTCCTGAACTCGTACTACTTAGTCCCTCACTTTAAGTCTTCTCAGCTAAGTCACCTTCACTATTTTAGTTGTATCCCCTCGTGCTTCAACTAAATCTGCAGTTACTTAATTAAATCTAAATTTAATCACATGTAAACTGTTTAAGGAGAGAAGAATTTTAGAGATATAGGGAACCGTTAATAGCACTTTGTCTAAACTTTATGGAAGGACACACCCATAGAATGGTCTTGAACATGCAGCAGCAGTGACCAGCTATGGTGAGGATCAAAGCAAACCCAATAGTGAATCAAGAGTGCTATTGAGTTTTTTCCAATTTCTGGCCACTGCATTGTTTGAATCACTTATTTAAGTTTTCTCCTAATGATGATAGCACTCAGCTATTCACTCAGTTATTACTTACCTGAGTTATTTACATCCCCCTCTTTTACTCAAGAGTCGTCTCACCTCTCCATAGAGCTAGGGGGAACCAGAGGCACTTTCATTTGTGATTCTGCTTATTTTCCATGGGCGCACCGAGTTCTGTGACCCTCCTACACAAGTAATCTTAGTGATTACAAGGGCATAACTGTGGTTCAGGCACAATGGTAACGAGCATAATCCAAATAGGAAACTGTCCTCCTTCCCGTTTACATTATAAGAGATTCAGCCTGTTGCTAGCCATCAGGAGATTCTGAGGAATACTTTGACCATAAAAACCATCTTAAGTCATTTATTAGATCTCAGCTACGCCATACAAAAGAGATTCTCAGAACTGCAAAATATTAGCACCCTAACATCCACAGTTAGTGCATTAATCATAGGAGACACTTCACTAGCAAACCATGCCTGAAACAACAAGCTGTATGTTATATCGCTAGCTGAACCATTAAGCCTGTAACTCCGGACTGGTGGTGCATTAGTCTCTTACTTCTACCCTCACTGTGAAAATGGCAACACTTCACAGATGCTCAGCCTATCCTCCCAGATGGGCGACCTGAACACTGACTAGCCAGTGCGAGGAACACTGCTCTGCCCAGGGGTGCAGAAAACCCCACAGCACCTGAGGAAAATGCCACTGGACAAGGAGAGAAGGGGACCAATGACACCTGACCCAGAGTTACAGCTACCTTGGGCCGAACAAGGCTATCACCACCTTAGCCGCCTTATGGGTCTCAACCAGAGAGGAAAACAACTTCACTTCACTGGTCACCAAACAAAGTCCCGCAAGGAGCAGGCACATGCTCAATGCCCCACAGATCGGCTAGAGACTGAGACTCGAAAAGCTTAACTTTTAAGGTCTGAGACCGCTGCGGAACAAGGAGAGCAGCTGGACATAGAGACACAAGACCCGCGTGACACTGTTGCCATTGCGACAGCCCAGGTACAAAACACCACTGGGAGAAGCCATGCAAAAGGATATCCTCATCCTATGTACCCCATGGTATGTCCTACAGCAGTCCACCACAACATCCTCCCCCACAACCTTCACACAGGTGCCAAATGGAGGCTGCAGGTGGACAGCTGGACACACCTAGTTACAGGAGCTGCTAACACTAGCAAAGGACCTCCTTGAACAAACTCAAGTGAGAAATATTGAAAGGGACAAACTGCTGACTCCTTGCACAATGCAACACAGCATCAGACTCCTCCAAGGGAGGAGCATCCTGCAAAGCAGTCGACACCCCAGGAGCAGCCAGACAATGTTGGACCGAGCAACAGCTCACATGCCCAGCAACAAAACTCCTACCAACACAATCAGGCAAGCTCAAGTCAGTGACGCTACAAGACAGAAGTGACACTGTTAACATCAGATTTTTGGTGAAGTTCGAGCAGAACAGAGGGCTAACAAACACCTGCTGCCCTCCTACCACCTTCACTAGCGCAGCCTGAACTCTCTTCACACTACAAACCTCCCTAAAAATTCCCTGCGACCCCAGGAACCGCCTGCCCTCTCACAGGTGAGAGTCCAACCAGCTATTCCAAACCGCAGGCACTACAGACAGCTTACTAGATAACAGCACCTGAACCAACCACCTGACCTAGACCAACATCAGGATGACAGGTGACATGGCCCCAACAACTGCTGTACACGCTCAAGGACCCGCACCTTGCTACAACTTACATCACTACGATGCCTGACGTTCTCTTCCAGCCATGAATGGCAGGTGCATGTCTGATCGCTCTACCCCTTTAACGTCGATCGCTGTTGCCTATTGGATGGACAACAACGCTCGACGGGGGGGGATATGTAGGGTAAGGACCAATCAGACAATGGTTCATTAGATTTAACCAAATCAGTAGTTTATTCAATTAACAAAGAAGCAGACATCCCCTCACCCAACCCAACAGTGGGTGACAAAGTCTCAACCAGGACGCTTCTAGCAATCACTGATAATGTCAGTTTACGATGTAAAACTATGCAGGAGAATCTGCAACTATGCAGGCAGACTGTTTTTCTTCACTCACTTCCCCCCATAGGAAAGACACAATGCTCATAGAAATGGACTCTTCCCTATTTCATTCACAGACAAACATTTCTGTGAACGAAGACACATAGCCCATATATCAGTGTGTGTATATTATGACTGTCCATGTCCTTTGTCTTCCTTACTTTAAATTTCTTACTTTATAACCATTTTATGCTTGTGTCTTGATAGGATGCTAATGTAACCACATACAGTATATGCCATGTTTGGTCTCTTTTGACTCGTATGTAGATTTCCTGAAAGATGCTGTGTATTAGAGACTGATACCGGTGCAACATATTAACGTTCTAATAATCTTTAGTATTTCTGGTCTGAACCCCTATTGATTTAAATATGCAAACTGACATTTCTCTGAAACAAAGGGCCATAAAACGAAGACCCAGTTTCAAACCTCCCACTGAGAAAGCCAGCCTTCTCATTGGTCGGAACTACTTGGGAAGGTGTGACTCTGTCCAGACTTTAAAGGGGCTCACACCCCGTTCCGGCCCTTTCTTCTCTTCTCCTCTTCTTCTGAAAGATCTTCAGAGTTATCGTGGAGGTCCTCCACGGAAAGGCCGTGGGGCAAACCCGTGGCCCAGCCACATGCGGTTTCCCCCCCAACATGAGGCCGGACTCTCTCTTTCTATCCTGGCATCTACACCTCAGCCCCTTGGTAACCATCCGATCAGCCGATCAATGGAACAACGAAGGCTCCATCTCCATTACATCATCAGGACTACCTTTGAGCTGGCATCTGGACCCTTGCGTAAGCACCACACAAAAGGAAACCATTATGCAAGTAACCATTTAACTATTAGATACAATAAGGAAGCTGTGCCCCTTGTAGATCAAGGAGATTCAGGTTTTCCTGATGATTTGGTTGTGCTGATGTAAAAGATTGCCAGTCTACTCTCTCTCTCCTCCTCACTCACTCTCTCTCTCCCTCTCTCTTGCTTTGTTTTATGTGTTGTCTGTTTAGTGTTCGTTTATTTGCTAGCTAGTGTTTATTTTCCCCTTTTACGTATTCAATAAACCCACATCTTGTATTCACAAATGAATTTCTTGCTGTGTTCATTGCTCACAGATATCACGTCACTTAAACTGCTTTGATTTCGTTACAAAACTGATCCAGTCCTGTAACTTAGCCAATTACAGTGGGAAAGATTAATTTTCAAGGCTAGGAAGTTGATTTTTCTTAGAGTTAGAATAAAAGCGGCTAATACTCGTTGGACGAGGGCATTAGTTCGGTTTATTTTTGACTCGGCTGTTTCAGAGAAGTGTATAAAGTATGTGTAATTAATAACCATTAATTATACATAGTTTATTGTGCTTAAATTAATAACTTTTGTTACATCATATAACCGCGAGTGCAGCGCGTCAGCATTTCCTAAACCGTTTCTCGGATTCTTCCACTGCTTTCCTTACACAAGTTCAACAATCAACAGTGGTAAGTTAAGTTTGAATTGTTTTACATTCAGGTGAGTAATGGCATCTTCTCCTACTATTGTTGTGTGCACTGCATTTCACATGTACAGTTTATCTATCTCTGTCAGCAGTGAGGGATTCACATGTAATAAATGCAGGGAAATAGTTAGGCTGACAGAGAAGATTTCAGAACTAGAGACACGCATCCAAAATTTAACTGAGGATAGTAAGAATGTGAGGGCATTAGATACGGTTTTGGATGCGACTAGCTTAGATCTTCCTGTACATTATTCGGTTCCGGTAACTTCGCCCGTGCAGCAGGGCAACTTGGTGATCGTGAGGCGGCATAGTCGCGGGTCAAAACACCGCTCTTCCGTTCCGATCCAAACATCAAACAGGTTCTCCCCGCTTAGTGACGCACCCACTGAGAAACCTGATGTAAGTGCTCTAGTTATTGGCAATTCTATTGTACGGAATGTGAAAACACCAGCCACCATAGTCCAGTGTTTACCGGGAGCCAGAGCGCCTGACATCTTGGCAAATTTAAAAGTGCTGGCTAATGCTAAACGTAAATTCAGTAAGATTGTTATTCACGTCGACACTAATGATGTTCGACTTCGCCAGTCGGAGATCACCAAAAATAATGTTAAAGAGGTGTGTGCACTTGCAAGTTTGATGTCAGACACTGTAATATGCTCTGGTCCCCTCCCTGCTTACCGTGGTGACGAGATACATAGCAGGTTGTCGTCACTCAATGGCTGGATGTCTAAGTGGTGCCCGCAGAATAACATAGGTTTCATAGACAATTGGACAAGTTTTTGGGGCAGACACGAAAAAAAGAGGGGAGGTGCCGCTCTTCTCTCTAGAAATATAGCATATAGTCTTAGAGTTTGCACTTGACTAACTGGGGCCCAGGTTAGGAAGCAGACAGACTGGTTAAACCGAACGTCTGCTAGCTGCCTCACGTCACCAAAATCAGCTAATTTTCAGCACATAGAAAACTTTTTACCTAGATACCATACTATAGAGACTGTGTCTGTTCCCCGAATTAGAAAATCCAAAAAACATCCAAACCAATCTAATAGTAACAATTTAATTGATGTTCAACAAATAAAACAATCACATAATACAGAGGAACAAATGATAAAGCTTGCCTTATTGAATATCAGCTCCCTCTCTTCGAAAGCACTTTTTGTACATGATTTGATTATTGATCACAACCTAGATGTGCTCTGTTTGACAGAAACCTGGCTAAAACCAGATGATTATATTGTTTTAAATGAGTCCACCCCCCAAGATTACTGTTATAAACTTGTGCCGCGTCTAAAAGGTAAAGGGGGAGGTGTCTCTACTATTTATAACAATAACTTTAGCGTTTCTCAGAGAACTGGCTTCAAGTATAACTCGTTTGAAATGATGGTGCTTCATACAACACTATCCAGACAAAAGGGTCCAAAGGATAAATCCCCCACGACGTCTGTACTTGCTACAGTATATAGGCCTCCAGGGCACCATACAGACTTTATTAAAGAATTTTCTGAGTTTCTATCAGAGTTGGTGATAGATAAAGTCTTAATAGTGGGTGATTTTAACATCCATGTTGATAATGAAAAAATGCACTGGGATCAGCCTTTATAGACATTCTGAACTTTATTGGAGTTAGA
This sequence comes from Cirrhinus molitorella, assembly GCA_033026305.1. Taxonomy (NCBI): domain Eukaryota; kingdom Metazoa; phylum Chordata; class Actinopteri; order Cypriniformes; family Cyprinidae; genus Cirrhinus; species Cirrhinus molitorella. The sequence continues at coordinate 26,019,789 of CM065123.1, forward strand.
CAACATGTGTCAGGACCTATTCATTGTCGAAATCATACTCTAGATTTAATACTGTCGCACGGAATTGATGTTAATGGCGTTGAAATTTTGCAGCAAAGCGATGATATCTCGGATCATTATCTAGTCTCATGTATACTCCAGATAGCTAAAACTGTAAATCCCACTCCTTGCTACAAGTATGGTAGAACTATCACCTCATCCACAAAAGACAGCTTCATATGTGATCTTCCCGACTTATCTGAATTCCTTAGTATATCCAATAGCTCAGATAAACTTGATGATGTAACTGAAACTATTGACTCTCTCTTTTCTAGCACTTTAGATGCGGTTGCTCCTTTACACTTAAGGAAGATTAAGGAAAACAGTCCGACACTGTGGCATAACGAGCACACTCATAACCTCAAAAGAGCAGCACAGAAAATGGAGCACAGCTGGAGGAAAACAAAACTAGAGGCCTTTCGTTCCGGCTGGCGTGAGTCTATCGTATCCTATAGAAAAGCATTAAAAACTGCTAGAACTGATTACTTCTCATCTCTTTTAGAAGAAAACAAACATAACCCTAGGTATTTATTCAATATAGTGGCAAAATTAACCAAAAATAAAGCACCAACAGATTTTTCCAAACAGCACAGTAGTAATGACTTAATGAATTACTTTACAACAAAGATTGATACTATTAGAAATAAAATTGTAACCATGAAGCCGTCAGGAACAGTAGCAGATCAAATAGTGTGCTATAGATCTCCTAAGGAACTATTCCACTCATTCTCTACTATAGGAGAGGAAGAATTCTATAAACTTGTTAAGTCATCTAAACCAACAACATGTATGTTAGACTCTATCCCATCTAAACTACTAAAAGATGTGCTTCCAGATATCCTAGATCCTCTTCTGAATATTATAAACTCATCACTGTCATTAGGATATGTCCCCAAAACCTTCAAACAGGCTGTTATTAAGCCTCTCATTAAAAAAACACAACTTGACCCTAATCAATTGATTAATTACAGACCGATCTCAAGTCTCCCTTTTCTATCAAAAATACTAGAGAAGGTAGTATCCTCACAATTATGTTCCCTTTTAGAGAAAAATAATATCTGTGAGGATTTCCAGTCAGGATTTCGACCTTATCACAGTACTAAAACCGCTCTCATTAGAGTAACAAATGACCTGCTCTTATCATCCAACCGTGGTTGTATCTCTCTATTAGTGCTACTGGATCTTAGTGCTGTGTTTGATACTATTGACCACAACATTCTTTTGAATAGACTCAAAAATTATGTTGGCATTAGCGGTAGTGCATTAGAATGGTTTAAATCATACTTATCTGACGGCTAGCATTTTGTAGCAATAAATGAATCGTATCGATCGCAAGTTCAGTATGGAGTACCTCAAGGCTCAGTACTAGGACCATTACTTTTTACGCTTTATATGTTACCCTTAGGAGATATCATCAGGAAACATGGTGTTAGCTTTCACTGTTACGCTGATGATACTCAGCTCTATATTTCTTCAAGGCCTGGTGAAACATACAAAGTTGAAAAACAAATGGAATGCATAGTTGATATCAAAAACTGGTTGACAAGAAATTTCTTACTGCTAAATTCTGAAAAAATAGAGGTGTTAATTATTGGGCCAAAAACCTCAGCAAGTAATAACTTAAAACACAGCCTAATAGTTGATGGCTGCTCTGTAAATTTATCATCATCAGTTAGGAACCTAGGTGTGTTATTTGATAGCAATCTTTCTTTCGAAAGCCACATTTCTAGCATTTGTAAAACAGCATTTTTCCATCTTAAAAACATAGCGAAATTACGACCTATGCTCTCAAAGTCAAATGCAGAAATGATAATTCATGCATTTGTAACCCACTCAAATTATTGAGATGATAGAAAATCTCTTTCAATATTTTCTAATAACTGAAAATATATTTTTTTCTTCTTTATTCACATTCATTCAATTTTTTTTTTATTCTTCTTACTTGATGTATATTAAGTTCAGTCATATAAAACAAATGTAATAATGTGTTTGTTTAATTTTGTTGTGAAATGGAATTGGCTATTAGACAAGTGAGTCGATGGTTGCTGGCGTCACTTATGCGCCAGCTCGTGGTGAGAGATGCGAGCCGTATTTCGTCTGTCGCTTAATCTTATTCATCCTCGCTATTTCCCCCTTTAAATATATGTCTGAACTGTTTCATTGCATTAGGTGAGTCGCAAATATTTATATTTTCCGCATATTTGTTCTCATTAAGTCTGTGTGTTAGTTTGTTAATGTAAGATGAATGTGGATCATTAATTCTGTGCAAAGTGCACAAAAAGGATAAATGTAAATTGTTTTTGATATGTTAACAGAATTGTTAAACATGTTTGTACACTCGTTTTGTGGAAATAATGTTGTAAGTGAAGTTAACAATGTTATGTGAAGTTAATGGATAATTTGACTGACGTCACTTATGCGCCAGCTCGTGGTGAGAGATGCGAGCCGTATGGGGGGGGAGTCCAAGATGGCGTCCTGCTAAGTTGTGTTTTTCGTGCTTCGCTGACAAACTTTCATAAAACAGCCAAAATAGTCGTCTAAAAAAATCTACTTCTTGTAGACATAGTTATAATTGCTTTTTTACCCTTGGTTTTCTGATTATGAGGTCTGCTGCAGACAAAAGGAAAGAAAAAGAGATGTCGCGTGCTTCACGTGGGTCTGACAGCCTCCACACTTATGCATCTGCTGGTAACTTTCCGCTTCCAGAGAGCCCATGTAAGCCCCCATTAAAGAAAGGTAAAGCGGAAGACGACGCTGTGATTTCCACTCTTTCTCAACTGATTAACAGTCGCTCGGATGCTCTGGAGAAAATGGTGGGTGAAAATGCTCTTAAAATTGAAGGGCTAAAAAAAACTGTGGACTTTGTTTGTGCTGAGCTGAACGATATCAAAGGGAAGGTTGGCCAATTTGAGGCTAGACTTAATACAGAGAAAAAGAAGATGGAACAATGCGAAAAAAGAATTGCAGATTTGGAGAGGTATTCTCGCCGCTGGAACTTGCGCTTGCATGGAATATCTGAAAAAGAAAATGAAAATGTCAGAGCCGAATCCATCCGCGTTTGCATGGCCATCTTCCCAGAGGAGAGTAAAACTCTTCCAGATAAGATCGACACTGTCCATCGCATTGGGAAGAAACTTCCGAATTCTACAAGACCGAGAGCGATCATCATACAGTTTTGCTCGCGCGTGACGAGAGATGGGGTGTGGAGAGCGGCGAAATCGTCGGAGTTTCTGCGGGCGAATGGTCTTCGTTTTTCTGAGGATCTCACTACTTTTGACCGAGAGAGGAGGCTCCTTCTATGGCCGGTTGTGGAAAAAGCACGTAAGGAGGGGAAAAGGGCACACTTTGTGGGCCATCGTGCTTTCATCGATGGCTCCGAATTTAACCCCATGTGAGCCTGTTTGAACTGTGCACCTAACTGTATGAAAGCCTTTTCCAGTTTCTTGTTTTCATTATGATAGGCTACATACATAGGCTACATTGGACGCTATTAATGGTTGTTAAAAAAAAAAAAGGTAGCTAAGTTTGACTTAGCTATGTTGTCAGCTGCGTTTACACTTGCTACCTCAGTAAGCACCTTTTTCTGTGTTCATTGTTAAGAGTTCTTTTTTATGTCACTTTCTGTTATTTCTCTCAATGCCAGGGGTCTTAGAGACATTACTAAATGGAAGGCTTTGTTTTTATATGTTAAATCATTTAAGACAGATTTTTGTTTTTTTCAAGAGTCCCATTCTATTGCCAGTGATACTTCTTTTTGGAAAAATCAATGGAACAATGATGTTTGGATGGCTCACGGTTCGGAGCGCTCAGCTGGAGTTCTTATTTTGAAAAAAATTTTTGCTGGGGACGTGCTGCACCACTTTAGTGACCCGTATGGACATTTTCTGCTTATGGTTATTTGCTTAAATAATACTCTGGCAATTTTAATTAATATATATGGTTATAACAGTTCCTCTGAAAATGATTTACTGCTTGATGCGATAGAAGGGAAGATTCTGCTTTGGCTTAATTCATACCCGAATGCTCTACTCTTTATTGGTGGGGACTTTAATATTGTATCTGATAATAATCTTGATAGACTACCTCCTAAACAGTCGTCCTCTGCTAATTCAAAATTAACATCATTTATGGACAAATTTGACATTATAGATATTTGGCGGGAGAAATTTCCTAATACAAAATTTTATACTTGGAGTAATAAAAATTGTTCTAGACAGTCTCGTATAGACTATTGGCTTGTCTCACAGTCGGTTAGAAACTTTAATGTTTCAGTTAGTATTCTACCTTCCCCCATGACTGATCATAAGGCAATTTTTATTCAGTCTTCTTTATCATCAGTTTCCTCTTCCTCAAGTCCTAGAGGCTCTTATTGGAAGCTCAACTCTTCATTACTTAAACATGATAATTTAAGAACAAATATTTTATTTCTTATTAAATATTACTGGATCAAAGCTCAACAGGAAAATAAATTTGGCCTCAATTGGGAGCTTCTTAAGTACGAAATTGGTAAATGTGCTAGAAATTTCGGCAGCCAGTTAGCTAAACTTAAAAGAGTTGAAGAAGAGTCCATCATCTCTAAAATAACGACTCTCTGTGGTAAAATGCAAGAAGGTTTATCAGAAGCTGAGCTTATCGAATTCACTGATCTGCAATCTCAGTTAGACAAAATATATAAATATAGGGCTGAGGGTTCTTTTATACGTTCTAGACGAAGATGGCTAGAACAAGGAGAGCAAAGTACAGCATATTTCTTCAGAATGGAAAGAAACACTTCTAGAAATTTAACTATGAACTCTTTAAATATCAATGGTACTCTTACTTCAGATCCTAAAGAAATCAGCTCTTTTTGTGCAAACTTCTATTCTAATCTTTACAAGTCTAATTTTTGCATGGACACAGCTTCGTCTTTTTTCCTGTCTTTGAAGAATATTAGCTCATTATCTAATGAAGATAAGATCACCTGCGACAGCGATATTTCTATTAATGAAATATTTGAATCTATTGAAGCTCTCAAGAACAATAAATCACCGGGTTCAGATGGGTTGACAGCTGAATTTTACAAATGTTTTGCGCAGGATTTAGCTCCTTTCTTGCTTAAGACTTATTTGGAAAGTATTGCTTGCAAAACTCTCCCACCTACCTTATCACAGGGGTTGCTTATTTTAATACCTAAACCTAAGAAGGATATTCTTTTTATTGATAATTGGCGTCCTATATGTTTGTTGAACTGTGATTATAAGATTCTAGCTTTGTTACTTGCAAAAAGACTTAAACGAGTTCTGGCCTCAATTATAGATGAAAGTCAATCAGGATTTATCTCAGACAGGCATATTGCTAACAATATACGCCTTGTTATAGATTTATTAGATTATGATGAATTGATCAGAGAGGATAGTTTTATTTTGCTTTTGGACTTTTATAAAGCTTTTGATTCTCTTGAACATGATTTTATTTTGCAATCCCTGTGTAAATTTGGTTTTGGTGATTTCTTTTGCAAAATTGTCAGAACTTTATATAAAAATGGCAGCTGCTCAATCAATCTTAAATCTGGTATTTCTCCTAGATTTAATGTTTTTAGAGGTGTTCGCCAGGGTTGCCCCGTTTCACCTTACTTGTTCTTATTGGCAGCACAACTTCTCGCTTCTTTTTTGAAGAATAGCCAATTACAAGGAGTTAATATAGCTGATAAACATATTCTCATAAGTCAGTTAGCTGACGACACCACCCTTTTTTAAAAAAATGAGCTACAGATCCCAATCGCCCTTGATCTTATCAACAGATTCTCAGAAGCATCTGGTTTGTCTTTAAATTTGAATAAATGTGAACTCCTTCCTATAAAGTCCTGTTCTTCTTCACTCTTATACAATATTCCTGTTAAGACTCAGGTCAACTATTTGGGTATAGTAATTTGCAAAGATGAGAAGGCAAGAGATAGATTAAACTTTGATCCAGCATTTGCTAAAGCTAAGAAAAAATTGAATTCCTGGCTCTTAAGAGATTTGTCTTTAAGAGGTAGAGCTCTCCTTGCCAAAGCTGAAGGCATTTCTAGGTTAACCTACCCTGCTCTTTCTTTACATGTTGAAAAATCTGTGTGTGTAGCGGTTGACAGAATGTTATTTGATTTTTTATGGAGACACAAGAGACATTACATCAAAAAATCTGTTGTCATGAATAGTCTTGATCAGGGGGGTCTTAATTTTCTTGACTTTGCTTCTTTAAATAATACATTTAAGATTAACTGGTTGAGACAATTCTTGAATGATTCTGATTCTATATGGAACACTATCCCTAAGTATATTTTTTCTAAAGTTGGTGGTCTTCCCTTTTTGATGGTATGTAATTATAATTTCTCTAAATTGCCCATAAAACTATCAAATTTCCATAAGCAGGTACTTTTGGCCTGGCATTTAATTTACAAACATAATTTTAGTCCCCACACCTATGTTATTTTTAATAATAAAGATATTCGATACAAAAATAAACTATATTTTTTCCTGATTGGTTTAATAATAATATTATTTTGGTCTCTCAACTTGTAAACTCAAATGGCCATTTGCTCTCCTATTCTGAATTCTTATCTAAATTTGGTATTCCTGTTACTCCACGGGACTTTGCCATAGTGATGGACGCCATCCCCAGTGGTGTTATAGCTCTCTTAAAAGACGCTGTTGCTTCTTTACCTTCTTATGTTTCTTGGTCACATCCCTGTGAAACGGCAATAGGGAAGATTTGCTTTCTATCCAGTCCCTCTCTCAGGAATAGAAAGATTAGGCAACTCTTTCAGAAAGATATAATTTCTCTCCCTTCTGTAATCTCTTATTGGAGTAACTCTTTTGTAGACATAGCTTGGAAGAAAGTGTGGTCTTTATCTAATAAATTCTTAATTTCTAATAAGGTAAAAGAGATAGGGGAGCGCGGGGCACAAAGTAACGCGGGGTAAAAAGTAACACAGACTTTTTAGGTAGTTGCACAAGGTTGATCGTGACGTACTTCCTGTCTTTTCACAACACTGGCGGGAGACGGCTTTCCATCATTTTGCGAGAGGATTGAACAAAGTGCGGATTAGTACGTCAAGAAAAACGCTTTTGCCCCCATGTAAGTATTATTTTTTGTCCTACGTATTTTTTTATTTGAAAAGAATGTGTGAAAGTGTGCTATTTCAAACTTATATTCTCGTGATTGCCATTTTCTTGGCTAAAATATAATACCATTTTGAAATATGTAAAAAACATGTTGTGACTGCTAGCCAGTCCTGAGGTAAACATGACACAGCGGGGTTAGTTGTAACACCGTGTTACAACTAACCCGCACATTGCGCAGGCTACATTAATGACGGAAAGAGTCGAATTATTTATAATAGTTTCCACAAAAACTTATTGCATTTGTTTTGTTTACAGGGTTAGACATCGTAAAAGGTCCACCTCTAGGGGTGTCACAAGAGAAGTGTTGAGTTTAGCGGCCAGGGAGGTAGAGAGAAACAGGTCTGTGCGAAGTGTGGCAGGGGCTTACGGGATCTGCCACGTTACTCTACATCGTTTTCTGATTAGGAAAAGAAAATTAGAGGAACGGCATGACGGTAATAATCCACCACTTCCACCAGTGGGTTATTCATCACACAGAAAGGTTTTTACACAAGAGCAAGAGGAGCAACTTGTTGGTTATTTGACCCGTGCGGCGTCAATATGCTATGGGCTTAGTCCCAAGGAGGTAGGCTGGTTAAGCTAGTTTAATTTAGGATATGCAATTTAGATCAGAAAATTTATTGTTGTGGATGTTTTTTGAAGAAATTATTTGATCCAAAATACAACAAAGCCATAATATAGTGAACTATTTTTACTATTTATAATAATTGTTTTCTTTTTAATTTTTTTTAAATATACATTTTCATGTGAACAGATGATTCTTTAAAAAAAACTGTTAAAAGTGTAGTGTGGTGTGTGTGTGTGTGTGTGTATGTGTGTACACACCATTTGATAATTTTAGGATGTAAAAGCATGCTTATTTTTTGTTGATTTTTCAGGTGAGAAAACTTGCATTTCAGTGTGCTGTCCAGTTCCAGTGCACATTTCCAGAATCCTGGTCCAAATCTCAGATGGCCGGAAAAGACTGGTTTACTGGTTTCCTAAAGAGGAACCGATCTCTGTCCATCAGGAAACCACAGGCCACCAGTGTGGCGAGAGCCTCTAGTTTTAATGTTTACACTGTAGGACACTTTTTTAATAACTTAAACACGGTCTACACCACACACAAGTTCACACCTAACAATATCTGGAACACGGATGAAACCGGTGTGACTACTGTACAGGCACCAGAGAAGATAATAGCCACAAGAGGAGTGCGCCAAACTGGTGCGATGACATCAGGAGAAAGGGGAAAGCTAGTGACCGTTGCAGTAGCAATTAATGCCCTGGGGAATTCCATACCTCCTTTCTTCGTTTTTCCCTGCAAACGTTTTCATGCACATTTTATTCACGAAGGGCCACCTGCATCAGCTGGAGCTGCGAATGGATCTGGGTGGATGCAGGCAGAGGAATTTATGGAATTCCTTAACCACTTTGCCAAGCATACGAAGCCCACCCAGGAGACAAAGGTACTTTTGTTACTGGACAATCACGTGTCCCACTTGTCCATCCCAGCCATAAATTTCTGTAGGGAGCGGGGCATCGTTGTACTTACTTTCCCCCCACACTGTACCCACAAGCTCTGTCCTCTGGACAGAACAGTTTTTCGATCTTTTAAAGGGAGGGTCAACACACACCTTGACCATTGGATGAAATCTCACCCTGGGAAAAATGCAACAATTTACGATCTCCCTGGTGTTGTTGCAAAAGCATTGCCACAAGCAGCAACACCCGAAAACATAGTGTCAGGTTTCAGGTATGTATCTATTTTTTAAAAAAATGGCAAAAATCATAAACTAACTTGGGATTAATAAATTATCTGTCTGTTTAGGTGCACTGGCATCTGGCCTTACAACCCTGATGTATTTGGAGAAAATGACTACGCGCCATCATATGCAACCGACAGACCAGAGCCGACGACATCCTTAGCAGGCTCGTCCGCTGTCCAGCAGGGCTCCTTCGATCTCCACCAGGGCTACCAGGGCTCGTCCTCTCTCCACCAGGGCTCCTCCGCTCTCCACCAGGGCTCCTCCGCTCTCCACCAGGGCTCCAACGCTCTCCACCAGGGCTCGTCCTCTCTCCACCAGGGCTCGTCCTCTCTCCACCAGGGCTCCTTCACTCTCTACCAGGGCTCGCCCGCTGTCCAGCAGGGCTCCTTCGATCTCCACCAGGGCTACCAGGGCTCGTCCGCTCTCCAGCAGGGCTCGTCCGCTCTCCAGCAGGGCTACCAGGGCTCCTCCGCTGTCCACCAGTGCTCCTCCGCTGTCCACCAGGGCTCCTCCGCTGTCCACCAGGGTTCCTTCGATCTCCACCGGGGTTCTTTTGATCTCCACCAGGGCTTGTCCGCTGTCCACCAGGGTTCCTTCGATCTCCACCAGGGCTCCTCCGTTGTCCACCAGGGCTCCTCCGTTGTCCACCAGGGCTCGTCCGCTCTCCACCAGGGCTCGTCCGCTCTCCACCAGGGCTCCTCCGCTGTCCACCAGGGCTCCTCCATACCTGAATTCAATCCTGTTTTAGTCAGGCCCTTCCCCAAGGCTCCTCCATGAAAAACAGTTGCCAAGACAAAAAAGAGGGTAATGAGTGCCATCCTCACAGACACACCAGTTGTTGCAGATAAAGAAAGCAAAAAAACAGCCCCCAAGAAAAGAAGCCTTGCTGTGAAAAAAAAAATGAAAGCAAGCAACTCAGACAATTGTCTTGTGTGTGGAGAGGATTTTGCATCCTCTGCACCTGGAGAGAAATGGGTGAAATGTGTTTTTTGTAATGGGTGGGCACATGAGTTATGCACTGAGGGATATGAACATTATGTCTGTCGATGAACATATTTGTGCGATGAAGAGTAAGCTGTATTAAGTGCAGTTTCTACATAACGTGCATGCAGCAAAATGTGGAAAATGTTTTCACTTACTGTGCGATGAACAGTTTGTGTTAAATTTATTGTTTATTTAATAACACTGATAAAAAACCCATATTTTTACATACTTACAAACAGATTAAAAAGTTCTCTTAAATTTGTATTTTTTACATTTACAATATTTACGCAAACAGTAGCAAATATTTAAAAAGTGTTCAATGATTTTTTTAAATGTTATGAAATGAATCTTTCATTAACACTGAAAAAAAAAATGATTAATTGGATTTACTCAATTTTAAGGTAAGTGGTTGCAAACAATTTATATGGGCTGAATTTAAACAAACAAATTTAATGTAGTAATGTTCAACTTAATTTGTTTGTTTAAATTCAGCCCACATAAATTGTTTGCAACCACTTACCTTAAAAACATTTAGTTAATATAATGAATATTTTTTTTCAGTGAAGTTGGAACCTAGGCTAATTTAATGTCAAATCTCTCTTTTTATTTAAATTAATAAAAATTGTCTACACTCAAGAGTCTTGTTTTTATTTATTAATAAATGGACATACTGTTATGTATAATAAAAAATAGTTTTATATGATATGATTTATATAATAGTGTTACATGAGGAAATAGTTAAAAAAAAATTAATTTGTGCAACTGAAATGTGTAAAAACTAACATTTCCACTAAGTGTTACAACTAACCCTCTGTCTGTTACAACTTACCCCGCATATGGGGTAAGTAGTAACATTTCACTCCTCGGGCTTTTGGCAATATTGTAAAGAAACGGTAGGTCCGATGGACATACAAATTGTGCTAATTTGTAGGAGAGGCTTTTATGTTACCTGTATAAAAATATAATTTGTCTAACCCTATTACTTTGTTCAATAATTGGTCAAAACAAAAAGTGTTACTTTGTGCCCCGCTCTCCCCTATCTTTTAAATTACTACACAGATTTTATCCTGTTAATCTTTTTATTATAAAAATGTTTCCGGAGGTGGATCCCCTCTGTTCAATTTGTGGAGTGGAAGATGAGTCTGTCCTTCATCTGTTTTGGGATTGTGCCCATATTACTACCTTTTGGAAGAAATTTTGTCTATTCATACGTACTTTTGTTTTAGATGATTTTTCTTTGCTATTTAAAGATGTCTTATTTGGGTTTCACAACTATAACAAAGGTTTAAAAAACGAGTATTTTCTTATAAATTTACTTATTTTTCTTTCAAAGTTTTTTATACATAAATGCAAATTTTTGTCTATCAAACCTATATTTACGATTTTTTGTAAAGACTTGAAACGTTATTTTGATACCATCTCATTTTCCAGCAATGTCAAAGCCTTAAAATCCTACGATTTATGCAAAAAGTACAATATTTATGCATTTTTATAAAATGTAACTGACTCTTGAATGTTTTTTTGTTTGTTTGTTTGTTTTTTTTTCCCTCTTCTCCTTCCTGTGTATTTTACTTTGTTACATTGTTACATTTCGCCCTGGCTCATTGTGGTTTCTTTTTCTCTATCTCTAGAGCTTTGTATTTTGTATATCTGTTGTTGAGATATTTTTGTATTGTTACCCTTGATTTGCAATTAAAAAAAAAAAAAAAGATGCGAGCCGTATTTCGGCTGTCGCTTAATCTTATTCATCCTCGCTATTTCCCTCTTTAAATATATGTCTGAACTGTTTCATTGCATTAGTGCTGGGAGGATACAGCGTGTGATTGACGAAATCGGACTGTTTCATCGCGTTGCGGCCGTTTTGGATTCGTGCCAGGACAGGAGAGACGAGTTGGATTTCAGTACGGATGAATTGCGCAGTCAGAGGACTCGTTCGTTCTACGGAAAGCAAATATTCTTCATCGTTCGTTTCAGCGAGGATTCTGTAGGCATTCATATACGCAGACTTGACTGAAGTGAGTCAAACACATTCCTCAGCATTCATTCAAACTTCGTTCAGCATTCATCTATATTTTCTTTGACTGTTTGGACTATTTTTTATTATTGTTATTTTCATCTTCAATTGTAATTGTTGACTTACAGTTTTACAATTCAAGGGTTGAATTGTAATCATTTGAAAAGAATTTCTTCTGAATATGTGAAAAGGTACTGCAATATAGTTGCAGTCTGAAAAGAAGAAAAAGAAAGAAAACAGAGAAAATTGAATACAGGTTATTCATTAAACCTGATTTCTGTGTATGTGTTTTATTCAAGCAGTTAGTGACTAAATTGAAACAAGTGCAGACACAATTCATAAACACAATTTTATTTGTAATTCTGTGTTTCGTGTGAGACCCCGAACCCGAGACTCCAACTACTATAAATGTATATGTGTGTTTGGTGAGCTCAGACCCTGTAGATATTTTACCTCCTTTTCACTGAGATAAATCCAAGGAACGGGTTACATAAAAGAGAGAGAAAAATTTGGCGCCCAACGTGGGGCTGCACTTGTGATAACTTTTGATCCTAACTGCTTTGAATAACCTTTTATTACTGATATACACTATTTTTTTATTTACTCTTCTTCTTTCAAAATGGATCTGTGCAAGAAATATAATTTTGATCCTGAGAGGTCCGTAATACTTACAAAGGTAGATCCAAACACTACTATCGCAGAAGTGAGGAGATTCTTTGACCATCTTGATGAGGTGAAGAAAATAGAGTGGTTAGGTGACAAATCCTCAGGGGAGCTTCTTTGTGAATTTCAAGAAGTTACCACCCCATTAATTGCAGAGGAAGACTATTTGAATGCTGATGGCCAAACTGTATGGGGCGTTGTACCAGTAGATAGTGGACAGATGAAATATGCGCAACATCACTTGTCGCGTTCCAGCAACAATACAGAGTGATTCAGTTCAAACTTTGGATGATATGGCTGATCAGCTGTTGGCACAAATAGAAAGTTTGGCCAAATTACACTGTGTAAATGTCAGCGATCTAGGCCAGCAGGTGGTGACTAAGCTTGCAAACAAGGCTGACAATGTCGACAGGGGCCCTGTCACTTCAACCCCTGCTACAAGAACCTTTCGTGATGCAAGACCTCGAGAGAAGCAGTCTGTAGCTGCAAATTCAGAATCAAAAGTGTTCAAAGAAGCATTCAGCATTCAAGATGATGTAGAAACTCCAGTTACTCTCACTATACCACCGGAAGTCCAGCGTTTGGTGGTGGAACATGTTGTGAAACATGACCTGGAATATCAGGACCATGTCCCCTCACCCCCAAAGCTGAGAATGTTTTCTGGACAGTTCCCTAAGCCTAATGGGGTAGTTGATTTCACTACATGGCAATTATATGTTAGGCAATTACTTTCAGACACTTCTCTGACAGAGAGGCATAAAAGAAGGCATGTTTTGGATAGCCTCCTCCCCCCTGCTCTTAATGTTGCTCTTGGGATAGGTGCAAATGCACCACCAGAGGTGTACATGCAGGAGCTTGAAAAAGCTTATGGTAGTGTCACTGGTGGAGATGAGCTGTACATTCAGTTTATAGAGACGCACCAGAACAGGGGTGAGAAGCCCTCTGATTATTTAAGACGACTTCATTCTTTGATGCAAGAGGTGGTTGAAAAGAAGGGAGTGGTTGGCAAGCGCTCTGACACTCTACTTCTCAAACAGTTCATCCGAGGATGCTGGGATGAAGTTCTGATAACCCAGTTGCATCTTAAAGACTTTCTGACAGAATCGTCACAATCTGAATTGAGTTATTCTAGCTTGCTTTTCAAATTGAGGTCTTATGAGCATGAAAAGCAGCTTAAGGAGAAACGTATGAATTTTCATTTGTGTACGCCTCCCAGTAGAGCGCTGACCCAAGTGCATGTTAACGTTGATCAAGGAGGCAAAGCAAATCCTGAGGAGGAGCAAGACAGTATGGCTTTGATGAGACGCATAAGAGAGCTTGAAGCTGAGGTGGCCAAAGTTAAAGCACAGAAGCCAACCTCAGTGAATAAACAGATTTATGTTCAATCTCAAGCCAGTGGATCTAAGAAGAAAAGAGTCAAAGAAGGGAAACCCTCACACCCTATGCCTCAAGCTCAACCTAAGTCACCCCTTAATGGTGGGTTTTGCTATCGCTGTGGTGAGGACTCTCATTATTTGCAACAGTGCACTAACCCTGTGAATGAAGCCTTGGTGCAGCAAAAGTTAGTTCAGAGGCATGAGCGAAAGAGTTCTCCTACTAAAATGACGACACCCACTGCGTATTTAAACTCGGAGTAGCTTCTGTTGTGGAACGAACAGAAGCTGAAGTTGCGAAAAGTTCCATAGAAAATAGTAACCAGGTTCCTAATGGTCTAATTGGTGAACCTTGGGAAAGTAAAGCTTGGTTGGATGGAATTGAGTGTCACTGTTTAATCGACACAGGATTTCAGGTAACTTGTGTAGCTGAATCTTTCTACAAGCAGTACTTAAAGCATAGGGGTGTTACTTCTATGGGAGACTTACTTCGGGTTGAGGGAGCTGCAGGACAAATAGTTCCCTACATCGGATACATTGAAATAGATTTACAGTTTCCAAAATCTTCCTGTGGAACTGATGCAGTCGTTGCTGCGTTAGCGCTGGTCTGCCCTGATCAGGCCTACAATGCACGATTACCCTTATTAGTGGGTACAAATGTACTTCGCCATCTTGTTCAAGATTGTAGGCTGCTGCAGGAAAATGAGTACCTACAGAATATGCCAATCAGTGCTAATTGGATGGCTGCTTATCGCATGTGTGACAGTACGTTGACATCCTGTAAACAGGCAAAACGCATTAGACTGTCGGGCAAGAAGTCTGTAACGATCAGCAAAGGAGAAAAGTGTGAGGTGACCGGAGTGTACCGAGTTAAAGATTGTGGCTTGAATAAGGCGATGATTATTGACGAGCCCTTGATGCACCACGTTCCCGGTGGTTTAGTTGTGGAATGTAAATTGATACAAGCAGAGCTCTGTGCTCGGAATAAAGTAAAGGTAGTCATTCGAAATGTCTCAGATCACAGTGTGACCCTACAGCCAAAGGGAGTGCTCGCTGAGTGTTCAGTGGTAGACTGGATTAAGTCTGTGCCTCTTTTTGATGATACTGCCACTTCACAAGCCACTACATCCCTGATGGCAAATCTTTTGGTGAAGACAGAGGATCCTGTAACTCTGGATTTCGGTGAATCTCCTATTTCTGAAGAATTCAAAGCTCACATTATTGAAAGAATAAACCGGGAAGTGTCAAGTGCATTTGCCAAGCATGATCTTGATGTGGGACGTGTGTCAGGTGTAGCACATCGGATAGAGATGATTGACCACATTCCTTTCAAAGAGCGTACTCGTCGGGTCTCGCCAGCTGATTTTGAAGATTTGAAGAAACATCTGCTGGATTTACTTGCTAGTGAGATCATTGAAGAATCTAACAGTCCTTACGCTTCCCCAGTTGTACTGGTGAGGAAGAAAAATGGAGATTTGAGAATGGTGGTCGATTATCGCAAACTCAATAAACTGACAAAAAGAGACGCATATCCTCTTCCAAGGATCGAGGAGACATTTACTTTGTTGTCAGGCTCAAAGTGGTTTTCGGTCTTAGATTTAAAAAGTGGATACTAGCAGTTGGCGGTTGAAGAAAGTGACCGTCATAAAACAGCATTTACTACGCCATTTCAAAACTGGCAATTCCGGCGCTTACCACAAGGATTGACAAACTCGCCTGCAACTTTTCAAAGAACCATGGAGAAAGTCATGGCAGGTCTGAATTTGCAGGAAGTCATAGCTTTTCTTGACGACTTAATTTTTTCTGACACACTTGAACAGCACGAGGATAGGCTCATGAAAGTTCTCCAACGGATTTCTGCTTTCGGGCTGAAGTTGGCACCTTCCAAGTGCAGATTTTTTCAAACTTCCGTCAAATATCTGGGACATGTTATTTCTGCCCAAGGTATACACCCCGATCCAGACAAGATTTCTGCCATAAAGGAATGGCCAATTCTGAAATCTGTGAGCGAATTGCAAGTTTGTTGAGCAAAGCAGAATGTGCAGCCACTGAGTTTGAGAATTTTGGTCTGGAAGAGATAAAAGCTGTGTGTTTGAGACATTCTGTTTCTTGTGAGATGCATACTCCACAGCAGTGTGAGGAGGGAGACTCGCTGGAAGGCAGAGTTATCCCAACTCCGGCTGTGGAGATGCTACTTTGTGATGAGGATGTAGTCCCTGATGATTTACTAGATCCTGAAGGTTTTCCTGGACAGACTGTTCTACCTAGTATGACTCCAGCTGATTGGTACAAGCTACAAAGAGAGGATGTAGCCATCAGAAGAGTAATAAGTCTTGTAGAATCTGGGGAAACTTTAACTTGTGCAGAAAGACTAAATGAGTCAAAAGAAGAGAGTCTAATGCTGAGGGAAAGGCCCAGATTAAGTTTAGAAGATGGTGTGCTGTACCGTATGGTATCTGATCAGTACAGACAAAAGTTAGTTGTTCCCCCTAGTTTCAGAGATGGAGCCCTTGAAGGAGTTCATGACAAAACTGGGCATATGGGTTATGAAAGAACTCTGGAGCTTGCACGAGCCAGATTTTATTGGCCTAAAATGGAAGATTATGTGGAGCGAAAGTGTAGAACTTGCGAGAGGTGTATCAAAAGAAAAGCCCGCGCTCAAAGGGCTGCAGAGCTAGTGAACATCAAAGCATACGCTCCATTGGAACTAGTCTGTATTGATTACCTTTCATTAGAACCAGACTCAAGTGACACCCGTAACATCTTAGTAGTCACTGATTATTTCACAAAGTATTCGTGGGCATTTCCTACGAAGGACCAAACAGCCAAGACTGTGGCTTCTGTTTTGTGGGAGAACCTGATCTGTCATTTCGGTTTCCCTAAATGAACACATAGTGATCAGGGAGCCAATTTTGAGTCTCAGCTAGTGAAGGAGTTGTGTACATTAGCTGGGGTAAAATCCCGCACAACACCTTATCACCCACAGGGAAACCCAGTAGAAAGGTTTAACCGAACTCTTCTAGATCTATTGGGAACCCTGAGTGATAAGAAGAAAGAACATTGGAGAAAATATGTCCGTCCCCTAGTGCACGCATATAATTGTACTAGAAATGACGGTACTGGTGAGTCTCCTTTTCTTTTAATGTTTGGACGCCAACCTCGTCTTCCAATTGACCTTTGCTTTGGGATTAACCCGAAGGGCTACAATTCCAGAACTCACACTCATTATGTTAATGAACTGAAGAAAAAACTGAGGTACGCCTATCAACTGGCCGTTCAAAATGCTGAAAAGAGGCAACTGATGAATAAGGCCAGATGGGATAAGAAAGTTACAGCTGTTTCAGTTGATGTTGGTGATCGTGTCTTAGTAAAGAACGTCAACATTTGAAGAAAACACAAGATTGCAGACTGTTGGGAATCCACTGTTTATGTGGTGGCAAAGCAGCCAAATGCAGAGATTCCTGTTTATGTTGTCCGGCCTGAGAATGGAGATGGCCCTGAACGTATCCTGCACAGAGATCTTTTACTTCCATGTGGGTTTCTTCCAGTAAGTCCTTCTGAGGATGAAGTTCCCGCAGTTACAGCAACACATCCATGCAGGGTTTGTAAAAGTGATTTAGAAGAGGAACATTGTGGTGAAATGATGGAAGCTGAGAGTCCAGAGGTGTCTCTGAATCCTTATGCCCCAGAGTTTTATTTGAGGACAGCATCACAAGACATTCCTGATCCCTCTTTGAATTTGAATGCTTCAAACGAGCAAGAAGTTGAAATGAATCCAGTTGACTCGTTAAGGGATGAACCTGTCGAGAGCGAGTTTGAAGAAGGCTGTGAGACAGAAGTTCAGCAAGATGATTCATCTTTAGTGAAAGATGCAGATGTGTCCGTACAGAATGATGAGTTGAGTGTGGAAGAGAGACATGATTCTTTTGTTGAGCTGAGAAAGTCCCAAAGAGAAAAGAGACCCCCAAGTAAATTGAAGGATTATGTTGGTTGGAAAGCCCAATGTGTGCGGCAAAGTGTAAATGTAGAATCCCAACCTAACTATTTCAGTCAAGTACTTGAAATGATGCAACAACAGATGAGAGTACAACAAACTCAAGGTGAATTGTTGTTTAGCCTTAAGGGTCAGACAATTAATTAAGTATCTGATGAGGACATCAGAGTTTTGAGCAGGGGAGGATGTAACCGACTCAAATTATTGAGATGATAGAAAATCTCTTTCAATATTTTCTAATATTTGAAAATATATTTGTATTCTTCTTTATTCATATTCATTCAATTTTTTTTTCTTCTTACTTGATGTATATTAAGTTCAGTCATATAAAACAAATGTAATAATGTGTTTGTTTAATTTTGTTGTGAAATAGAATTGGCTATTAGACAAGTGAGTCGATGGTTGCTGACGTCACTTATGCGCCAGCTCGTGGTGAGAGATGCGAGCCGTGTTTCGGCTGTCGCTTAATCTTATTCATCCTCGCTATTTCCCTCTTTAAATATATGTCTGAACTGTTTCATTGCATTAAGTGAGTCGCAAATATTCATATTTTCCGCATATTTGTTCTGTATGTTAGTTCGTTAATGTAAGATGAATGTGGATCATTAATTCTGTTTGTGAATCAGACAAAGTGCACAAAAAGGATAAATGTAAATTGTTTTTGATATGTTAACAGAATTGTTAAACATGTTTGTACACTCGTTTTGTGGAAATAATGTTGTAAGTGAAGTTAACAATGTTACGTGAAGTTAATGGATAATTTGACTGACGTCACTTATGCGCCAGCTCGTGGTGAGAGATACGAGCCGTAGATACAGCTAAAAATGCTAACACTAGCACATGCGCACTTGTCAGCGTTAGCTGTGGTCACGATTATGTTGCTTCTGTGAGTGAGGAGGAATCGTTTAGCATGGCCGAGGAGGAGTTTCCAGCTCTGCCTGTTACTCCATGCAAGTCACCAGCTGCTAAGAAAAAGGCCAGTGACAATACAAATGCTGATGTCCCGTCTCAACTAGACAACATAACGCAGCTGATTAACTGCCGCTCGGACAAGATTGAGCAGAAGATCTCCGACTTGAATGGGAAAATTGATGCGGTGGCGTATGAGCTGAAATCAGTGGCAGTAAAGGTGACGTGCTTAGAGCGACGCGTGGATCAAGTTGAACAACCAAGTAACCAGATGCAAAGAAGAATGGATGATCTAGAAACCTACATAAGACGACGCAACTTGAAGCTTATTAGTATTCCAGAGGTGGCTGATGAAAACATTCGTCTTGAAGTCGTCAGGATTTGTCAGGCTGTGCTTCCTAGTGAAAAGGAAAAAATTCCAGAAGTCGTCGATGTTGTTCATCGTCTCGGAAAACCACAACCGGGCAGTGGCGGAGGTAGGCCTAGAGCTACCATAATTCAGTTTTCTACGCGCACCTGCAGAGATGCCATTTGGAAGGCAGCCAGAAATTCTTCCTATCTGCGTGACAACGGTCTGCAGTTTAGGGAGGACTTTTCGAAAGGAGACCGCGAAAGAAGAATGAAGTTATGGCCGGAGGTTCAGAAGGCTCGAGCTGCTGGAAAGATTGCGTATTTTGTCGGAGCCAGAGCCTTTTCATAAAACTACTTGTTTTAAATAGGTTA
The DNA here is from genome assembly GCA_033026305.1 of Cirrhinus molitorella. Taxonomy (NCBI): domain Eukaryota; kingdom Metazoa; phylum Chordata; class Actinopteri; order Cypriniformes; family Cyprinidae; genus Cirrhinus; species Cirrhinus molitorella. The sequence continues at coordinate 26,039,378 of CM065123.1, forward strand.
TAAGTTTTTGTTTGTTCTTTACTGTTTTAGAGTTAGTCGTTTATGTCACTTTCTTTTATTTCTTTGAATGCCAGGGGTTTAAGAGAAAACGTCAAGCGTAAGGCCTTGTTTTTGTTTACTAAAAGATTTAATTTTGATTTTGTATTCTTTCAAGAATCTCATTCAGTTGCCTCTGATGTAAATTTTTGGCGTTCACAATGGGGCAACGATATTTGGTTGTCTCATGGATCGGAACACTCAGCAGGGGTCTCTTGCCTGAAAAATAATTTTGGTGGTGAAGTTTTGCATTCAGAATGTGATGAAAATGGTCACTTCATATGTTTAATTTTAAAAAGTTTCAGTGCTTTGTTTATAGTAGTTAATATTTATGGATATAATAGTAAATCTGATAATGACCAGTTATTATTTTTTTTGGAGCAAAGACTGCTTTATTGGCTATCCAAATTTCCTGATGCTTATTTAATTTTAGGAGGTGATTTCAATGTGGTTTTGAATGAATCTATTGATAGATGGCCACCAGGACGACCTTCAAATTTAAACTCTAACTTAAAACTGTTTATGAGCAGGTTTGATCTTATTGATGTATGGAGAGAAAAAAGTTTAGAAGATATTGTGTATACTTGGAGTAATAAGGATGGCTCTAGATGTTCCAGGATAGACTTTTGGCTTGTTTCTAACAATTTTGATAAGAACAATATTCAAGTAAATGTTATGGCAACTCCATTAACTGACCATAAAGCTATTTCAATTAAAATTAACATTTTTCCAAATGCAAATTGTAACGGGCAACACGCATACTGGAAAATGAATAGTTCTCTTCTCAAATTAAATGAAGTTAAATAGGAAATGGAAAAGCTCATTAATTTTTATTGGGTAAAAGCCAAAAATGAAGGACTGTTTAAATGTATTTGGGAACTATTGAAATTTGAAATTGGGAAATATTTAAGAAAATTTAGTAGTGCATTAGCTAAATCACAGCGTCTTATGGAAGAGAAAATTGTTGAAGAGATTTTACATTTATCCAGTATTTCAAATGACAAATTGCTGGAGGAGCAGAGAGTGCACCTAGCAGAATTACAAAATAAGCTTGATGATATGTATAGAAAGCGAGCACACGGAGCCTTTATTCGATCGAGACAAAAATGGTTAGAGCATGGTGAGCAAATGTCTGCTTATTTTTTCAAGCTTGAAAAGTCTAGAGCTAAATTCAATACTATTTCCAAAATGAATATTAATGGATCTACTACTGATAACTTTGATACAATTTCTAGTTTTTGTTGTGATTATTACTCTAATGTATACACATCCAAATTTAGTGAGCTTAATATGTCAGCTTTTTGTAAACATTTAGAGAATGTGAATATAATTAGTCAAGAGGATCAAAGATTATGTGATTCCCCAATTACTATTGCTGAAATTAAGGAAGCAATTGGACGTCTGAAATGTAATAAGTCACCAGGTAGTGATGGAATTACTGCTGAATTTTATAAGCAGTTTTCTGAGATTCTTGTCCCGTTCCTTTTTGAAGTGTATTCTGAAAGTTTAAAGTGTTCTGAGCTTCCTACAACTATGACTCAAGGTGTTATATGTTTAATTCCTAAACCCAAGAAAGATGTATTGCTTATTGATAATTGGAGACCCATTAGCTTATTGAATAATGATTATAAAGTTTTTGCTCTTGTTTTTGCACAAAGGTTTAAATTAGTTTTAGATTCAATAATTGATGAAAATCAGTCTGGGTTTATGAGGAAAAGGCATATATTTAATAATATCAGATTAATTTTTGATCTTATTGACTATTGTGACCTCATTAAAGATGATAGTTTCATATTGTTTTTAGATTTTTTTAAAGCCTTTGATACCATTGAGCATACTTTTATTTTTTATTGTTTAGAATGTTTTGGGTTTGGAAACTATTTCAACAATGCAATGAAAACTCTTTATGCGGGTGGTAATAGCTCAGTAAAATTAAGCCAAGGCACCACACAAAGATTTTATTTGAAAAGAGGTGTAAGGCAAGGTTGCCCCGTTTCAGTTTATCTTTTTCTTATTGTTGCTCAGATGTTTAATCATTTTATTAAATCGAGTGAATTAGAAGGTATTCAAGTTGAAGGGCAAAGTGTCTTGATAAGTCAGCTGGCTGATGACACGGCACTTTTTCTGAAAAATGCTCATCAAATTCAGTCGGCGATCAAAATTATTGAAATTTTTTCTAGTGCCTCAGGTCTTTGTTTGAATTTACAAAAATGCAAATTGTTTGCCTTGAAGAGTTGTCCTAACAAATCCATTTGTAATATTCCTATTAAGGATGTTCCAATTTATTTAGGCATGGCTATTTCTAAAAGTGAACAGGACAGAATCTCACTCAATTTTAACCCTGTAATAAAAAAAATAAAGAGTAGATTTAACATTTGGTTACAGAGAGATTTATCTTTTAAAGGTCGTGCACTGCTGGCAAAAGCGGAAGGTATTTCTAGGCTTACCTATGTTGCCTCCTCAATTCATTCAGATTCTAAAATAAATAAGATAATTGATCAAGCAATGTTAAATTTTCTATGGAAAAACCGTGTTCATTATATCAGGAAATCTGTGATGGTTAATTCATATAAAAAAGGTGGCCTTGACTATCTAGATTTTTCTATTTTAAATAACACTTTTAAAATTAATTGGTTGAAGTATTTTTTGAAAAACCCTTCTTGTATGTGGAATGTAGTATCTAAGATGGTTTTTGACCAAGTTGGTGGTCTCTCGTTTTTGTTAATGTGTGATTACAAAATTGAAAAATTGCCTGTTAAATTGTCAGCTTTTCACAGGCAAGCACTTTTAGGGTGGAAGTTAATTTACAAGCATAATTTTACTCCGCACCAGTATTATATCTGGAATAATTGTAATATTCTCTACAAACACAAGAGTATGTTCATGAAAGCCTGGTTTGATAAAGGGATTATTTTGGTAGGGCAGTTGCTGAATTCTCAGGGGTATTTAATGACTTATGATGAATTTCTTTCATATTTTGAATTCCCTGTAACCCCAAAAGAATAAGGTATTTCATACTCTAAACATGCTTCTTTCCTTCATCCTGCGGACACTTTCTGTGGTAGAATTTGTTTTGTATCTAGTAAAAAAAAAAAATAATAAGTGACTAAATTGAAACAAGTGCAGACACAATTCATAAACACAATTTTATTTGTAATTCTGTGTTTCGTGTGAGACCCCGAACCCGAGACTCTAAATACTATAAATTTATATGTGTGTTTGGTGAGCTCAGACCCTGTAGATATTTTTCCTCCTTTTCACTGAGATAAATCCAAGGAACGGGTTACACATTCATGACCTCCAGGATAGATTATTGCAATGCTTTATTGGGTGGTTGTTCCGCACGCTTAATAAACAAACTCCAGCTGGTCCAAAATGCAGCAGCTGGAGTTCTTACTAGAACCAAAAAGTATGAGCATATTAGAAATATCCATTGTATGTTATACGTCTTGTTTAATGAATCTTGGACTGAATATGAAATTTTTCAATTTTCACACACCATTTTGATAGACTTTCCATGTTTAAAATTTCACGAAAATCAACCGAAAATTTTGTCTGACCTGGACACATATATGTGCCAATATACAGTTACAATCATAGCGCCACCTGTTGGCAACATGAAAATCACTCAATAACTCAACCATACAATGTTCAATCTGCGCCAAACTTCATATGTCTGATGACAGTGACGACCTGAAGAAATCTACGTGACAGTATCCAGTTATAGTGATAGCGCCACCATCTGGCAGCAGGAAGCTGGGTACATATTGAAGGAATATGTCAGTCATTTATATTTACCACTTTAAATGCATAAATTGGTCAACGTTTGCCGTTTCTAAAGCCACGGGTCGGCGGTGAGCCCAGGTGCGAGGGCCCATTCAACGCTGCTTGCAGCTTTAATTATTAGGGCCCGAGCACTGAGGAGCAAGCCGGAACGGCTTGCACCGAGGTGCTAAAGCCCTATTGTTTCCGGCATGTTTTTTCACTATTATTATTATTTTTTTTATTTTTTTTCAGTTTCTCTTTTAATGTTCGTGCTCATTTTTAAGTGCTTTAACATGGTGGAAAACTCATGAAATTTGGCACAGAGATCAGACCTGCGAAATTTTTTTACTATTAGTAGTGCTTGAGCTTGGGCGTGGTCGAGGGGCTCTACAGCGCCACCAAATGCAGGCAAATTTGGGCTTGGGCCAGGATGAAGTTTCTCTGATCTGCACTTAACTCAGTATGATCATTGGTGACATCATGACGGGCTAAGATCACTTGGTTTTATCTGACTCCGCCCAACAGAAAGTCAGCCATCTTGGATTGAATTTCCCAGCCAACATTGATATGTGGGCCCCATATGGGTTATACTCGGGCAGCATGGGATCTATGTGGGCATGGGCTGAAAATGGGCAATTTATGTGGGCCCCATGTGGGTTTCACAATGTGGGTCCCATATAGGTTTGAACATATGGGACCTTCATGGGATCTATGTGGGCAAAATTATTTCACATTTAAAATACATCCTTATACCTTTAAATATTTGGTCAGTAGTCATTTTTAACAAAGAATGTTTTGTGCATCTGATCAACAACTTTTGAAAAAAAAAAAGCATTTTGTTTGAATTATCAATATTACATTGTTAGCCTGCTTCTGCATTTATCATAATTTATTTGTTTTCTTTTACTGTACACATTTTAGCAGGGATGATCACAATTTCCAGAATTAAATGGGTCTCATGAGAGCACACTCAACATCTCATCTCTGAACTTCGCTTGACAGAGTAGTCCTGCATTCAACGTTTCGTTTCTTCACATAATTTCATATCATAATATCATAGCTCTTTGTTGAAAATAAGCGGATATTTAAAATATAAAATATTTAAAAAGCTCAAATTAGAGGAATTCTAGTCCCGGCGCAAGGATACTGTTTCTTCCAAGCAGTGCAGTGGCGGCGCCGGCGAAGCGGGAGACTTTGTTCGTTTCAGCAATTCAAGGACGTGGACGTGGAGCAAAAATATACAGGTAAATGCGGATTTAATAAACATGTCTCTGTGTTAGGTGTTCTCGAACATTGGAAACTTTGTTTTTACAGTTTGAATGACATTTAAACTAAAGTAGCTTTTAAACTAATATCTGTTTTTTTGGCCGTAACAATTAATAACGTAAAATGCTGCACACGTTTAAAACCGAGGACATTTTTGTTGACTCTGACGTGTAATGTTGTTTTTGCCTGACATTTATCCAGTCGTATTGGCAGTTATTGTTTGTTTTATGCTTTCCTGTTGTATTTTGTGGCTGTCTAACCGCCATTTTTCCACCTGAGGGAAAAATGAATTTCCTTGACAGCCGACAGCCGATATAGCACAAATTTAATTTAGAATGAAAATTGTAATTCTGAATTGGCTTTCTGACATAAGTTCTGAAATTTGGGCTTTTATGCTGTGTATCAGTAAATTTATTACGGCTGTCTTGATTAAACTGAAAAAAAAAATGAATAAGTGTCGATGATTATGTTGCTAAGCCTTAAGACCAATAACACACTTTAATGTTAAATTAAAGAATGTAGTGGCCAATCAGCGTTTAGATTAGTCATCACGCCGGAGTTTTGAATTTGGCGCTCACTGACTGAATTCTGCACTCCTCATAAACAACAATGCATATTGCTTGTAAGTATGAGATATTTTTACAGTGTGCACAGCTTCAGTGATTATAACGGGATGTTTTGCGAAGGTGCAAATCTCCACTAAAATTAATTTTGCCTAAATTAATTTTGTGTTTTTCTTTGCTGTCTTTATGTAATTTCTTCCCGGATTAAACTAAATTTGATTAGCTCCAACCCTAATCAAACACACCTGAACAAGCTAATCAAGGTCTTCAGGATACAGGTTGGCATGTTTTTCTTCAGGGATGAAACTAAAATCTGCAGGGACATGGCTCTCGAGGATCAACGTTCCCTACCCCTGCCCTAGTATATCCACATGTGCTTCATAAAGTGGGACCAATATGGGTCTTATATGTGTTGCCCAGTGGGGATTCTTATGGGCTATATCAGATGGGGCCCACATGGAACCCATGGACAAACCCAAGTAGAACCCATATTTACAGTCCATATGGGGCCCACATGGACCCCATGATAAAATGTGGGCTGGGTTCTAAGTGGGACCAATATGGGTCTTATGTGACTTGCCCATTTGGGCCCCACGTTAGCCCCAGTCGGGCCCCATATGAGAATCAAATGGGCTAATTTAGATGAGACCCACATGGAACCCATGGACAAACCCATGTAGGACCCATATTTACAGCCCATATGGGGCCCACATGGGCCCCACGATCAAATGTTGGCTGGGTTGCAGTTTTTTAATTTTCACACGCCATTTTGAGGGACTTTCCATGTTTAAAATTACACAAAAGTCAACTGAAAATTTTGTCTTATGGTATATATTGATTTAGTAGTGCAAATTTGTAGAGACGTGTTTCATCAGCTCCATAGCGCCACCTAGTATGAAAATGCATGTTTCATACCTTTTGAATACACGAAAACTCACGAAAATTGGCACACTGGTAGAAGCTGAGCCACAATATTTAATTCTGTGGTCATTTGTTTTTGGTGTGGCCAGTGGACTCTGTAGCGCCCCCTACAATTTTCAAATTGTATTTATTGCTGTGGTTGCCACAGATTTTGTCTGATCCTCACGAAAGTTCATAGGGACATTGTCATCATCATGACAAACAAATTTCCAATTCAACTTTTTAGCTACACCCAACAGGAAGTCGGCCATTTTGGATTGTTTGAAAATGGCATGCTGTCATTTTCGAAATACTCCTCCTAGGGAATTCATGTAAATGGCACCAAAATTCAGTACAATCATGTCAAGACATAGGAGATGTTAAATTGTAGAGCTTTTTTTGATAGCTCAAACAGTGTTGCCACGGCAATGCGTCAAACATAATAGTGAAAAAACATGCCGAAAACAATAGGGCTTTAGCACATCGGTGCAAGCCGTTCCAATTTAAATGCATAAATTGGTCAACGTTTGCTTTGTTTCTAAAGCTACCGGTCGGTGGTGAGCCCGTGCGAGTGCCCGCTTATCGCTGCTTGCAGCTTTAATTAGGGCCCGAGCATCGAGGAGCAAGCCGGAACGGCTTGCACCGAGGTGCTAAAGCCCTATTGTTTTCGGCATGTTTTTACACCGGTTCTGTCAACACTGCACTGGCTTCCTATTAAACATCGTATTGATTTTAAAATCTTGCTAGTTACTTATAAAGCCCTCAATGGTTTAGCTCCTCAGTACTTGAGCGAGCTCTTATCACATTATAGTCCCTCACGCCCGCTGCGTTCTGATAATCTGATAAGTGACAATCTGATAATACCCAGAATATCAAAATCAACTGCGGGTGGCAGATCATTTTCTTACTTAGCACCGAAACTATGGAACAATCTACCTAATTCTGTTCGGGAGGCAGACACACTCAGTCAGTTTAAATCTAGACTAAAGACCCATCTCTTTAACCTGGCCTATACTTAACACATTTAAATATTTCTAATATTCAAATCTGTTAAAGGATTGTTAGGCTGCATTAATTAGGTCAACCGGAACCGGGAACACTTCCCATAACACCTGATGCAAGAAAAATGGAATCTATGCTAATATTGTCTCCTGCTTATTCCGAAGTCAGATCCAGTATGAATCCTTAAGAGTTGGCCACTGCAGTTTTCCTTGATCCAGTCTGTATCCAGATGGTGGGTCAGTACATATAGACCACCTCTACAGGTCTGTATGGGAGTACAAACTACTTGTTTATTGGTCAGAGGAGAACTGACCCCTCAACTGAGCCTGGTTTCTCCCAAGGTTTTTTTTTTCTCCATCAGTGTCACAGATGTAGTTTTGGTTCCTTGCCACTGTCGCCTATGGCTTGCTCAGTTGGGGACAACAACTAAATTGGGGAAAACTAAATTGGGGACAAACAATTTATTAATTTGGAACTATTGATTAATTTCCTCAAACCCAATATGTTTAAAGTTTCTTTTTGAATTATTGATATATTACTTTCCCATTTGATACTGTAAAGTTGCTTTGACACAGTTTGTATTGTAAAAAGCGCCATATAAATAAAGCTGACTTGACTTGACATGATCAAAGGAATATATCAAACTCAGTTTTATTACAATAGACTAATGTGAGCAAAAGTTATTAGCATTTTTCAAAATTTCATTATAACTTTTGACCACAAGGTGGCGCTGCTCCCAAATTTTTTGTGTACATTCAGGGCATGGAGCCGAACATTTTTGTAATTATTTTCGAAACGATCCGGTAATGCGTTCTTAAGATACAGCAATTTACAACTAAGTTCAAAATGGCCGACGCCCAAAATGGCCAAATTGAGAAAATTTGGTATCGTTCGACTCGGCATGATGCGCCAAATCTAAAGACACCAGATTGTGATTTTTGAACAAACCATTCAGAAGTTATTAGCTAAAATAGCCATTTTTTTTCATCTCCTGACCACTAGGTGGCACTGCGCCGAAACGCTGCAGGTAACCTCAGATCATGGGTGAGATAACACACAGCAAGTTTGGTGTTAATACGGCAAACCGTTATGGAGATCTAGCCTCATGTCCATTTTCACAAGATCTTCATAAAATTTGTTCGCAAGTTATTCGAAAATGGTTAGAGTAATCAACTTTCTTTTGATTACTTTTGGTCAGCATCGTCTGAATATCATGTGATTCAATTTTGGTGAAAATTGGACAACCGGCCTAGAAGGAGTACAAAAAAGTAGGTTTTATGAACTATTTAAAATAGAAAGAAAACTAAACCTTATGATTTTTAAATTGTGAGATCAATTCGGCTCGGCATGAGCCAAGGATTTAGAGAGAAAAAAATAATAATTTTGTTTCTGTGCCTTACCGTTCAAAAGTTATTAGCATACAAAAAGTGAAAGTTTGGACAAGTGGTGGCGCTAGAGAGTTTGAGTCAGAGACTCCAAATTTGCTACAGTTAATGTTGAGGATGTCCTCTATCAGTTTGCCAAATCAAAACAACTTTCCCGCAATCGGCTCTATAGGCTGCCATTGAAATCGCAGCGGAAGAAGAAGAAGAAAAATAGCTGCAAGCAGCAATTACGGGGCCAAGCACCAGTGTTAATTTCGCTGATGTATAATTTGTCAAAAACTTCGTCAACAAAATTTTTTTTCACAGACGAAAATTAAACAATAACAAACTAAAATTCTTCTTGAATGACAAAAAATATGACAAAAATCTACCGCCATTAATGTCAACGAATAAAAACGAGACGAAAACGTTAGGGAGGGACGATTTGGAAAGAGATTCTTTCATAATAATCTGTTGCATAGTAGGAGGTTAGATGCGTACAAACCGGCGGGACACAAGCTGAAATACATTTGCTGCACGTCTTACAAAAAGTTCAGAAATGTCAATATGTGGAAGAAGTGCAGATATATGGATACATTTGACGACGCAAGAGAGAACTCAATTCGGTCTTGTTTTCTGAGCGTGGACACTGACGCATACACACAAAAATCACGTCTCACACTCTTTCACGTTGCCTGAACTGAGAAATACATACAATTATCTCGAATTGTCTGTTTTGACGAGCATTCACGTAAACACAGCCAGTTAGGTCTTAAATGAACGCAAATAGTAGGGAGAAAGTACATTAGTACATTGCATCCATTGCATTTGTGCATTCGGTTTTAAAGGGATAGCAGCCACATTGTCCCAGTCACAGATGTTAATCAAGCAACAAAAGAAAGACAGAAAACCACACACTGGTCTTGACTGAAACAGTTACGTAGCCCTAAAGATTCACCTAAATTAATTTGTTGTGTATCACCACAGTTAAATTGTGTGTTTATCATGATAAAACCTTAATAACAAACCTACATAATGTTTGGATATTTTAGAGAAATTCTTAATAAATGCATTGCACTGTAACTAAACCCATTAAATTTTAGCCGACTAAATTTACTATAGATTTAGTCGACTAAAATCTTATGATATTTAGTCGACTAAAACTAGACTAAAACTAAAAACAATTCAGATGACTAAAATATGACTAAAACTAAATGGCATTTTAGTCAAAAAAAAACTATGACTAAAACTAAATCAAAATTTGCTGCAAAAATAAACACTACCAAGCACAAGGCAAGGGAAGCATGAGACCAACTGCAGCAATGAGTAATTAAAGCCATTTTAGGATGATTTTAGACAATATGGTGGAAAAATCATAAATACAACCTGTAGTAATATGATTTAATGGCTTATCACCTTTGACCAATAGGTGGCACTGTTATCATATTGATGTAGTAAGTTCTGTGTGATGTAACATTAACACACACATTGACTTAAAGACACCAAATTTGCTATGATGACTGTGCAGTCTTTCCTCTATCAGTATGCCAAATTTCACAACTTTCCCGCAATCGGTTCTGTGGGCTGCCATCCAAGCGGCAAAATGAGGAGCTAAGCATGGCATATCAGACCAAATGCAACAATGAGTAATAAATGCCATAACAGGATGGTTGTAAGTGAAATGGCTGAAAAATAATTAATACAGCTTTCAGTAATAGGATTAAATGGCTTATCGCTTTCGGCCAGAAGGTGGCGCTGTAATCAAATCACTTTGTTGTGTTCTGTGTGAGGTGACAATGGCACACACAAAGTTTGTTGTAATTATGTCAAAGCTCCATTTTTGCGCGCTTTTCATAGAATTCGTTTGTGCGTTATTGGAAAACGGTTGGTCGAATCAACTTGAATTCCATAACTGTTTGCCAGCATGGTCTGAAGATGATCTGAGCCAATTTTGGTGAAAATCAGACAAACCGTCTTGGACGAGTTCGAAAAAGTAGGTTTTACGAACTATTAAAAATAGAAAAAAACTAAACCTTACGATTTTTAAGGATTTTTTGTCCATTCGATTCGGCATGAGCCAAGGATTCACAGAAAAATAGAATTTTGTTTCTGTGCCTTACGGTTCAAAAGTTATTAGCCTACAAAAAGTAAAAGATTGGACAAGTGGTGGCGCTACAGATTTTGAGTTAGAGACTCCAAATTTGCTACAGTTAATGTTGAGGCTGTCCTCTATCAGTTTGCCAAATCAAAACAACTTTCCCGCAATCGGTTCTATGGGCTGCCATAGACTTTGGTGTGGAAGAAGAAGAAGAAGAAGAAGAAGCAGAAGCAGAAGATACTTGCTCCTCTGTGCTCGGGTCCTAATTAAGCAGAATCAAGGCACTGTTCACTGGAAATCTCATATATATCTTCATGGACTGTGGAGGAACGTGAATCTTCTCTCATCTCTCTGCTGTTCTGACTAACTTTCGCTATTTTTTGGCCACAGAAAATAACTTTCTTATATACTAATGCATTAGAACATGTAGCTCAAATCAAAAATTGTAAAGAGACATTTATTTGCAAGGCAGAATCAGAAACTCGTAATCTGTTCACATATTTTTTGTTTAACTAAGGACTAACACATAACTAATCTAAACAAACATACAGTCACTAATACATGGGGAGAAGGCAAGTGAGAAGCCATTAGAGAAACAAGAGAAATGAAGCTATGAAAGGAGTCAGTTAACCACCTAAGTGAAACCATCAGTGCAGTTTTTCAAAGGGTCTATAGCTTTTACTAAACCTCTATTTAGTTAAACGTGCGATACTTGCGTTGCCTTGGTTGTGGGCGAGTGTCCGGAAGCAGTCTCGTATGAAAGGCTTCGTGGTTTCAAGGTTTTGGATTTGCGATCACATTCTTCCAGGTTTGAAGAGTGATGAACTACAAGGATGTTCTGACTCTGTGGTGATTAGGAGTTCCTTTACAGGTGCAAAGTGAAGAAGAGTGAAGGGCTGAGAGAAAGAGACCCAGCCGAAATCTGATGATCCTTGGGGAATGGAAAGACAAGGCCGCAAGGCCTGGCACTAACTTAAAAGGTCCAGAAGAGTTCTAGCTCATGCTCCTCATCCTCTTAGTTTCTAAAAGAACCACTGACTGATCATGACAATGGTGTCGACCAAAGGACGGGAAGCTGATGAGACGCTTGTGAAAAGAGTAAAAACACCAAAAAAAAAGCATTGAGAACTGAGGCAGGTCACTGTGTGAAGCCTTTAAGGTTTTTGGAGGTCACACCCCTTAGAGTTCAGAGAGCCAATGGTGTCTTGAACTTTCAGAGAGAAAGTTTTATTAATCTGTCTTAGAGCATGGTATTTTGCATATGTAAATCAATTGGGTGTTCAGGCAAAACTACTAAGGATTATTAGAACACTAACATGACACACTAGTATCAACATCTAATACACACCATCTTTTAGATCATCAAAATACGAATCCAAAGAGACCAAATATGGTGACCAAACATTGTAATAGGGAGCTAGTGCAGTGTTGATAGAACCAGGCACTGGTAATACTTTCTGGTTCTAGTAAGAACTCTAGCTGCTGCATTTTGGACCAACTGGAGTTTGTTTATTAAGCATGCCGAAAAACCACCCAATAAAGCATTAAAATAATCTATCCTGGAGGTCATGAACGCATGAATTAATGTTTCTGCATTTGACATTGAGAGCATAGGTCGTAATTTCAATATGTTTTTAAGATGGAAAAATGCTGTTTTGCAAATGCTAGAAATGTGGTTTTCGAATGAAACCTATGTTATTCTGCTGGCACCACTTAGACATCCAGCCATTGAGTGATGACAGTCTGCTATGTATCTCATCACCACGGTAAGCAGGGAGGGGACAGAGCATATTGCAGTGACTGACATCGTATTTGCACAGAGTTCACACACCTCTTTAACATTATTTTTAGTGATCTCCGACTGACGAAGTCGAATATAATTAGTGCCGATGTGAATAACATTCTTACTGAATTTACGTTTAGCATTAGCCAGCTCTTTTAAATTTGCCAGAACCAAACAATGTACAGGACTTCCTGGGCTAGTCGCATCCAAATCCGTATCTGTGGCCCTTACATTCTTCCTATCCTCTATTAAAGTTTGGATGCATGTCTCTAGTCTCTAGTTCTATTTCTAATATTCTAATATTCAAATCCGTTAAAGGATTTGCATTAATTAGGTCAACCGGAACCGGGAACACTTCCCATAACACCTAATATTGTGTAATATAATATTATAATATATATATATATATATATATATATATATATATATATATATTATATAATATTAAACGCCTAATATAAGTCAGCCGGTACATAACATACACAGTTTCACCTACTCTCATGTTAATCTTGAGCACCTATGAAGTACTACTGCATCCTTAATTTTTCAAAAAAGTCTTTAGGTTTATCATATTTATAAAAGAAAAATACAGCTTTCCGATTCTGTCCGGAAAAAGCCGAACTCCTGGAGGCGGGTCGTAGGCGGAGCTATAGAGTCAAACGGGAGCGCGCGCAGGTTTGATATGATCGCTTATGTGATCGTGGTGTGCTATTGCTCTATAAAAATAAATCAATAAAATAATTAGTTCTTCTGTGGTAATGGGATTTTCACAGAATCACCTATCTAGACTACAATCAATTGCAAAACAAAGATCTCGATAATACGGGTGTTGTTTACATCAACGTATATACACTTATGTGCTGATTTCCAACAAAAGGCAGAAATCTAATGCAGTTGTACTTACATAACTGGGATCTTGTATCACTGGGACCGCTCCATGTTTTAACAGTAAACGATGTGCAAATCCAGCGTAGACCTGGGCCTTGTTAATAAAACATTCATCACTGAAATGACGGGAACACATAACCGCATTTCCTATGTTACTCCGTTGTTGTCCCGGAAAAACAAACCGCACCCACTGTTCGCATAAAGCTGGGTCCTTTGGGAAGCTGAACAAGACAAACTTTACCTCACATCCAAAAACGCACTTCTTTGGAGGCATTATCGTATAAATCCTTTTCAGGCTGCGGACGATTTATCAGTGAAGCACGCTGATATGCGCGGTGTCGGTCTCCTATGTTTGACGTGATTTACATCGTAGCTAATAATTTACATCCATTAGCTACGACCAACAATAAGTCAGCTATTTTGGTTTGAATGTGAATTTTTTGAAAAATCAGGCTGTGGAATTTGAAATACTCCTATCAGGAAAAATAAGAAATTCACAACAAACTTTTTCTGCATGATGTCAAGATATTGAAGATGCTAAATTGCGAGCGGATTTGGGATATCTTGAACGGTGTTGATGTGGTGATTTATTAAAGTAACAGTAAAAACAACAACCATAATTTTATTATATATTTAAAATGCAGCATTCAAACTCTTTCAAACTTTTTTTCATGCAGAGAACTAGTCATTCTGAAGAAGTATACAAGAATTCAACCAAATCCAAAGCTCTATGAATTAAAGAAAATTAAAAAACAAATAGACATGTCATCTTACTCTGTCCCTGTGTGTGTGTGTGTGTGTGTGTGTGTGTGGTGGTGGTGGGTGTGTGAGTGTGGGGAGGGGGGATGGGTGGAAAGAGACACAGTCAGAGAGGGGGAGAGAGGAGTATTTAAACTCTTTGTAATATCTTTGTAATCCCCTGCTTATTCCGAGGTCAGATCCAGTATGAATCCTGAACAGTTGGCCACTGCAGTTTTCCTTGATCCAGTCTGTATCCAGATGGTGGGTCAGTACATATAGACCACCTCTACAGGTCTGTATGGGAGTACAAACTACTTGTTTATTGGTCAGAGGAGAACTGACCCCCCGACTGAGCCTGGTTTCTCCCAAGGCTTTTTTTTCTCCATCAGTGTCACAGATGGAGTTTTGGTTCCTTGCCACTGTCGCCTATGGCTTGCTCAGTTAGGGACAACAACTAAATTGGGGAAAACTAAATTGGGGACAAACTATTTATTAATTTGGAACTATTGATTAATTTCCTCAAACTAAAATTGTTTAAAGTTTCTTTTGAATTATTGATTTATTACTTTCCCATTTGATACTGTAAAGATGCTTTGACACAATTTGTATTGTAAAAAGCGCTATATAAATAAAGCTGACTTGACTTGACTAATAGAGAGATGAAGACTGTAATACCCAGGATGAACACCGGATGGAGTCATATGCTAAGATATCTTTTAACCCATCAGAAAAAAAAATAAAAAATTACATTCACAGAATCAGTTGATATGTAGTTTACTTTTATATAATTACAGAAACAAATACATAAAATAAGTTAATATGTCCTTTACTGGTAATATAGTTTATATAATTCACATTTCACAAATGCTTATAGATCACTAAACTTTTTTTTAAATGGTTATGGATCATAAAATGTGTTATTAACAATTTACAATGAGGTCTCTTTTTTTTGGTTAACATTAATGCATGAACTAATATGAACTAACAATGAACAATATACTTTCATAGCATTTATTAATCTTTTTTAGAGTTAGTTAATAAAAATATTCCTGTTCATGTTAACTCACAGTGCATATAAACTAATATTAAAATACAACTGTGCATTTTAACATCATAATACATGTTGAACTTAATAATAATTAATATTAATAAATGCTATCTAATTATTTTTCTTGTTAACTAATATAATTATCCTATTCACACATGGAGGTCACTACAGTGGCCAGATATTTGGAAATATCACACTGGTGGACTCACCATAGGGTGATTTAGCCTTTTGTATCATTTAATGACCTTGCTATTTCATGCTAACTTGTCATTAGTAGTTATCAAGAGACATTTCCATAATTTTCTATAAAGATAGTTTCCCTAAAGGTGTATTGTTCATTTTTTGGTGTGTCTGTGTGTGTTTAACTCTGTTGATGTCGTAGTGTATCCCTTTCATTGCTGGAACCCTTAAAACTAGACAGCCAGAGCGATACTGTAAATCCATGTGCCCGCCATGCACTTTTTTTAATTGATTGCATCAGGGTGGCGAATGCACTGAGGGCGATGGCCCGCCCATCGCTGCTCGCAGCTATATTTAGTATTTTCCTTTCAAACTTTCGGGGGGTTTTGGGGGCCTTAACATGCTCAAAAACTCTTGAAAATTGGCACACATGCTGGAACCTGTGGCCATCAGGACGTACAGCGCCCCCTGGAAAAATCCAAAAATCTTGCTGTCTAGCGCACACATACTTGCGTGTATTCAAATGAAACTCAGGAGACATATAGAACTCATCGAGCCGAACAACTTTCGCGCTCTATGTCTCAGGCTATACTCAACAGGAAGTGCGCTATTCAGGGCTGTTTAAAAAGCGCATGCTCTGGAATTTGATATACTCCTCGGAGGATTTGAAACATTTGCCTCGAAACTCGGGGAACATGATCTAGAGACATTGGGGATGAAAAATTGCGAGGGGATTTTTGATATCTCGAACGGTTTGGCCATGGTGAGGTGAAAGTTACGGCGAGAAATGAGAAACAGGAAGCGTCTAATAACTTTTGCACAGATTGTCTGATTCTGACAAAACTTCACCAGTTTGTTCGTTCTATGATGCTGATCAAATAGATGTGACTATTAGGAGTCAAAGTTATAGCGCCACCAACTGGCTGCAGGACATGTGTCATTTTTGAAATGCTTTAAATTCAAGATCTTAATTTTACTCTATTTGCTTCAAACTTCATCAGTATATTGGCAAAACACAGACAATAAGAATCTGTAAAGGGGTTGTCGATAAATTAGATGCTGTTTCCATGGCAACCCGACAAAGTTTAACATTTGTTTCCTGTGTTTTTGAGGCACTTAACTTGCTTAGAATTCCATGAAACTCAACACACACATCAGCATTAATGATAGTTAGACACTGGTAAAAGCTCATAAATGGGCTTGGAGGAGGCACTCTATAGCACCACCTTTTGACAATATTTGGGGGCTTGTTTTTTCTACACTCACCAAACTTGGTACATATATTGTTCACTTCAATCCAGACAACTTTCTTTTTAATTTACATCCATTAGCTACGATCAACAGGAAGTCAGCTATTTTGGTTTGATTGTGGATTTTTGGAAAAATCAGGCTGTGGAATTTTAAATACTCCTCAGGAAAAACAAGAAATCCACACCAAACTTTTTCTGCATGATGCCAAGATACTGAAGATGCTAAATTGCGAGCGGATTTGGAATATCTTTAACAGTGTTGACGTATTGATTTATTAAAGTAACAGTAAAAACAACCACCATAATTTTATTATATCTTAAAAATGCAGCATTCAGACTCTTTCAAATTTTTTCATACAGAGAACTAGTAATTCTGAGGAAGTACACAAGAATTCACCCAAAATCCAAAGCTGAATGAGATGAATTAAAGAAAATTAAAAAAACAAATAGACATCTCATCTTACTCTGCCCCTATGTGTGTGTGTGGTGGTGGGTGTGTGAGCGTCAGAGTGTCAGGGTGAGTGTGGTGAGGGGGGATGGGTGGAAAAAGGGAGAGAGGGGGGGATATTTAAACTGTTTGTAACAGAGAGATTGAAGACTGTAATACCCAGGATGACCACCGGGTGGAGTCGTACGCTAAGATATATTTTAACCTATCATAAAAAAAAATACATTCACAGAATCAGTTGATATGTAGTTTACTTTTATATAATTACAGAAATAAATACATAAAATAAGTTAATATGTCCTTTACTGGTAATATAGTTTATATAATTCACATTTCACAAATGCTTATAGATCACTTTTTTTTCTTTTTTTTTTTTTAATGGTTATGGATCATAAAATGTGTTAACAATTTACAATGAGGTCTCTTTTTTTGGGTTAACATTAATTAATGCATTAACTAATATGAACTAACAATGAACAATATATTTTGACAGCATTTATTAATCTTTTTTAGAGTTAGTTAATAAAAATATTCCTGTTAATATTCCTGTTCATGTTAACTCACAGTGCATATAAACTAATGTTAAAATACAACTGTGCATTTTAATTACATAACATATGTTGAATTTAATAATAATTAACATTAACAAATGCTATTTATGCTAATTATTTTTCTTGTTAACTAATATAATTAACCTATTCACACATGGAGGTTACTACAGTGGACAGATATTTGGAAATATCCAAAATTTTTGTATCAGTTAATGACCTTGCTATTCCATGCTAACTTGTCATTAGCAGTTATCAAGAGACTTTCCATAGTTTTCTATAAAGATAGATATGCACAGTTTCCCTAAAGTTGTATTGTTCATTTTTTGTGTGTCTGTGTGTGTTTAACTCTGTTGCTGTTGTAGTGTAACCCTTTCATTGCTGTAACCCTTAAAACCAGACAGCCAGAGCAATACTGTAAATCCATGTGTCAGCAGTGCACCGTTTTCCTGATTACACCAGGGTGGCAATTGCACTGAGGGCGAGGGCCCGCCCATCGCTGCTCGCAGCTATATTTTCATCTTAGTACCCTATGGTAAAACAGAGCGAGGTATGTGATGTTGACGTGCATTACGTGTTGTAGTTTATTTTAAAGTCCTATGAGTTCGTTAGTATGTATAATGTTAATTGTTGAGCTCAGCTGGTTAATTAATCGTTTCATATTGTCTTTATTCACTTCATTGTATATATTTAATCTGTTTCTTTGTAAATGTGAACTTTATTTGTCGTATTCTTCTGTATATAAGTTGTATTTATTGGTTTCGTTGTTTCCTTGTGTAGTTTCACGGTATATGAAAGCTGGTTAATTAATCTGGCTCAGCTGGTTAATTAATCGTTTCACATTGTCTTTATTCACTTCATTGTATATGTTTCATCAGGTTTACACCTGATGCGATCTTCAGTGGAGGGTAAAACTGGTTTACATTATCACTAGATCCAACACACTCCAGTCAGTACAAGACTAAAGTGTGAGTGAGAGAATGGTTTATTCACTCAACAGCAAATAATTTATTATTTAAAAAATAAAATGGTTTTAGAAGAATTGCTTTTTTATGCTTTTTAACAGACCAGCTTACAACTTTGATGAAATATGTAATGAAACATACATATATTATATACTGATCATTTACTAATAGTTTGATCATCATTTGTTCATGATTAACAAATGTTTACTGACATAACAGTACTGTTGACATTTCAGTGATTAATAAGTGATTAATAATATATTAACTAGTAACTTATTAACCATTTACTAAGGATCTGTTCACTTGTAAATTAGTTATAATTCAATCTACAATAAAATTAACATATCACTAATTAATCATTTATAAACAGTCATATTTTGTAAATGATTAATTCATCATTAACTAACTACTTGTAAATGAACTTGTAACTTACCTGTAAATTAATTAACAAAACATACACAAATTGTTAGCATATCACTTATTAATAATTTGTGAATGTTTTGTAAATTGTTATTTCATCATTAACTAATCACTTATAAATGACTTACAACTGAACATTATTATAAAGTGTTACCTGTTGTAATGCCATGCCAGCAGAGCAAGCCCTTGCCATGGTACTGACTGTTACTGCTCCCTCTGCTTCTTCTATGGTTACTTCCTGTTTGGCAGCCATATAAAGAGGGCAATGGCAAACAGGACTTTGCAAAGTATTGTTATGCTGTTGTGGACTCTACCAAGCATTTTCCCTGTGTTTCTATTGCTTTGTTTCATCATAGTTTTTGCCATCGTCATGGTCTGTTTATTTTGTTACTTTGGACTGTTCTTTGTGTTTTGGACTACTCTTTGTCTTGTCCTTGATATTGTTGTTCGTTGGTGTTTGCCTGTCTGACTACGATCTGCACAATAATCTTACCAAGGTCGTCATGCTCCAGTCCCTTTACAGAATACTTTGCCTACCACAGATCCAGCAGCTTTATGAATCACCAAATCAACATGGATCCAGTATCTTGCCTCATTCCCCTCCGTCAAGGTACTCGTCTGATTCAGGATTTTGTGGCTGAATTTTGCGAACTGTGCTACATTTACATTTACATTTACATTTACATTTAGGCATTTGGCAGACGCTTTTGTCCAAAGCGACATACAGTTGGGAGAACATAGAGCGATTCTTCTTAAGGAGACAAACAGACACAGGCAGTGCTATAATACCAGATTTCAAGTGGTGCTTCAGACAAGTACAAGCTAGAAAGGGAAGGAATAAAGAGATAAATTTTTTTTTTTTTTTATGGTAACAGCAAATAGAGTTGAAAGAGATGAGTTTTAAGCTGTCGCTTGAAGCTTGTCAGGGAATCAGCATTCCGGATAGGGGTAGGAAGATCGTTCCACCAGCCAGGAACAGTAAAAGAGAATGTTCTGGATAGTGATTTAGCACCTCTCTGTGATGGTACCACAAGGCGTCGCTCACTAGCAGATCTCAGAGTTCTGGAGGGGGTGTAGATTTGCAATAGCGAGTGCAGATAAGCAGGTGCAGTAGCTGTGGTTGTCCTATATGCAAGCATCAGAGTCTTGAACTTGATACGAGCCGCAATTGGGAGCCAGTGCAAGGAGATAAAGAGAGGTGTAACATGGGCTCTTTTGAGCTCGTTGAAGACCAGCCGTGCTGCTGCATTCTGAATCATTTGTAGAGGTTTGATTGTGCATGATGGAAGACCAGTCAAAAGAGCATTGCAGTAGTCCAGTCTGGAGATGACAAGGGCCTGGACAAGAAGTTGTGTAGCCTGCACTGTTAGAAAGGGCCTGATCTTTCTGATGTTGTGCAAAGCAAACCTGCAAGATCAAGTAGTCTTTGCAATATGATCTTTGAAAGACAACTGGTCATCAAAGATGACACCCAGATTCCTGATTGAGTTTGAAGAAGTGATTGTGGAAGAGCCCAGCTGGATGATGAACCCATGCTGTAAGTTTGGAGTGCAAGGAAAAACAAGAAGCTCAGTTTTTGCCAAGTTAAGCTGGAGGTGATGTTCTTTCATCCACGTTGAGATGTCCGCCAAGCAGCCTGAGATCCATGCAGGTACTGTTGGATCATCTGGTTGAAATGAAAAATGGAGTTGTGTGTCATCAGCATAGCAATGGTAGGAGAAGCCATGTGACTCTATGATGGGACCCAGTGATGTTGTGTATATGGAGAAGAGGAGAGGACCAAGAACTGATCCCTGAGGAACCCCAGTGATCAGTTGATGTGTTTTGGATACCTCTCCTCCCCAGGTTACCGTGAATGACCTACCGGTGAGATAGGATTCAAACCAGCGAAGCGGAGTTCCTGTGATGCCCAGCGATGAGAGGGTGGACAGGAGGATCTGATGGTTGACGGTGTCAAAAGCAGCAGATAAATCAAGCAGAATTAGAACTGATGATTTAGAATCAGCTTTTGCTGTCCGCAAGGCTTCAGTAACTGACAGTAGCGCAGTCTCAGTTGAATGGCCACTCTTGAAACCTGACTGGTTAGGATCCAGTAAGTTGTTCTGTGAAAAGAACAATGATACCTGGTTGAAAACAACTCGTTCGAGGGTTTTTGCTATGAATGGAAGCAGAGAGACCGGTCTGTAGCTGTCAAGAAGTGAGGAGTTCAGTGTTGGTTTCTTAAGCAGTGGGGTTACCCAAGTCTGCTTAAAAGAAGTTGGAAAAGTGCCTGTGAGGAGCGATGTATTTATGATGTGTGTGAGTGCTGGTAAGACAGTAGGAGAGATTGCTTGAAGAATGTGTGAGGGGATGGGATCAAGTGGGCATGTTGTAGGGTGGCTGGAGAGGAGAAGTTTTGATACTTCTGTCTCAGTGAGGGGACAGAAGGAGAAAGTGAGAGTGTTCGAAGTGGGTGTGGTGGGTTGTAAGTCATGCGTATGAGGGGCTAAGAATTGTTTGCTGATTGTTCGAGTTTTGTCTGTGAAGAATTGTGCGAAATCATTAGCTGTTAGTGTAGTGGTGGGTGGTGGTGGGTGGTGGTGGAGGGGGACAGAGGAGAGAGTTAAATGTTTTGAAGAGATTGCGCATGTCAGAAGCACTATTGATCTTGTTATGATAATATGAGGATTTGGCAGTGTGGAGTTGAGTAGAAAAAGCAGAAAGCAACGATTGGTACATACTCAGGTCAGACGGGTGTTTAGATTTGCGCCATTTTCTTTCTGCTTGCCTGAGTTTGGATCGATGTTCACGAAGAACATCAGTCAGCCAGGGGTTAGAGGGGGTAGCCCGTGCTGGCCTGGTGGAAAGAGGACAGATATCGTCGAGACAAGACTTTAAGGTGTTGCATACGGTGTCAGTGGCTGCATCCACATCCAGAGATGAGAAATGGATAGGTGAAGGAAGAGAGGAGGAAAGTACAGAGGAAAAGTGTGAGGGTGAGAGGGAGCGTAGGTTTTGTCTAAAAGTAACCGGTAGAGGGGTTGGTGATGCATAGGTTGAAAGATGAATATTAAATGTAATAAGGAAATGGTCAGAGACGTGTAGGGGTTTGACCAGGATGTTGTCAGCGATACAATTGCGAGTGTAAATTAAGTCAAGTTGGTTGCCAGATTTGTGAGTGCTCGTAGTGGTAAGGCATTTGAGATCAAATGAGGCAAGAAGTGAATGGAAATCTGTAGCATAAGGCTTGTTAAGATGAATGTTAAAATCACCAAAGACCAAAAGTGGACTGCCATCTTCTGGAAAAGAGGATAGCAGTCCATCCAATTCTTCTAGAAAGGTGTTTAGAATTTGGCCTGGAGGGCGGTAAATGACCACAGCCTGGAGTTTTACAGGAGCTGTGACTGTTATTGCATGACATTCAAATGAGCTATGATTGCATATGGGTGAATGTGTTGTGTATTTCCACTTGTCAGAAATGAGCAGACCAGTGCCCCCACCCCGCCCAGTCTGACGGGGAGTGTGAGAAAAAGTAAAATTCTTAGAGAGAGCAGCGGGGGTTGCTGAGTCTTCTGGACGAATCCAGGTCTCAGTCAAGCCCAAGATGCTAAGATCAGATTGTATGGAATAAGCAGAAATGAAGTCTGCTTTGTTAACTGCGGACTGACAGTTCCAGAGGCCAACAGAAAAAGCAAGAGGTGGAGTAGGGGATGTAGCGATAGGACGTAGGTTAGCAAGATTGCGATGCCGTTTGCGTGAGGAGTTAGTGCGTGGTTGAGTGACAACCGGAATATATTGAAAACACATGATAGAATTGGAAGGCAAAAGAGAGGAGAGAGAAAATGAAAGAAGTACCTGTGTGCGTTGTCGGTTTCGTTGCTCGGTTAAAGTCGCGCAGGAAAAGTCG
The DNA here is from genome assembly GCA_033026305.1 of Cirrhinus molitorella. NCBI lineage: Eukaryota > Metazoa > Chordata > Actinopteri > Cypriniformes > Cyprinidae > Cirrhinus > Cirrhinus molitorella. The sequence goes on from CM065123.1 coordinate 26,062,529, forward strand.
CAGGTCTTTACTTTCGTCGGTCTTCACGCGAGGAGGCTGAATGCGAGGGCTGAACGCTTCTGCTGACGCTTCCGCGTCAGCTTTCAGATGTCAAATAAATACTCAATCGAACGATAATTAGGGGGAAAAAGCCGTTACGCCTACTGCTTAATTCACCCGAAAGCAAGGCAAATGGCTCAAATAGAAACTAAACCGAGACACTTAAGTGCTTGCAGGAAGGCAGCAATAACAATAACAACAGCTTGGTTTCGCCGACGGCTTACTAGTCTAATTTTAATAAGTGCTATCAAAACTACAATTTCAAATTACACCACGATAATAGCTACTAAAATGTACGAAACGAAAAAGAAAAGTTCTAGCAGCAACTTGCAAAGTACACAACTCTAAATGAAATAAAGTATTACGCAAACACTTACGCTTAGCGCGCTGTGGTTGTTTCCTTCTCGGTGAAAAAGTCGCTACCACGTAGACTTTAATTATACAGCCCTCAAAGACATTTTTTGTGTTGGACTGTCAAACGAAATTTAATGTTTTATACCACACCACACTCCTCACTGGACACTTGACCACTCTATTGACTTTGTGTTACGATTAAGTGGATCTGCTTTTACTGTCGGGATTGTAGCCTACACACATCATGCCTGCTGCTTCAGGGCCTGCTCACGTCATGCCTACAGTTCCAGGGCCTGCTCACGTCATGCCTACAGTTCCAGGGCCTGCTAATGTCATGCCTGCCAAGTCAGCACCTGCTAACGTCACGCCTGCCAAGCCAGCGCCTGCTAACGTCACATCTGCCAAGCCAGCGCCTACTAACAAGCCAGAACCTGCACCCGTCATGTCTGCAAAGCCTGACCACAAGATGGCTGCCATCCCAAAACCTGACCTCAAGATGGCTGCCATCCCAAAGCCTATTCACAGGATGGCCACCCTTTCAGAGTCTGCACCTGTCATGGCTGCCCTTCCTGAATCTACACACATCATGACTACCATTACTGCTCTGCCTGCTCCGCTGTGCCATCCTGTCCTGTCGGCTCTGCCCTGGCTTCCACTGCTCCTCTGTCGGCCACTGTTTCATGTTCCAAGCCCTCCATTGATCCATAGTCTACCACTGATCCATGGCCCAGGTCCTCCGGGGCTTCACTGTCTGCCACTGCTCCACGGTCCAGGTCCTCCAGTGCTTCACTGTTTGCCACTGCTCCATGGCCCAGGCCCCCCTATGCTTCACTGTCTGTCACTGCTCCACGGTCCAGGTCCTCCAGTGCTTCACTGTTTGCCACTGCTCCATGGCCCAGGCCCCCCTATGCTTCACTGTCTGTCACTGCTCCATGGCCCAGGCCCTCTTCCACTGCAAGGGCCTGGCCCTCCATCCCTCTCCCTTGTACTGTCTCTGCTCCACCACCCTCCTGGACTGTTGTTTTTTGAGCGCCAGGAGTCGATCCTAGAGGTGAGGGGGGGTGGTGGTTCTGTAACGCCACACCAGCAGAGGGAGCCCTTGCCATAGTACTGACTGTTACTGCTCCCTCTGCTTCTTCTATGGTTACTTCCTGTTTGGCAGCCATATAGAGAGGGCCACCATGCCAAACGGGACTTTGCAATGTATTGTTTTGCTGTTGCGGACTCTACCAAGCGTTTTCCTTGTGTTTCCATTGCCTTGTTTCATCATAGTTTTTGCCAGTGTCATTGTCTGTTTTCTTTGTCATGGTTTTTGCCTTGTTTCACTGCCCTGTTTCTTTTGTTACTTTGGAATGCTCTCTTGGATTTTGACCCTCACCTGTGTTTTGGACTACTCTTTGTCTTGTCCCCGATATTGTTGTTCGTTGGTGTTTGACCCTGCCTGTCTGACTACAATCTGCACAATAAAGCTTGCACTTGTATCTTACCACTGTCGTCACACTCCAGTCCCGTTACAAATATAAATTTTGCTTTATCAAGCTGATTCTATTGATATATTCAAATATTATAATTAATTATAACGATTTATGATTAATTATATATATTTCCACTTGAGCTAATTTGCTACAATAAGGAAGAAGATTAGGTGATCTAAATTCAGCTAAACATTTAAATCAACAAAATCAAAAGAGAGACATCCACAAAAGAAGACTCATGTAACTGGCCATTTCTTGTTGCTGTGCTTTGTTTTTGATATTATAGTAAGTTTCTCTTCATTTGGATCTACTTGCCTATATTTCTGAGTAGCCTACTGCTACATATAGGTTACACCAGTAAAAATGTTATGTTTTTTATTCAGCCAGGATTAAATAAAAATAAATTCCATATTATCAAAATCATTTTAAGATATTTTAAACATTTATTAAAAGCATTTTAAGAGATATTGTTTCCAAGGGTGAGAAACATGGAGTGAGAAACATCTTAATCATTGCACATCAATATAAGATAACTAAAATTTTGCCAATTGTCAATTGGATGCTGAGGATAAAAGCAGCCTTTTTCTTCAGCCTCTCTATAATCCTTGTGTTTCTCTCTTCATGTGTCTGCCTGCAGATGAGGAGAGGTGGCTGTCACTGTGTCTGATTAATGACCCGTCGAAGGCACGTCCAGCCATATTAGGGCCCTATGTATCTAGCAGCATCTGACTGGGGCAAGGGGCTTTGTTCTGGGAGGAAATGTTCTCAGCACCCTACCGCTGTGTGCCACTGAAAAGATAAAGATTTACTGTCATCAGAGGCCAGATTAAAGTGCACAATGCCAACATTGATTTTTACCAAAAAATGCACATTTTGGGAAACCCATTTTAAACCCCAGTTGAGATATGATCATCTTATTTGGAAAGGGATAATATGGAATCTTCTCCCAGAATGAACTTTGAAAGAAGTAAATTGTAAATATTGATTTCTGAAATGAACTGTCAATCTTGGTTGTGCCAGATTATTCCTATCATCGAGCTCAACCCCTGGTGACAATGAATTCAGAAATGCTGACAAAGTGGAGTGTATAGGATTTCTGTTAGAAGCAGTCAGCCTGCCTCGACTAGAGGCGGTAATGGCTGTTCAATTTTATCAGATAACGGAGATCTCATCAGAGGCAAAAAAAAAAAAAAAAATGAAATGAACTGTGTCTCTAAATCAGGATCCCTGCTCTTATCCCAGCAAAAATCATCTGAGTGAAGCAGAGTGCTTTCCATTATTTCAGGTCACTTCATTACGGAAAGGCACATAAGAGCCAACAGCTTGCAAACAAAGCAGGCATTTTCTGGCTCACACAGGGGTCGAGTGTGAGGGGCAGTGTGATAGGATAGGCTGCCTGTGTGTCCAGGGTTATCCTATTACCACTTAAAAGAAACGGTAAAAGCCATCAAATCTCATCTTTTTTTTCTTTCTTTTTTCTAAATCCACCCCACATTTTAGCTGTAGCATCTGACTTTTCTCTTTTCTAAACATTTTCCTCATTTACCAATTGATTTGATATTATTTCAATTTCTTTGTCCCAGATTTCCTTCTTGCCCATTTATAAATAGAACATCATGTTGTGCATGGATTCCAAATGAATCAAATCTATCATGTTAACATGACGTGTTAAGTTATAAATCTTTATGATGATGATGATGATTAGGGGTTCAAGCACACAGTGCTGAAACCTTATTGTATTTGATAGGATTTTTTTATTAGGGGTTCAAGCATGCAGTGCTGAAACCTTACTGTATTTGATAGGATTTTTATTATTATTATTATTATTATTAGGGGTTCGAGCACGTAGTACTGAAACCCTATTGTATTTGTTAGGATTTTTTTATTAGGGGTTCGAGCATGCAGTGCTGAAACCCTATTGTATTTGTTAGGATTTTTATTAGGGGTTCAAGCACGCAGTGCTTATTATTATTATTATTATTATTATTATTATTATTATTATTATTATTATTATTATTAGGGGTTTGAGCACGAAGTGCTGAAACCCCATTGTAATTGTAGGATTTTTTATTATTATTATTATTATTAGGGGTTCGAGCACGAAGTGTTGAAACCCTATTGTATTTGTTAGGATTTTTATTAGGGGTTCGAGCACGCAGTGCTGAAACCCTATTGTATTTTGTTAGGATTTTTATTATTATTAGGGGTTCGAGCACGAAGTGCTGAAACCCTATTGTTTTTGTTAGGATTTTTATTATTATTATTATTATTATTATTATTATTATTATCATTAGGGGTTCGAGCACGAAGTGCTGAAACCCTATTGTTTTTGTTAGGATTTTTATTATTATTAGGGGTTCGAGCACGAAGTGCTGAAACCCTATTGTTTTTGTTAGGATTTTTATCATTATTATTATTATTATTATTATTATTATTATTATCATTAGGGGTTCGAGCATGAAGTGCTGAAACCCTATTGTTTTTGTTAGGATTTTTATTATTATTATTATTATTATTATTATTATTATTATTATTATTATTATTCCCCGCTACAACTGAATGGGCAGCCCAAACCGTAAGGCCTAGAGAGCTGAAACTTGGTCAGATGGTAGTAGTCTTGCTCGCTACTCAGGCGCAAAGAACCGGCCCAATCGGCCTATAGGTGGCGCTACAGTGATCAAAAACGCGTTAGTGCTCATAACTCCTAAACCACTTGTCGTAGACTCAAAATTTTTACATTATTGGAATCCTTGGGTCCATACAAATTGAAAAGTCCCCCTGTGACTTTGGGCCCCAGAGGCCTCGTTTTTCCACAAATTGGACTTGTGTCCGAAACCTACTTTTGCGAACTAGTCCTAGGATTTTCACCCAACCGAACCAAACCACTGCAGTAATGTTCTCTGGACAGTGAATATGAATAATTATCAAAAAAAAGTTGAAATTTCAACTCGCAGTCACATTGGGACCCCAAAATGTCCATAAGTCGGGGGCCTAATTTACTAAAATGGCTATAACTCTAGAACGGAAGGAGATATCTTCACCAAACTTGGAACAGATGTGTATGGGGTAAATCTTTGGTCAAATAAAAAAAAATGCACAGCTCTGCCACTGGGTGGCGCTATAACATGAAAAAACACAAAAACTGCTATAACTACGCAAGCGTTAGTCCAATTGACCTGAAACTATGGTATGCAGTGTCATAAGGGTCTATGAGGACATTGGTGTACCTCAAAAAACATGGCCGCCATCAGCCAATGAAGTTCGAACACTTATTAGACAAGGTTAACGAAGGTCGATCAGAACAAAACTCATTGGGCATGTTTGACTCATGGTCCTAAAGGTCTGTAAGAATTTTGAAAGAAATCGGCCACTAGTTGGCGCTAACGAGTTTTTTGGCTCTGTAATCACGTGGTGTTTCACTTATCCACACAATATGGATATCATCTGATAGATCTCCTCGTACTGAACAAATTTGCCTCAAGAACCATTGTTGTAAATCAAATCGTTCATTAATTATTCACGAATATGTGAAAAACCTACTTTTGCGAACTAGTCCCTGGTTTTTTGCTCAATTTCGATCAAACCACTGCAGTAATATTCTGTGGACTCTCTAGATCAATAATTATCAAAAAAATGTTCAATTTTGTCATTTGGTTAGCTTTAACAGGGTCATTTAGAAAAGGGGCTTGGCCGCATATACCCAAAAGCCTATAAAACCTAAACTAAAAGTCAAAACTTTATAAAACTTCTAAGAAATATTTGTCAGATGACTCTTAACAAGCATGCAAAGTTTCATGGAGATTGGACCATAGGTGGCGCTATAACAGTTAAAAAGGCTACAAAAACAGACAATTTATATGGTAAAAGGCCTCAAATTACTAAAACCTGCTCATATATTCACACAAACACTAGAACTTCATATCATATGATAGATCTCATCATTCTGAACAACTTTGCCTCAAGAACTACTGCTGTAAATCAAATTGTTCATTAATTATTCACAAATATGTTAAAAACCTACTTTTGCGAACTAGTCCCTGTTTTTTTGCTCAATCTCAATCAAACAACTGCAGGGCACTTCTCTGGACTCTCTAGATCAATAATTATCAAAAAAATGTTGAACATTTGTGGTCTACTGTACCCAAAAGTCTTTAAATCTTAAAAGAAAGCAAACCTTCACAAACCTAAGTAAAATGCATCATGCATCATATTATTGTAAACAAACACATTTTAGGGACATGGGGCAAAAATTGCAATTTAATAGGTTATAAAGCTTAAAACAACAGATCTGAATGAATCTGCAATTCCACTAATAACCACTAGATGGCAGTGGAAGACCAGAGATTGGCTCATTCACATTACTTGACAGTGCTTTCATGGTTTCATGGTTTTGAATTCATACTAAGACAATACTAAATCACTGTTATAACAGTTCAAATCACATTTAGTCAAAGTTTACCACTTAATTTATACAGATCAATCATATTTGACAGTTAGATTATGATTACAGTGAAACCTGAAAATCCCCCAATACTTTTGCAAACTAGTCCCATGGTTTTAGCTCAATCTTCATCAAACCACTGCAGGGCACTTCTCTGCACTCTCTAGATCAATAATTATCAAAAAATGTTGAACATTTGCATTTAGATAGTGATAGCAGGGCCATTTAATAATATGATTATGGTCTACTGTACCCAAAAGTCTTTAAATCTTAAAAGAAAGCAAACCTTCACAAACCTAAGTAAAATTCATTCATCATATGATTGTAAATAAGCATATGTTTTATGAACATAGCGCAAAAATGGCATTGTAATAGTTATAAAGCTTTAAAAGGATGCATGTCAATTTAAAGACATTAAATTGCAAAAATAACCACTAGATGGCAGTAGAAGACCACAGATTGGCTCATTCACGTCACTTGACAGTGCTTTCATGGTTTAAGGTTTTGAATTCACACTAAGACAATACTAAATCACTGTTATAACAGTTCAAATCACATTTAGTCAAAGTTTACCACTTCATTTATACAGATCAATCATATTTGACAGTTCTGTAAGTTTATGATTACAGTGAAACCTGAAAATGATATATAAACTTTTAAAAAGACAAGACTTGCAGTAAGTATTTTTGACCCACCATTTATTGCAGAAATTTATCATGATCTCTGCCCAAAATTGCTGGTGAACCTAGACTTTAGATGCAATAAAGGCCCTAGATGCAATAAGGCCCTTAAATGCTCGAACCCCGGGTAATTGTTGCTTGCAACTATATTTATTAGGGGTTCGAGCACGCAGTGCTGAAACCCTATTGTATTTGTTAGGATTTTTATTATTATTATTATTATTATTATTATTATTATTATTCCGCCCTACAACTGAATGGGCAGCCCAAAGGTTATAAAGCTTAAAACAACACATCTGAATGAATCTGCAATTCCACTAATAACCACTAGATGGCAGTGGAAGACCAGAGATTGGCTCATTCACATTACTTGACAGTGCTTTCATGGTTTCATGGTTTTGAATTCATACTAAGACGATACTAAATCACTGTTATAACAGTTCAAATCACATTTAGTCAAAGTTTATCACTTAATTTATACAGATCAATCATATTTGACAGTTAGATTATGATTACAGTGAAACCTGAAAATCCTCCAATACTTTTGCAAACTAGTCCCATGGTTTTAGCTCAATCTTGATCAAACCACTGCAGGGCACTTCTCTGCACTCTCTAGATCAATAATTATCAAAGAAATGTTGAACATTTGCATTTAGATAGTGATAGCAGGGCCATTTAATAATATGATTACAGTGAAACCTGAAAATGATATATAAACTTTTAAAAAGACAACACTTGCAGTAAGTATTTTTGACCTACCATTTATTGCAGAAATTTATCATGATCTCTGGCCAAAATTGCTGGTGAACCTAGACTTTAGATGCAATAAAGGCCCTAGATGCAATAAGGGCCTTATAAGCTCGAACCCCGGGTAATTGTTGCTTGCAACTATATTTATTAGGGGTTCGAGCACGCAGTGCTGAAACCCTATTGTATTTGTTAGGATTTTTAGGGGTTCGAGCACGCAGTGCTGAAACCCTATTGTATTTGTTAGGATTTTTAGGGGTTCGAGCACGAAGTGCTGAAACCCTATTGTATTTGTTAGGATTTTTATTATTATTATTATTATTATTATTATTATTCTTCCTTCCCTAAAACTGAATGTGCAGCCCAAACCGTAAGGCCTAAAGAGCTGAAACTTGGCCAGATGGTACTCAATCCGGGACGTAACTCAGGCACAAAGAACCGGCACAATCGGCCTATAGGTGGCGCTACAGCGAACCAAAACGCGAAACATCTCATATCTCCTAGACCGTGTGTCCTAGACTCAAGTGTCTTATATCATTGTAATCCTTGGCTCAATCAAAACAAAATGGCTATCTCCGATTTCATTTCCGGTATGGAAATTTTTCCGCCATTTTGAAATTTGTCCAAAACCTACTTTTGCGAACTAGTCCTAGGTTTTTCGCCCGATCGGAACCAAACCAGTGCAGAAATGTTCTCTGGACAGTGAAGATCAATAATTATCAAAAAAAAGTTGAAATTTTCACTCATGTTCGAAAGGGGGCGCCAAAACGTTCGAAACAAGCGGGGCCACTTTTACTAAAATGGCTATAGCTCATGAACGGAATGAGATATCTTCATCAAACTCAAAACACATGTGTATATCATCAATCTTTGGTCAAATCAAAAAAATTGCGCAGCTTTGCCACTTGGTGGCGCTATAAGGTGGACAAAACCTACAAACAGCTATAACTACGCAAGCGTTAGTCCAATTGACCTAAAACTTGGTATGCAGTGTCTTTGAGCAATGTGCCACAAGGGTCTATGAGGACATTGGTGTATCTCAAAAAACATGGCCACCATTGGCCACTGAAGATTGAGCACCTATTAGACAAGGTTAACGGAGGTTGATCGGAACGAAACTCAGAGGGCATGTTCGACTCATGGTCCTAAAGGTCTGTAAGAATTTTGAAAGAAATCGGCCACTAGTCGGCGCTAACGAGTTTTATGCCTCAGTAATCACGTGGTGTTTCACTTATCCACACAATATGCATATCATCAGATAGATCTCCTCATACCGAACAACTTTGCCTCAAGAACTATTGCTGTCAATCAAATTGTTCATTAATTATTCACGAATATGTTAAAAACCTACTTTTGCGAACTAGTCCCTGGTTTTTTGCTCAATCTCGATCAAACCACTGTAGGACACTTCTCTGGACTCTCTAGATCAATAATTATCAAAAAAATGTTGAATTTTGTCCTTTGGTTAGCTGTAACGGGGACATTTAGAAAAGGGCGTGGCCTCATATACTCAAAAGCCTATAAAACCTAAACGAAAACTCAAATTGTTATAAAACTTCCAAACAATATGTGTCAGGTCACTCTTAACAAGCATGCAAAGTTTCATGGAGATCGGACTATAGGTGGCGCTATAACAGTTAAAAAGACTTCAAAAACACACAATTTCTATGGTAAATGGCCTCAAATTACTAAAACCTGCTCATATATTCACACAAGCACTAGATATTCATATCATATGATAGATCTTCTCTTTTTGAACAACTTTGCCTCAAGAACCATTGTTGTCCATCAAATTGTTCATTAATTATTCACAAATATGTTAAAAACCTATTTTTGCGAACTAGTCCTAGGTTTTTTGCTCAATCTTGATCAAACCACTGCAGGGCACTTCTCTGGACTCTCTAGATCAATAATTATCAAAAAAAATTTGAATTTTGTTATTTGGTTAGCTGTAACAGGGTCATTTAGAAAGGGGCGTGGCCGCATATGCACAAAAGCCTATAAAGCCTAAACGAAAAGGCAAAACTTTATAAAACTTCTAGAAAACATCTGTCAGAGAACTCTTAACAAGCATGCAAAGTTTCATGGTGATCGGACCATAGGTGGCGCTATAACAGTTAAAAAGGCTTCAAAAAACAGACAATTTGAATGGTAAATGGCTTGAAATGACTAAAACTAGTAAATCTAGATCAATAATTATCAAAAAGCTTAAAAGAACAGATCTGAATTAATCTGCAATTCCACTAATAACCACTAGATGGCAGTGGAAGACCAGAGATTGGCTCATTCACATTACTTGACAGTGCTTTCATGGTTTAAGGTTTTGAATTCATACTAAGACAATACTAAATCACTGTTATAGCAGTTCACATCACATTTAGTCAAAGTTTACCACTTAATTCATACAGATCAATCATATTTGACAGTTCTGTAAGATTATGATTACAGTGAAACCTGAAAATCCCCCAATACTTTTGCGAACTAGTCCCGGGTTTTTGCTCAGTCTTGATCAAACCACTGCAGGGCACTTCTCTGGACTCTCTAGATCAATAATTATCAAAATAAAGTTGAACATTTGCATTTGGACAGCGATAACAGGGCCATTTAATAATATGATTATGACCTATCTACTGTACCCAAAAGTCTTTAAATCTTAAAAGAAACAAACTTTCACAAACCTAAGTTAAATTCATGCATCATATGATCGTAAATAAGCAGATGTTTTACGAATTTAGGGCAAAAATGGCACTGTAATAGTTATAAAGCTTAAAAACTGTGCATGTCAGTTTTTAAAAAAATGCAATTCCACTAATAACCACTAGTAGAAGACCACAGATTGCCTCATTCACATTACTTGACAGTTCTTTGTTGGTTTAAGGTTTTGAATTCATACTATGATATTACTAAATTACTGTTATAACGTTTCAAATCACATTTAGTCAAAGTTTATGTCTTAATTTATACAGATCAATCATATTTCACCATTCTGTAAGATTATGATTGCAGTCAACCCTGAAAATTGCATTATAAAGAGTAGACTTCCAATAAACATATTTGCAGTGATTTACTTTAAATCTCTGTATGTACAACAAAATGTGCTTGCATGTATGTATGTATGTGTGTGTGTGTGTGTGTGTGTCTGTGTGAGTATGGAAATTGTGTATTATTATACTTTAACACTTTAACTGTTTAATTTCAGTGTGTGTGTGCGTATGTTTGTGTTACAATATTCTTCATTTTGAATGTGATGTCAGTTAAAAATTTCAAAGAATGGTACTATAATTGTATAACAGTAATACATTTATTTGGGAAGTTTCTGGAAATTACAATTATAACCACTAGATGTCAGCAGGTGAACACAAATATACTCGGACAAAACAGTTAAAACAATATTGCTATAAATATTTAATTATATTTCAGTTTTTTTTTTTTATACATTTAAGGGAGAAATGTAAAGCAAAGCAACAAATTAAACAGAACACAACAGAACGTCTAGGTTACGTAGGTAACCCGCATTCCCTGAAGAAGGGAACGGAGACGTTACTATGGGAGCACTGCGACCAATCCTCTCTGAGCTACAGAGGAAAGGCCAATGAATATTGGCGAGTGGTTAGCGTCAGCCGTCACTCCCCCGTGCATACGGTATTTAAGATGGCGGCGCGCATACACTCATTCAGGTTTCTGCTGAAGAGCCGAGCTTGGCTCAGCCCCCCAGGGGGCAGCCTGGGAGTGCGGCAAGGGGAGTAACGTCTCCGTTCCCTCCTTCAGGGAACGTGGGTTACCTACGTAACCTAGACGTTCCCCTTCAGTCATTCCACTACGACGTTACTATGGGAACACCCATGGAAAACGCCGCAGACCCAAGCTGCGTTACGTGGGGTCCGATTTGCTGACAGGCAAGCGTGCCAGTGGAAAATGGACACCGACACGTAACCTGCCCGACGCCCCGGGAGCCCGTAAGGGAGTTGCTAGGAGCGGTCGTCGGGGGGCGGAGACAATGACAAACTGTATGGTCATGTGGAGAATCTATTCTAGCTATAGATATGTAAGGGAAAACGATCGTAACCGTGAGTATAAACAGGTACTGAGACATGTTGCCACAACCAGTGGGCGAAGGAGCTCCCACCGGAGCACAGCCACAAACTACTCCGTCCTAGTCCGGACTGCAGGGCAAGGAGGACCGGAGTACCAATTGGAAACTACTGGAATATAGCACACGGATCCCGGGGGAATGGTGCAGCAAGCCGACACCGGGCCGGTCCGTCCCGCCAGAAACCTGATTTTATTAAGTTAGCACACGGGAGGACACAGGCTCAACGCGGAGCTTGTAGAACCGCGCAAAGGTATTAGGTGTCGCCCAGCCCGCAGCTCTACAGATGTCTGCTAGAGAGGCGCCGTGCGCCAGCGCATAGGAGGAGGCAACACTCCTAGTGGATTGGGCTCGAACTCCTAGGGGGCACGGCTCACCTTGGGCCTCATACGCTGAGGTGATGGCATCTACCACCCAATGGGCCAACTTCTGCTTGGAGACGGCATTCCCCTTCTGCCGTCCACCGAAGCAAACAAAGAGCTGCTAGGAGCGTCTGAAGCTCTGGGTGCGGTCCACGTACACACGCAGGGCGCGGACAGGACACAGCAACGCTAAGGCTGGGTCTGCCTCCTCCTGGGGCAGAGCTTGCAGGTTCACCACCTGATCCCGAAAGGGAGTGGTGGGAACCTTGGGCACATAGCCAGGCCGGGGTCTCAATATCACATGAGACTCAGCCGGCCAGAACTCAAGGCACGTATCGCTGACAAAGAATGCCTGTAGGTCCCCAACCCTCTTGATAGAAGCGAGCGCGGTCAGGAGCGCTGTCTTAAGGGACAGGAATTTCAGCTCAACTGACACGAGCGGCTCGAAGGGAGAACCTCGTAGTCCACGTAGAACCACGGAAAGATCCCAAGAGGGAAAGAAGTGCGGCCTAGGGGGATTAACCCTTCTCGCGCCTCTTAGGAACCTGACGACCAGAGGATGACTTCCTAGGGACGAACCCTCTACTGCATCGTGATGTGCAGCAATAGCCACAACATACACTTTCAAAGTTGAAGGGGACAGCCTGCACTCCAACTTCTCCTGCAGAAAGGAGAGCACCACTCCGACCGAACATCTCTGAGGGTCCTCACCATGGGTGGAACACCAGTCAGCAAACAGACCCCACCTCAGGGCGTAGGCTTGCCTAGTAGAGGGAGCTCTAGCCTGAGTGATAGTATCTATCACGGCCTGGGGAAGGCCGGTGAGGTCTACCGCGTCGCGTCCGCGATGTGCTGTCATGTTGACCGAGTCCAACTCCATCCCGAGAAAAGAGATACTCTGCACTGGGGAGAGCTTGCTCTTTTCTCGGTTGACCCGAAGCCCCAATTGGCTGAGGTGCCGAAGCACCAGGTCCCTGTGCTCACACAACTGATCCCTTGAGTGAGCTATTATCAGCCAGTCGTCGAGATAGTTGAGTATACGGATGCCCTTCTGCCACAAGGGACTCAGGGTACCTTCCGCGACTTTGGTAAAGACGCGGGGAGACAGGGACAGGCCAAAGGGGAGGACCTTGTACTGATATGCCCGACCCTCGAACGCAAACCGTAGAAACGGTCTGTGTCGAGGCAGAATCGAGACATGAAAGTACGCGTCCTTCAGGTCGATGGCTGCAAACCAATCCTGGTGGTGGACGCATGATACGATGCGCCGCGCCGTCAGCATCTTGAACGGTAGCTTGAGAAGGTACCGATTGAAGACGCGGAGATCCAGGATTGGTCTCAACCCACCGCTCTTCTTGGGCACGATGAAGTAAGGGCTGTAAAACCCCGACTTCATCTCGGCTGGAGGGACCGGCTCGATCGCATCCTTCGCCAGGAGGACAGCGACCTCCACACGCAAGACAGCGGCCTCCGCCTCCGAGTGAACGGAGGTGAAACGGATGCCCCTGAACTTGGGCGGGTACCGGGCGAACTGAATCGCATAGCCGAGACGTACCGTCCAGATCAACCAACGAGACGGGCTGAGAAGCTGACACCAAGCTGGGAAAGCTGACAACGTGGATTTGGTCTTGAAGGGGCTGCCTCCTGGGCAGCGGGCGGAGCTGGTGTTGAAGCCGCAGGGGGGCACCCTCGGCAACGAGCAGACGGGGGCGGAGCCTGAGAGGACTCACGGCGAGGCAAGATGTGTTTAATCGCCTCCGTCTGCTTCTGGACTGCCAAGAACTGATGGGCAAAGTCCTCGACGGTGTCGCCGAACAGGCCAACATGGGAGATGGGCGTGTCGAGAAAGCGTGCTTTGTCGGCATCGGCCATCTGCGCCATGTTGAGCCAGAGGTGGCACTCCTGGACCACTAACGTGGACATCGCTTGACCAATGGACCGCGCCGTGACCTTCGTCGAAGTCATTCACCGTACGCAGCTCCTGCATCACCGATTGGTCAAGCCCACCCTCATGGAGCTGCTTCAACGCCTTGGCCTGGTGGACTTGCAGGATGGCCATGGCGTGCAGCGCAGAGGCAGCCTGGCACGCAGCATTATAGGTCCTTGCAGCGAGAGCCGACGAGAACCTACATGCCTTGGACGGGAGACGCGGGGATCCACACCAGGCGGCGGCGCCCTGCGGGCAGAGATGCACCGCAACCGCACACTCAACCTGGGGAACCCCCACATACCCCCTGGCTATGCCTATCAAGGGTGGTGAGATATGAGGAGCCCGAACGCAGGCGGGAGGTGTTAGGTCCTGGTTAACTCCTCATGCACCTCCGGGAAGAAAGGCACGGGGGGGGGGGACGCGGCGGTGCCGCGGAGCCCGCACCCACGTACCAGTCATCTAGCCTAGAACGCTCGGGTGAAGGCGCTCTCGGCACCTCCAACCCGATGTTCTTGGCTGCCCGGAGAAGCAGGGCCGCCACTTCAGCGTCAGACTCTGACAGAGCAGCACCCACGGTGGGGCGCCACTCTGCCGAGTCTTCCGCTTCAGGGGCTGACCCTCCCTCAGATGCCGTGATAGACATCTGATCATCGTCAGGAGCGCCAAAGGAGATGCATGGCCCGCGTTTGGATGAGCATGCATCTGCCTGAGGCATCTCTACGGGACCACGGGGTGGTCCAGAAGTCCGTGGGGTTTTGCACCCGCAGGTCACCCGCGGCTCTAACTAATCCAATGGAAGGACCTTTACGGCCGCTCACGCTGGAAGAGGTAGAGGACGAGGGCAGGAAAGAGCGGCGGACCCGCAGCGTGGCCGTGGTCATACTCTCACAATGAGGGCGTGAACCATCCACGAAGGCTGCCTCAGCGTGATCTAGGCCCAAACACGAGAGGCAGCGATCATGACCGTCGACGGATGTCAGGAAACTACCACATCCGGAGGCACACGGTTGAAAAGAGCCCGCGGAGGACATCCGCTAGAAAATTGCTCTTTTGTGATTTTGCACTCCTGGAGTGCTCAGGGAGAGCCGAGGCTCGTGGCACCCGGGACTCGCTGAAATGCACAGCTCTTTGCAGCACACAGGAGCGGCGGCCAGCGGCGGAACACAGGAAGTCGATGGTCCTCACAGCGGCACAGCAATCGAAGTCAGCAATCTTTACAACAATCTTTATTATTCTCCCAGCTCAGCAGCGAGGCTCTGAAGCAGAAGTCCTGTACCTGTACCTGTACCTGTATGTACGGGGGAGTGGCGGCTGACGCTAACCACTCGCCAATATTCCTTGGCCTTTTCTCTGTAGCTCAGAGAGGATTGGTCGCAGTGCTCCCATAGTAACGTCGTAGTGGAACGACTGAAGGGCAAATTAAAATACATGACAGAAGTATACACAATAAAGTGTATGAAAATAAAATGGAAAACAATAAAACAATTGTAAACCAATATTCATTCATTCAATTTCAATTGATATAAAGATATGGAAAGTATTTGCAAAAGAGAAAAAATATATTAAAGATAAAAATGCAGTTGTTAAGTACAGAAAATATTTGACATTACATAATTAAAAGATACATTTTAAAATGTTCATCAAAAAGTAATATAAGACAAATATAGAAAAAAATGAGTCATCCATTCATTACATTTCAGTCAGAGAATGTTTTGAAATGCATCAAAAAATCCAACTCATATAAATGAACTATTTTCAAAAGTAAAAGTGGAAAATATGCATAATTGCAAACATTCATTCATTCATTTATGTACTTCTATGTGTGTGTGTGTGTGTGTGTGTGTGTGTATGAAAGTAATGTCTGTGTTAATAAATGTTTTTAAAATTTTTTGAAATTAATTTGAAAATGTGACTATAATAAAAAATAAAAAAACAATAAAAATGATTTTAAGTTAGAAAATATGGAAATGTATGTAAAAATAATTCATAAACTTTAAAGAAAAAAATCATTCATTCATTCATTCATTTTTTTCAGTGCATATAAAATAAATTTTGATAGTAAAAAGGATATTTTGATACAAAAAAAAAAAAGACAAATATGAAGTAACCCAAAATTCAACATATGTGGAGTATTACTTTTTTTTTTTTTTTTTTGGTATCAACCGTAAACACTTTTCTTTAATGAAAGGGCTTTAAGTAACACAGTACTGAACCTTTTAAAAGAAACACATCTAACATTTATACACACAACTCATACAAATTGTAAGATATGTAAAAATAATACAGGTTGAGCAATAATACACAGTTGTTGTTGTTTTTTTCACGTTTAGAGCTGTTGTTGTATCATACTAGTATTTTGTACATCAGGACAATGGAGCAATGATGAGCAGCTGTGGATTACTTGTGTTGTAATGATTAAGGCAGGTTTGTGCAGTCTGCTTTAGAAGTCATATCACAGTGGACATTCTGCTTATTTCTGAAATCTATGAAGATTTTTTTCATAAATGCCACGTTACTCTGTACACAGCAGTCTGAATGTGTCCATACTTCTTTCCTGTAGTTACACATGTCTCCATTAGTAATTACTCCAACAACTGTTACAATGTCTGCAAATTTGATGATGACATTGCTGTTGTGGACTGCTGTGTAATAATCTGTGTTCATAAAACAAAACAAAGGTCTCATGACAGTCTTCTAGATTTCCTGTGCTGAGTAACAAGAGTGAAGAACTGGTGCTGGTCCATCCTGAATGACTGTGGTTATGCAGAGGAGGATGAAGTCAAACATCTTAGAAAACGGTTTGAGGGGTATGATAGTATTAAAATCAGAGCAGGTGTGCTCGCATTGCATACATTCATATATTCCGATTTGCTGTACGTGCAGTATAGTATGGAAGGCAGTCAAAATAGCATCATCTGTTGACATGTTGTATCGATATGCCTATTGGTCAGGGTGAATTCACAAGCTGAATTGCTGGTAAACCGATGCACACAGGTACTATAGTCAGTATTTTTTAAAAGACCATGACCTCATGAAACCAACTTGCCTTCAATTAAAAGTCCAGGAGGTTGATGGTTGTATGATGTTGTAATCAATGTGTTTTGTGCAGTCAAATCCTTGCATAGCTGGCCACAGAGTTCAGTAGAATGGAATGTTGTCCTAGTGATCCTAGAACATGATGTCATCTTCAAAGTAGCTTAAGACCATTGATGTACCTGTAGAGAGTGAGATTCTGATTAGGATTTTTTTTTATTATTATTATTTAAGAACTTGTAACACTTAAAAAATGTTTACCTGTTCGTCAATGCTTGAAGTACTGAAATGTTCAGAACAGAGCAGCAACAGTAGACCAATATTTCTGAAAGTTCATCTCTGTCCCTTTCATATTTATATTCTTTATGCTGCTTTGTTGAACAGAATTTTGCAAACAACCATTTAAAGTATTTCATTATACACTTCATTACCCCTAACATTGTGATTCAAGTCTGTATAAAAATTCATTGCAAAACAACACATAAATTTAACAATAATATTGTTTAAACAAAGACAGTGAATGAATGAATGAATGACCAAATGAATGAATATAATAAAAACTAATAGAAATGTAAAAAAAAAAATAATAATAAAATACGTTGATGTTAGGACCATAAATTGTCTTCATTCTGACAAAGTTTTGAATTGATACAGATATTTAAATTTAAAAAAAAATCTAATTATTTATTATTATAATTAAATAAGAATATAAATGTGTTAATGGCCTTCACACCCAACAATGGTATAAACAAAATCCTAAAGCCCAAAGTATACTTTGTTTTTTATGCATATATGAGAGACAGCGAACAGTGATATGTATTTCAACATTAGAATAAGCATATGTGAATGAGAGGGTACAATATAGTCTGGCTTTGATTTTAAAGAGTTAAAAATATATTTTATATTGGTTATAACTTCTAGGAAACAATACACCTCAAACTGGATATAGGTGAAGCTTTCAAGAAACACATGTATTGACTGCCTATGTATGCATAAATGAAGTATACTTTGGGCTTAATGCTGCCTTCACATGCTATTGGAAATTATGCACTTCTGTTTTGATGTGCAAAAAAAAAAGAAAAAAGAAAAAAAAAACTGTAAAAACTGTAAACATGCTTTCACACGATCTGTATTTAAACCACTGTATAAAAAAATAAATGTGATTCTTGACTATATATTTAAAGAACCATATTGACTTTTACTTCAAAATATTGACAATTTGATGTTTAGGAAAAATTTAGTTGAACATTTGTATTTATGATCATTTTCATCAGTGGCATGCAAAAACATTTGTAAAAGAAAGGTAAAAATCAGGTTTTGCTTGTTTAAAATCTTGTTTGAATTGGAGTGTTACTAAATATTAATGAAAGGGCACTTTTTTCTAATCATTTAAAAAGGCAGAAGTAGGGGTTTGAAGGGGTAATCAAGAGACAGAGCTGAAACATAAACAGGGATGAGGACAAAATAAAATCCTACACAATTAAAATCATGTTTGCATTAGATATTACCCCCACGCCTTTAGTCCCAGCTCTTATCCCTGTGCATGCCACTGATTCCAATAGCATGTGAAGGCAGCATATATTCCCACAGAGGCCGTCCACATTTAACATCCACCTCTGTATCCCCCACCCCCCTATTGTTGGACGATTTCATTATAATAACCATTTCAGCACAATGCATTCATGACAGCTAAAGTATGTGGGCATGATATCAATCTGTATTTTATCCAAGTCAATATCTTTTACATATACATGATCAATTAATGTGCCATTTTCAGTTGTTGCTTTTTCGACAATTTGTGTGAAACCAAAATGCTGCATGACATCATGAACAGTTGATTTATTGAAAAGGTTTTCATTGAAATCTCCTAGAATTATTATTTACATGGTAAATCAATTAAAGTGACTTTTCCCTTGTGATATATACCAACACCACCGTGATTTTCCTCTTTTAGTTTGGCAAGAATATCCTGACTTGTGTCATATGCATCATAACGTGTTTTTTCGAGGAAATAGTAGCCAGGAAGCGTGACATCATTCTCCACATAGTTTGGCTTTAACCATGTCTCTGTTACACATACCATATCTGCTTCAAAATATCTCTTATCTTGTCGAATGTCTAATATATGTGGAATTAATCCTTCAACATTGTGTAACATAATTTTATATGTGAAAGTTTCTATTTCACATGGAACAATGAATGGAGGCATATTCTGTAGTGCTTGTTCAATGTTATCTTTTGCAAAAATAGCTTTTCTTTGAAATCTTCTATAATGAGTCCATCAAGAGAGGTCACTCGACTTAATGCTACATATGCTTGTCCTGGAGCAAATATCTTTTTCAATGAAACAACAGCTTTGTCCACTGTTAGGCCTTGTACTTTATGAACTGTGCAAGCCCAAGCTAATCTGATAGGAAATTGTCTTCTGACACCACCACTGGTTGTTACTTCCTCTTCCTCAGGTTCAGTTGGTGTTGCTTTCTCCAGTCCAGGTTTTAAACATGGATTTTTGGCTCTTGCTTCTTAACTAACTCGTTCATTGTCAAATTCAATATATATTTTTGATGGACATGTTTCATTGTCATCATAACAGAATTCTTTAATTGTCCCAACAATTCCATTGACAAGACCATCTGAAACATTGATATTTTTCAGGAGCATTATTCGAGCATCAACAGCTAATTCAAGTGATCTTTCTAAACAGCTGTTATGAACTCTGAAATGATAGCCATCTTTTTCTTCCATTCGGACAGTTTTAGCATTTCTCTCAAAGTCTTGTGCTTTCACAGTAACTATGTCAGAGCATAATTTATGTATGTTGTGCTCATCAACTTCACTGTTAGTTGCATAAATGTGGATATCTGTGATATCATCACCATCACCAGTTTCACATTTTTTAAGCATAGTAATGTCATCTTCCTGCATGGGTTCATCCTTTTTATGTAGTCTTAATTGATTTAGTAATTCTGCAAATTCTTTGTCCTTCTGCCTCATAATCTCTGTAAGTTCAATAAAACTAAAGTGAGTTTCCCAAAGATTCACACTGTTCTCTGGTTCAGTATAAAGTGGTTTTCCTTTGACAGGAGGAAGTTGATAAAAATCACCAACTGCTATTACTGAGACTTTTCCAATGCTGAATAATCTCCTGTTTGTTTGATTTGTCTCAATCTGCCATGAATATATGCCAAAAGTTTATGATCAACCATTGAAATTTCATCAATTATTAATATTTGCATTTTTCCAAATTTTGTTCTCAAGGAATTTATTTTTTCATCTCCAAGTGGCTGATATGGCAATGTAACATTCATTCCAATAGCAAAAGTTGAATGAATTGTTTGAGCATTTAGAAGCTGAAAGGCGCTGACACCAGTAGGGGCGGTTAAGAGCACGTGTGTCTCATCTGGATTTTCTGATAATTTTGATAGAATGCGTGAGGTTTCATAATACATTGCTTTAATCAACAATGACTTTCCAACTTCTCCAGGCCCAGATATGAACGCATTAAATGGATCTGGGTTTTCACCTTTTGCTAGACACCACTGGCGCACTTTATAAAAGATCTGTGACTGTTTCTCATTTAAAGAGCGCAGCAAAGGTAAAGCATCTTTCTTTATTATAGCAGATGGATTTTTTTCTATTGTGGAAGCACCAACATTTGGTAATAGATCAGGTATGGCATCATCACCTTCCTCTGTTTCTATTGATTGTTCTTTTCTACTATCCAAACATTCTAAACGCTCAAGTTCTGCTTCTGGACAGATTTGGGCCCAAGCGTCTTCCATTGGTCCATGTTGTTCTAAGTGATCTTGAGCTCTTTGTATGGTCTCTGCTTCTTTTTCAAATTTTGCCCTGTTTTTGTCCACTATAATCTTCACTGACTCAAGCTCATCATTATGCATTGTTACAAATCCAGTCTCATAAAAATCCTTATAGCTAGTGAAGTTTGGTGGTTTTAATTGGCTTTGCAAAAAATGAGGCAAAAATAATTCCAAAATACTTTCATAATAATTTTCCGGATTTTTGTGCGTGAAAAACGAGCATATCGTACAATTGCAAAATCTGTACAAGTTCTTTTTCTGACAAACCCCATGCCATTTTGCAGTTTTACTCTGTCTGAGCATGAGTTTTCAGATTTGGACAGAACCCTGTATTCTGATGCAAAGTCAGCTAAACACATTCCTGTAAATTCTTTAGTTTTTGGACGAGCCCTGTATCTGTCTGTGATGCGTTTCATCCATATGTCATAATTGTCAGTTTCTGCATTGTGAGTTGTTTATTTATCATGTTTAAGGGTAAGCTCATTTTTATTGTATTAATACCAGTTGGAATGAAAACCACTTTCCTTGATCCTTCTTTTAATTTCATATTAGTCAAACGATAAACACTCTCTTGAGCTGAGACCTCTCTATTATGTAAAAAAACACTTCCAAGTTTTCTTAGAGCTTGTTTTGCATCCATATTGCTTTCCTTGTGAGCTTCTTTCTGAGCATTTGCCAACAGCAGTCCCATTTCTCTCTCTGCTTTGGAAATGTATGAAACTATATACACTATGCAAGAGTAAGCATCAACAACAAACTGTATGTTTATGTTTGCATTCCAGCATCGCAAAAGATCTTCATTATACTGATTCACCCAAACATCACTTGGTTTTCTCTTCAACACAACATTTGTTTTCTTCGTCATTTTGTTATAAGCACATTGAAATATCTCTTGATTTACACCAATAGATGCAAACATAGAGTCAACAGAGTCAAAGACAGCATCACTGTTCAGCAAACATTCACTTACTTTTTTCATTATAGTTTCAGCTAATTCTTTTGACATGTCATTAGACTTATTTGCCTTTTTGCCTTTAGTTTTATCATCAATTGCTTCTTCATTCTTATCTGTTTGACTGTTTCTTGTAATGAAAGTGTTTTTGCTGGGTGGACGTGGAAAGTTAAATCTACATGTAGTGCCTTTTCTTTTTACATGTTTTTGCATGTCTTTTGCTGTGTTGTTGGACACTGCTCACAATTTCTTTTTGCTGTTCAGATGGCATTTCACAGGTTACATACTGATCAACAAATGCTACAACTTCATCATCATCCTCTCTATCCACTTGAGGTGCATTTTCAACCCAAAACAGACAATGTGTGTGAGGTGATCCACGTTGTTGAAATTCAATTAGATAAAAGTAATCTATTACTTTTCCGATGGGTTAAGCTGGTGACATAATCACATCTTTCAGAAAACAATGAAATCGATGATCAAACATTCTGGCAGCAATTACTGGGTTTCGTTTCAGCATACCACATCTATCAGAGCAGTCCAGTTCATCAATAGGAGTTTGACAACCCTTATGTTTGAGAATAGACTGCATTAACTCTGTCCATTGCAAGTCAGCTGATTTAAATTACAGCCCGCAATGTACCGCGTAAGTAAACAGAATTTACAGCGTACCTATTTGTAACTATAGAGTACCTCCACAGTACCTACTCGTAAATATAAGGGAACAATATGCCACATTTACGGAATAAGGGGGTAATAACCTTTAAAATTCTAAAGCATTTATACAGTAAGTATTTTATAACTAAAGGGTACCTATTCTGATATTACGTGGTATGTATGACACACAGACTTTAGGTTTCCGCTTAAGTATAACTTAGTTGAACGTACATATAAGTAAACAGAAACAGTGTGCAACGTTTGGGGATTAAGGGGGTAATAATTTGGAAAATTCAATGTATTTATACTGTTATTTCATACGTAAGGTGTTACGTGGTATGCATGACCTACTGTGTTAGACAACAAATAGGCTATGATTTACAACAAGTTGCCTTATTATAACGCACATGAAACGCAAAATATATGATGCAGTATAATCTTACACTATGTACTGGGTACTTACTGTGTTATTACAGCATATCTTCCATGATATTGATACCAATGGTAAACTGTAGTATACTACATTATAATTTAGTAATTACAATAAAACGAAAAACCAACTTTATAAAATGTTAAAACAGTTTACTTAAGAATATGTACTAGTACTTACTAGTGTTTCTTTATGTGTGATCATGGAGATTATTGAACAACACAACTGAAAGTATGGGAAAATTATGAGTTTCTGCAAGTATTTGATTTCGAAATTTCCATATAAAACTTTACCTGATGAAAGAGTATTGCATATGGTCATCTCAGCAGCGAGTCACCTGTGCAGCATTATACCGTTGAGGTGCAATACACTGGAAAACTAGATTACCTATTTCCAGCTGCTCCCATGATATAACATAAATATATCATAATACACAACTACTGTGCAAATATACACCCTTGGTATATGTAGTTATTGTGTAAGTGTAAGCTGTAATTTAAAGTGAAGCCTTGTTACCCTCTTGTTACCTGTAGTTACCATGTAAGTGTGACATCCGCGGGCTGTAATTTAAAGTGAAGCCTTGTTACCCTCTTGTTACCTGTAGTTACCATGTAAGTGTGACATCTGCGGGCTGTAATTTAAAGTGAAGCCTTGTTACCCTCTTGTTACCTGTAGTTACCATGTAAAGGTGACATCCGCGGGCTGTAATTTAAAGTGAAGCCTTGTTACCCTCTTGTTACCTGTAGTTACCATGTAAGTGTGACATCCGTGGGCCGTAATTTAAAGTGAAGCCTTGTTACCGTCTTGTTACCTGTAGTTACCATGTATGTGTGACATCCGTGGGCCGTAATTTAAAGTGAAGCCTTGTTACCGTCTTGTTACCCTCTTGTTACCCTCTTGTTACCGTGTAAGTATGACATCCACGGGCCGTAATTTAAAGTGAAGCCTTGTTACCCTCTTGTTACCTGTAGTTACCATGTAAGTGTGACATCCACGGGCCGTAATTTAAAGTGAAGCCTTGTTACCGTCTTGTTACCCTCTTGTTACCTGTAGTTACCATGTAAGTGTGACATCCGCGGGCCGTAATTTAAAGTGAAGCCTTGTTACCGTCTTGTTACCCTCTTGTTACCTGTAGTTACCGTGTAAGTATGACATCCGCGGGCCGTAATTTAAAGTGAAGCCTTGTTACCCTCTTGTTACCCTCTTGTTACCTGTAGTTACGACATCCGCGGGCCGTAATTTAAAGTGAAGCCTTGTTACCGTCTTGTTACCTGTAGTTACCGTGTAAGTGTAACAGCCATTTAAGTTAACAAAGAAATATTTTATTCATTTAACAGAACCTTTCCAACCACAGACTGCAGAAATTAACTAATTTACAACCACTTATACTAAGAACAGTAAAAACAAACAAATCATTTCCTAAATTTATTTTTAATATGCATGCTGCCAATATTTCCTTTCAGCTGTGGGCAGGAGTCAATGATTTTCTGGAGATCTTCTGCATATGCTTGCAAAGTTGTCCCTGCAATATATGAGGAAACAGAAAAGCCATCCCCCTCTGATGCAATTTTCACCTGTGTTCAAAATTAGAGAACTGTTAATACATGTCAAGTTTGCATAATGTAAAGAAGTGTCGCAAAAAGCTTATATTTAACCAAATATAAAAAATAATGAGGTCTGTGAGGACTCTGTCACAGCAATGTTTCAAGGCAAATTTGTAAGACTTGCCAATTCTGTGATATGGTAAAGCAATAAATAATAAAACAGCAAAGGACTACAAAACTTACACAGGTAACTGGAAAAAAACAAGACCATAATAGTTAAACACAATTCCACTCTGATGGGCTCAAATTCACCTTTACCCCTATATATTACGAAAATGAAACATGTTTATACAGTAGTTAAAACAAACAAACGAAAAAACATTGTTACTATAGTTAATAAATAGTCTCTATGTACAAAACCCCTCTAATTTTTAACACATGGCGTTGTTTTATTGTATTTGTTAATAATTTGTTTATAACTGTTACATTCCTCCCAACGTCTAGAGGTAGGAGGAGATGACATTAAAGACCAGCTTGCTTTATTGTAGTCACCGTGCACTGAAATGGAGTAAAATGAAACATTTGCCACAGAAGTCAAAATCTGCAAGATACGGTTTTATTTACAAGCCACTATTTACACAAGAAAATGGGGAAGGTTTTTATATATAAATTTAGAAGGGAATTTACAAGCAAACAGAGAGGAAAAAAAATAAATGGAATGTTACCAACTTTAACACTGGTAGCACTGGAGTGGAGAAAAGGGAAGAGCCTGTGCCAAAAATAAAGAAATCAATAAAACCGAAGGAATTATCTAACCCAGTTAAACTACACCTATCGCTAAGGCAAAGAAAAAGAGAAAAAAAATAATTCTTCAACGTCCGAGACGTCGTATATAAGCTACCCTGTCTAACAAACAGAAATACAAATAGTGGCACACGCTCGCTGACCTAGTGTGTCTATACAAGCCACAATTCCTACGTGTGCGCTGTGTAGGTCACGTGACAACCTTACCTACCCTTTTCCTCCAACCAGTAAAAACAGAGGATGTAAAGAATTTCACAAGAGGTAGGGAATAACGCTCAGTGGGGACACTAATAGAAAACTAAGTCGCACCAAAAAGGCACTCACAAAACGAAGTACAGAAGACGGCAACCACGATAAACACAGAGAGAGAGAGCGCTCAAGTTCAAGTGTCCCGGGACAGTACTCCGGCGTTTCCCTTTTATAGACTACCGACGCGGACATCCGGCGTGACACATCTGACGCGGCACACAACATCCTCCAATCCATATTCTTCCCGAATAGCGGACAGCAAACTGGGCCAATCCGAAGAGGCTTCTGCAAGGACAGGTAAAAAAAAACAGCAGAAGGCGGCCCAACCAAACACGTCTTAGGGGACGTAACACCCCCACATTTAAAATCAAACATTAAATGTTTGATATAATCGAAAATATATATATATACACAGATATAAATAAAACTTTACAGAGAACATAGATCATCAACTCACCCATTCAAATTCTGGAAAGAGCGTCGGCAAGGACGTTCTCGGATCCCTTCTTATGACGTATCTCCAAATTATAGTTTTGTACAAATAGAGCCCAACGCATGAGACGTTGATTCGCATTGTACATACGTGTGAGAAACACAAGGGGGTTATGATCGGTATAAACAACAGTAGGTAGATGGGAAGAGCCTAAATAAACTTCAAAAAAATTGTAAAGCAAACAACAGGGCTAGGGTTTCCTTTTCGATAGTAGAATAATTTGCTTGATGCTTATTAAATTTACGCGAAAAGAAACACACAGGGTGCTCAACCCCGTCCACATCCTCCTGGAGTAACACTGCTCCAGCGCCTACTGCGCTCGCATCCACTTCAAGCTTAAATGGGACATCAAACCGCGGGGCTGCCAGAACTGGACTGTTACACAACAGCGCTTTCACAGTCTCAAATGCAATCTGACATTCATTAGTCCATAAGAAAGGTTGTTTTGGACTAAGGAGATTTGTAAGGGGCGTCACCACAGTGGAAAAATTTTTACAGAAATTTCTGTAATAACCCACCATACCTAAAAATCGTCGGAGCTCTCGACGCGCCGTAGGCACAGGGAACTTGGTGATAGCAACAACTTTCTCCTCGACGGGCTTTACCTCTCCTTGTCCCACCTGCTTACCCAAATACACAACAGTAGCCTGACCAAACACACACTTCGCTAGATTTAGAGTCAGGGACGCATCCCTCAAACGGCTAAACACTGCATGAAGTACAGACAGGTGCTCCCCCCAAATGTCAGAAAAGATTACCAGATCGTCCAGATATGCTTTACAGTTAGGTACACCGGCTAAAATGCCATAATATTATATTGCATAAAGCAGTCTGGGGTGACAAAAGCAGATATATCTGAAGCGCGATCGGTTAACGGCACCTGCCAGTATCCTTTTAACAAATCCAGTTTAGTGACAAATCTTGCGGACCCAACACTATCCACGCAATCTTCCATTCTAGGAAGAGGGTAGCAGTCTGGAACGGTCACCGCATTAACTTTACGGTAGTCTGTACAGAAGCGAACAGACCCATCGGGTTTACTCACTAGCAAACAAGGTGAACTCCAAGCACTGGAACTATGGCGCGCTAAGTTATTATCAAGCAAATACTTGGTTTCTTTTTGCATAAGAGAGCGTTTCAAAGCATTAACGCGATAAGGGTGCTGTTTAATCGGTTTAGCCCCTTGCACATCAATATCGTGCTTTAACACATTAGTTTGAGACGGCACATCAGCAAATAGGGTTGGGAAAGTTCTAATTAAATCCACCACTTCTTGTCTTTGCCCTTCTGGTAGATAAGACAATTTAGAGTTCAGATCTGCCAAAATTAGAGAATTCTCCAACTTGTTACATTGTTGAGAAGTATTTCTCAACCTCAGTCCGTCATCATCTGCACTTAGTTCAGCGTCTAAAGTAGGTACCGCCACCGATGTTACCATGACAACAGCATTTTCGGACGAAATTTTACCAGGTTCATTTAATTGCATTTCTCGTACCAAATATGCTTTAAGCATGTTCACGTGACAAACACGGGTTTTACGCTTCCTCTCAGGTGTTCGAATAATATAGTCGGTGTTGCTGAGTTTTCTGACAATTTCATAGGGACCAGTGTAACGAGCAGATAATGCAGAACCTTGCACCGGTAACAACACTAATACCTGGTCACCGGCCTGGAAAGATCGCAGCACAGCTTTTCGATCATACCGACACTTCATGCCAGACTGAGAACTTTCCAGGAAATTTCGAGCCATTTCAACAGCACCGTGAAGACGTTCTCTGAAATTACTTACGTAATCTAAGACATTTTCCCCCCTTCCAGTAGAAACATCAGTCATTTTATCTTTCAGTACCTTTAACGGCCCACGGACAGTATGTCCGAAAACTAGCTCTGCTGGGCTAAACCGAAGAGACTCTTGTACCGTTTCTCGTACAGCAAACAAAAGCATCGGAACTCCCTCATCCCAATCTTTTCCTGTCTCCATACAGTACTTTTTTAACATGGCTTTTAACGTTTGATGGAATCTCTCAATTGACCCCTGACTCTCTGGATGAAAAGCGCTTGACACTCTGTGTTCGATAGACAAAAAATTTAAAGTCTGCGCAAAAACTCGTGACATGAAATTTGTTCCTTGGTCTGTCTGTATCACCTTAGGCAGTCCAAATGTCGAAAAGAATTTCATCAGTGTTTTTAAAATTATAGGAGCCGTTATTCTCCGCAGTGGCACAGCCTCAGGGAAACGAGTTGCGCGACACATTATAGTGCAGAGAAACTGGTTACCTGATTCCGTCTTGGGTAGGGGTCCAACACAATCCACTAACACCTCTTCAAAAGCTTCCCCGATGACAGGAATAGGTGACAGTGGTGCGGGGGGAATTAACTGATTTGGCTTACCAGCCAGCTGGCAGGTATGACAAGTTCGGCAGTACTTTACTACATCACGCTTCAGACCCGGCCAAAAAAAATGCTGCAAAATACGGTGATAAGTTTTAGTTACCCCCAAATGTCCAGAAAAAACATGTTCATGCGCTAAATTTAAGATTTGTGATCTGTATTTGCTGGGAACAACTACTTGATATATTACATTCCAATCTAAATCTTCGTCCACTTTAGCACACCATTTGCGCATCAACAAATCATCGTCAACAAAATATGCCGTGTTCCTTTTCTTCGCAGCCTCCACGGAAATAGCAGAGGAAAAACACTTATGTATGGAGGGGTCAACTTTCTGTGCTGCAATAATTTGTGAGCGTGTAATGGGGGCGCTTAATGAGCCCGACCCAGCCAAAAGGTCAGCTCTTTCTACATCAGATCTCACAGACAAATCTCTGGTCATTTGACTTTCAGCAGCAGCATGTACATCATCTGCTAACATCTGCCCCACAAATGAATCGGCAAGTTCAGCGTGCCGGTCCAGTTTTTTTCCCTGGACACGAGTGACAGCGCACGCGGAGAAAACATCAGGATAAACATTAGCCATTTCGTCCATACTTGAATTTGTCTTGGGTAGGTCGATTACCTCGAGTCCTGGCATGACTTTGCCACCAGCCAAATCATTACCAAGGATAAAGGATATCCCTTTTACGGGCAACGACTTACGGACACCAACTCTGACAAGCCCGGAAACCAATGTACAGTTTAAATGTACGTGATGCATTGGAATAGGCACAACCTGCATTTCGATTCCACGTACTAGGACATTTGAGCCACAGTAAGACTCATCTGAAAAAGGTAGCACATCAGCCAACATTATCGACTGATTTGCACCAGTATCACGGAGGATGCGCACTTCTTTTTGGTCATCCACACTTCCAGTTAACGAAACAGTCCCTGACATTACAAAAGGTTTGTAATTCAGATCGGGAGCCTCATTTTCAAGTTCACACAGTGGCAACACCGTTTTAAGCAACGCCACACTCTTTGACTGCGAGACCTGCTGCTTTTGCTTTAGCGCCGAGCACTCGGCGATCAAGTGCCCGGGTTTTCGGCAGTAAAAACACTCTTTCACTTCATTCGATGGTGAACCAGCAGACTTAACTCGGGTATTTTGATTCTGAGCTGAACCACTACTGACATTCCTATCGGAGCGCGTTACTGAAAATACTCCCTTGTGAGTTAATATATACTCGTCTGCAAGGACCGCTGCTTGTGACAAGGAACTAACCTTCTGCTCATTCAAATAAGTCACCACGCGTTCAGGCAGACAACCCTTAAATTCCTCTAAAAGAATTAATTCTCTCAGTGACTCAAAACTGTCAATCTTACTTGCGGTACACCACTTGTCAAACAGAGTCGCTTTCTCCCTAGCGAATTCCACGTAAGTTTGACCAGACTTTCTTTTATGACCACGGAACTTTTGCCAGTATGCCTCTGGGACCAGTTCATAAGCACGCAGAATAGTAGATTTCACAGTTTCATAATTCAAACTCTCCTCTATAGACAGAGTAGAAAAAACCTCTAAAGCTTTCCCTACGAGTCTACACTGCAGCAAGATCGCCCAAAGATCCTTGGGCCAATAAAGAGAGGTAGCTATGCGTTCGAAAGCGCTAAAATACGAATCTACTTCAGTTTCTCTAAAATGTGGAACCAATACAATATGCTTACTTACGTCAAATGACTCGGGTGCTGTCGGTGGATGACGAACAGAGGTGTTAACAGGAGTAGTAGGAGGGACCGATGCAGTAGTGACAGGTGAAGGATCAGGCGCAGTGGCTGTTCTCCCCACTATTCGCATGGCGTCCAACTCCAACTGTCGCATTTTAACCTGTTTATCGGCTTCGATCTCCATCTTGCGAATCTGCAACCGCAAATCCATCTCGGCTTGCCGGGACTGCGCTTTGTCCTGCGCTTCCAACTGCAAGCGAGCCAAACGGACTTTCAGTCTCGTTTCTCCTTTCGAAGCGGTAGAACTAGGAGAAAATGGTTCAAATGGAGGTAAACGTGCCCTAACTTCAGCCTCAACCTCCGTCGCAGGCGACAGATCCTCAACACTCTCTCTCCTTACAGGTGTCGCGACTTCCTCAGTACTCTCTATCGCATCCACCGATTCAGACCGCACGAGCACATTTAATTCAACTAAACGATTATATACAATGGCTTTAATAGCCTCTTTCTTAAAAGACTGTTTAACTTCAGAAATCTGATAATGACTCGCAATCGTCACCAGATCATCCTTCCTACACCTATCCAACTTCTCTACAGTAGGATTCTCAACAAAGCTGTCCAAATCAAAAGTTGCCATCCTGCACTCTCCACAAACAAGTTTTTCCCTTTATTTCTTTTTAACTGTAAACTACGACAGTTCTACTCACTCCTTCCGCGCAAGATAAAGGCAATAAAACAAACTGATCTGAAATTCTGAATTATTCCAAAACAGAAAAAACTTCCAGGTTTAAATTATCCCGGACGAGCCCCCAATTAATGTTACATTCCTCCCAACGTCTAGAGGTAGGAGGAGATGACATTAAAGACCAGCTTGCTTTATTGTAGTCCCCGTGCACTGAAATGGAGTAAAATGAAACATTTGCCACAGAAGTCAAAATCTGCAAGATACGGTTTTATTTACAAGCCACTATTTACACAAGAAAATGGGGAAGGTTTTTATATATAAATTTAGAAGGGAATTTACAAGCAAACAGAGAGGAAAAAAAACAAATGGAATGTTACCAACTTTAACACTGGTAGCACTGGAGTGGAGAAAAGGGAAGAGCCTGTGCCAAAAATAAAGAAATCAATAAAACCGAAGGAATTATCTAACCCAGTTAAACTACACCTATCGCTAAGGCAAAGAAAAAGAGAAAAAAAAATAATTCTTCAACGTCCGAGACGTCGTATATAAGCTACCCTGTCTAACAAACAGAAATACAAATAGTGGCACACGCTCGCTGACCTAGTGTGTCTATACAAGCCACAATTCCTACGTGTGCGCTGTGTAGGTCACGTGACAACCTTACCTACCCTTTTCCTCCAACCAGTAAAAACAGCGGATGTAAAGAATTTCACAAGAGGTAGGGAATAACGCTCAGTGGGGACACTAATAGAAAACTAAGTCGCACCAAAAAGGCACTCACAAAACGAAGTACAGAAGACGGCAACCACGATAAACACAGAGAGAGAGAGCGCTCAAGTTCAAGTGTCCCGGGACAGTACTCCGGCGTTTCCCTTTTATAGACTACCGACGCGGACATCCGGCGTGACACATCTGACGCGGCACACAACATCCTCCAATCCATATTCTTCCCGAATAGCGGACAGCAAACTGGGCCAATCCGAAGAGGCTTCTGCAATTGATTTTTACTTTCACTTTTGGCGATCACACGTACTTTTTGTATACTAGAGCAGCAGTTCTTGTACATTTTACGAGTTTAGATGCTTGTCAATGGAGCTTAGGATCTGATAATCATTTGCCATCATCCTCAGTCATCTCTCCTGTTTGTGTGGTAAGTGAAATGTAATTTACTGTAATGTAACATATGTAACATGCAACCGTTAGCGGCTAACATGTCCTTTTAGTAGCTCGCGTTATTTGTTAGAACCCGTTATTTTATTATTATTATTATTATTATTATTATTATTATTATTATTGCCGTGCCTTTCTGTAAACAGATTGACTCCTCGGGCACCATGGTTTAACTATAGTAGCAATGTTGTTGTTGTTGTTTTTTTACTACGGTATAAACATTTTTAATTTGCTTAAGTAGAGTTGACTGTCGCACATTCTCAATTGTGTTTTACTATTAAGTTCTTGTTTGCTGTTTTCCACTAACCTGTGTAAGTTTTGTAGTCCTTTCTTATTTTATTGTTTACAGATTTGCCTTGCAACAGTACTGTGACAGAGTCCTCACAGAATACTTTTTTTTTATATTTGGTTGAATATAAGCTTTGTGCCACACTTCTTTACATTATGCAAACTTAACATGTATTAACATTTTTTTTTTTTTTTTGCAAATTATCTTTCTCTAATTTTGATCACAGGTGAAAATTGCATCAAAGGGGGATGACTTTTCTGCTTCCTTATATACTGCAGAGACAACTTTGCAAGCATATGCAAAAGATCTCCAGAAATTTGTGGACTCTTGCCAAAGCTGAAAGGAAAAATTGACAGTATGCCTATTAAAATACATTTAGGACATGATTTGTTTTTGTTATTTTTTACTGTTCTTCGTACTTTGTATATAAGTGGTTGTAAATTCATTTTTTTCTGCACTCTGTTTTTGGAAAAGTTCTGTCAAAATGTTGTTACATAATACAAATATTTCTTTATTAACTTAAGGTCTTTGAACCTTGCATTTAGCAATGTAGTAGAATTCACTGTAAATAACTTTGATACATATCTATTGTAGCATAACTAAAATTGCTTAATGTTACACTTAACTACAGTAACTACAGCCTGCACCTGTTACACTTTACACACACAGTAACTACAGGTTACAAGAGGGTAACAAGGCTTCACTTTAAATTACGGCCCGCGGACGTCACGCTTACACGCTAACTACAGGTAACAAGAGGGTAACAAGGCTTCACTTTAAATTACAGCCCGCGGATGTCATGCTTACACAGTAACTACAGGTAACAAGAGGGTAACAAGGCTTCACTTTAAATTACAGCCCGCGGATGTCACACTTACACGGTAACTACTGGTAACAAGAGGGTAACAAGGCTTCACTTTAAATTACAGCCCGCGGATGTCATGCTTACACAGTAACTACAGGTAACAAGAGGGTAACAAGACAGTAACAAGGCTTCACTTTAAATTACAGCCCGCGGATGTCACGCTTACACAGTAACTACAGGTAACGAGGGTAACAAGACAGTAACAAGGCTTCACTTTAAATTACAGCCCGCGGATGTCACACTTACACAGTAACTACAGGTAACAAGAGGGTAACAAGGCTTCACTTTAAATTACAGCCCGCGGATGTCACACTTACACGGTAACTACAGGTAACAAGAGGGTAACAAGGCTTCGTTTTAAATTACAGCTTACACTTACACAATAACTACATATACCAAGGGTGTATATTTGCACAGTAGTTGTGTATTATGATATATTTATGTTATATCATGGGAGCAGCTGGAAATAGGTAATTTAGTTTTCCAGTGTATTGCACCTCAACGGTATAATGCTGCACAGGTGACTCGCTGCTGAGATGACCATATGCAATACTCTTTCATCAGGTAAAGTTTTATATGGAAATTTCGAAATCAAATATTTGCAGAAACTCATAATTTTCCCATACTTTCAGCTGTGTTGTTCAGTAATCTCCATGATCACACATAAAGAAACACTAGTAAGTACTAGTACTAGTACATATTCTTAAGTAAATTGTTTTAACATTTTATAAAGACTAGGGTGGTTTTTCGTTTTACTATAATTACTAAATTATAATATAGTATACTACAGTTTACCGTTTGTATCAATATCATGTACGATATGTTGTAATAACACAGTAAGTACCCAGTACATAGTGTAAAAATATAATGTATCATATATTTTGCGTTTCATGTGTGTTATAATAAGGCAACTTGTTGTAAATCATAGCCTATTTGTTGTCTAACACAATAGGTCATGCATACCACGTAACACCTTACATATGAAATAACAGTATAAATACATTAAATTTTCCAAATTATTACCCCCTTATTCCCCAGACATTGCTAACTGTTTCTGTTTACCTATATGTACGTTCAGCTGTAAGTTATACTTACGCGGAAACCTAAAGTCTGTGTGTCATGAATACACACAGCAGAGCAAGATTGTTTGCAACACTTTCAGCAGGCATTTTACCTTCACAAATTTTTCTGTCACATGTGTGGCAAATCCATAGAGATTCAGCAGGGCTATTTTTATATACACAGTCTTGACTGCAGTGTTTGTTACATTTATGAAGATAATTCAATGTAATTTTTCTGCAATATAACCAACTTGATTTTTGAAAATATTTACCTTTATTGCAATGTTTGACCTGTGTTTTGAAGCAGCAACGATGACAGACTGCACAAACATATTCAGGACCTGAAGATATTTTTTTTTGTTTAAACTCTTCAATTATATAGTCTATCTGCTTTATTTTAATGTCAACTTCATGTTGTCTTATTACATTTCTCATTTTACTACTGTCAGCAAAATGAATATCATTTCTATATTTTTCTATGTTGTAATGTATCACAAAGATTTTATGCATTTCATTGTCTTTATATTTCTGCATACTGTATTGTTTGACAGATTCTCTATGTGATTCATTTTCTTTATATTTCTGCATACTGTACTCTTTGACAGACTCTCTATGTGATTCATTTTCTTTATATTCCGGCATACTATACTCTTTGACAGACTCTCTATGTGATTCATATTCTTTATATTTCTTAATACTCAGCTATTTCACTGTCTTCTTGTATTCTTCATTCTGACTGTATTTTTGGATACTGTAATTTTTCACAGATTCCTTGTGTACTTCATCTGTATTGTACTTCAGGATGCTATATTTTTTAATAGCATCACGATGCAAATCACTTGATTTGTATTTATCTACACTATATTTTTTTACTTTTTTTATGCTGTTTATTTCTTTTGTACTTTTCAGTGCTGGACATCATTAGTTTCTCTCTATATGTTTCATCATCATGATATCTTTGGTTTACTTGCATTCTTTTCCTCTGTTTTAAGTCATTATTACTGAGGTATTGCAGTTTTTCTCTGTTAAGCTTGCGTGCATATGATGTATCTTTTAATGATTCATTAAATGATGTTTTATAAACAAGGTTCGGGAGGAGCACGATCAGATAATCAATTCAGCACAGGTGTAACTCATTCAGCTAATCACCTTAATTACCTCAGCACCTATAAATACACTCAGCCGCCTTACCTCTGTCCTGCGACAACTTTCTTGGCGTCCTCGTGTCATTCGGCCGCTCGAACGATTCCTCCGATCAAAAATGGACAGAACTTAAGCCTAACGCAAACGCTTATCAATTCCGACGCATCGTTCTCGCGGGGTAAACGAAGTGAATCTGTACGATCTATTCGTCTCCCTATAAATCAACCAACTTCGCTCGACACCACTGTCGTCCCGCACAAGACTGTGCTCCAGTGAGCATGGGGTCGCAGCTACTTCAATGAGCCTGGGCCTCGCCGCAGTTCTCTCCGCAGCAAAGCCTCTCACGCTTCCCGCTTTGGCTCAACCTTTTACCGCGGCTCTCTGGCTGCAACGCCGTAAGCAGTCGAGCCTCTGGTTTCCAGACGCTCGCACAAGGATGCCGTCGCAAGCCACCAGTATTTATTATTATTATTATTATTATTATTATTATTATTATTAATTTGCTAATAATTAATTTTTTAAATAACTATGACGCAAGTGCTTAAAATACACACTGAAATTATACAAACTTTCCGTATTTTATCAGCATTACTCGTATTCAATTTACATATTGTATTTCCATAATTGGATGGATAAGTGAGATCAATTTAAATCTTGTTTTTTGGATAAGATCAACAGTGGACTAACAGTTAAGAATTACCAGTCATAGGTACAAACTAAAATTAAAGCGTATCACAAATAAACAACTATTAAACAAGTGCAACCTACAACTTAATTCATATGCGAAATGCGTACCAATAGGCACCACTCAAAGTGTCTAACATTACCATAGGATGTGCTGCTTGACCGGCTAGCTGTCTTTAAAGCTGCAGTAACTTTTTTTTTTTTTTTTTTTTTTAAAGATTTATTTTTGGCTTTTTTTATTATTATAGGACAGATCAAGAAGGACAGGAAGCGAGGTGGAGAGAGAGAGGGGGGTAGGGTCGTTGCGCAACGGCGCTGTATGTCGGCGCACTGCCCACAAGGCTATCGGCACCGACAACTTTTTGAGTTAAAGACTTACACAAAATACATTTTTTGAGAAATTACATTACCAGCCAGTGTTCAAAACTACTGCCTTACTTAAGCCCGATTCACAATGGTTAGCTTATAATAATGTTTTTAAATTGGTTCGGGTAGGTTTTTTTAAAATGTGCATCTGTTTGCAGATAGCCTACGTGAGATTACACAAATTTTGTATTTTAAAGAACACTGGTCCTAAGGAAGAATGATCTGCTTTTTCGGATTTCTTGAAATAAAATTGATATGAAATTTGAATTTTATGTCAATCAGAGTTTAGACTGTACAGAAACAGAAACGCTAATAGGCCTACACACTACATGCACATTTACACAATGCTAATGTTGTTAACATGAACAATTTGAGGACAAGGTATAACCGTAATAATATCTTGCTAGTTTGATGAGATAATAACCGATCGTTAGATTTAAACACCTGTAGCGTTTTTCCTCAGTTGGTCATAACAAAAGTTTTAGACTAGGGATGCACCGAATATTCGGCCACCGAATATTTTCGGCCGAAAATGGACCAAAAGTGCATTTTCGGTTTTCGGCCGGAAGCCTTTTGTCACCGAAACAGGATGTTATGGTGTATCGATGATAGTCAAAGATATCTTCTGTTACTGATGCCTGCGACGAAAGCAAGACGATTATTATTATTATCCATCAAAAATGGACTAGGCGCTTGTTTAGTTAAGCAGCGCAGAGAACCGCTTCTAGGACGCTTCAGAAACTTGCCGCGGGGCGTCGGAGCTGTAACGTGCCGCAGACGTGTACAGTGAAAATAAGGGGTAAGAGATTTATTCATCATATAGTGCATTTAGCTTTACTGATTATAACGCGAGTGTTTTTTAAAGTGCATAAACTCACGCTAGACAAAGCTAGTGATGTTCTCTAACAAATGTTCTTTGCTCGTTTTCTGTGAGTTAGATCCTTTTTAAACAACTAACGTTAAGGAAGTATGAGCATTAACGTTATATTATCCAGCACTGCAGTCATTAGGACCACCGAGGTGGTTTAGGCTGAAACAAACAAATACAATCAGAATTCGTCCATATAGTAAACATAAATATTCACATATGATGAGATAAAATGGCGCTAAACATATGCGTGAAGGCTGAATCCAGCTTCTTATTCACAGCTTCTTATTGACGTTATCCGTTCCACCTTAAAAACGCAATTCTTGCGCGGTTCTTAGCTCCTTATTCACGCGCATTAAACCGAAAGTAAACTGAACGTCAGCGCTCTGTACACGCAAGTCACATGCCCATAAACAAGACTACTCTTACAAAAAGGATAAGGAATTTAGTACATGGATAATTAAATAAAGTAGGCCAGTACAATATTATTTAATGTACACATGAGTGGGGTCAAGGTCAAACTGTTTAGTTTGATATTTTTTTTTTAATACTGTGCATTGTTGCAATGTGCTAAATAAATATTTGCATAATTTGTAATTGATTTATTCTTTGAAACTTTAATATTAATTTATGCAATTGGAATGCCTTGATTTTAGTAAAGTTAGTACACAGTCATAGCCATAAATGCAATGGTACTAATAATAGGCATAATTTCTTTCGGTGTTTCGGTATTCGGTTTTCGGCCTTGGTTTCCTCTTTTTCGGTTTTCGGTTTCGGCCAAGAATTTTCATTTCGGTGCATCCCTATTTTAGACTTGTTACTTACTCTTAGATGACAATATCCGATGAAGATTCTTATTTGGGCCATATATTTGAATCAGCGATTCCTAAGTACAGTGAATATCCACAGCGGTGCGGTGACCGACAGCTACCGAAACATTAGATTCATCCGCGCTGGAGCCAAGCAGGAGCACAACCCACGCGGAGAAATAATTCCGCATTCAACGGCAGTTGCGGGTTGTGGGACAGAGATGGCGACAAAGAGGCAAAACTTACGGACTGCAGCTTTAATACCTTATTCCTGTCACGTGGTTAAAGGTGCAGTAGGTGATTGTCTTCAGAAACAGTTTTGATATAATGGTCGAAAGTCTCTTCACATCTATTGCAAACATTAAGTTAAGTGGCCTAAATGTATTCGTATGTATTTATATGGTCTGTGCAATGCATAGAAGCAAGAAATGTTCGATTTAAAATCCTCAGTTCGAGCGTTTTTATTGACTTTCCTTCCTGTCAACATGTATTTGCTTACTTCTGCACATCCCGTTTGTGCAGACAAAGAAAGAATGGCAGGCAAACGTCAACAATCTGATCTTCTTTTCTGGTATTGTAGTAATTTTGTTAACTGTACTATGAAGCGCTCTCTCGGTTATTGACATATGACTCCTCATCCAGAGACGTTTTCTGTACTACAAAGCTTTTTTATGGGTGCTTCTCAAATGGAAGGTTGCATCCTATAAAAGCAGCATCTCTACTATGTCATTAAACGTTGCTGAACGTCGATTCGAACTGAATGAAAATGATCCGCAATGAGCTCATCTCTAGCTTAGACGTCTGATTTGTTTTCACGAAAGGTTAGTTCGAATAGATCGTTTTAATAGACCAGTTCAAAAACGATTCAGAAGTTATTTTACGATGGAACTGGCTCATGTTGTCCTCAGTTTTGTGCACGACAGAATAGATCATAACCGAGGGTCTCGATTACTTAAATTTATTTTTACCTTTCTATCAGTCAACAATAATTCCGAAAGAAAATGCAGAGCTCAGATCGGTGTCAGAGCGTATCTGATTGACAGATAAACCACGAGCTCTTTTATCAGTGTCGTTAATATTATGGTTATTTGTTTCAGTAACATTATTTTTGGATATTTTTGTGCAAAGCATAAAGTTCAGCATCATTCAGCTGAACTGTGCGCATGTATTTTACCCACATGTCTTGCTTTGTTCATGCAATAAACATGTCCACTGCTGAGCTGTGGGTTATGACTAATTTAACTCTTTCCCTGCCATTGACGAGATATCTCGTCAATTGGGAGAAAACGCTTCCCTGCCAAAGACGAGTTTTTACGGCTTTCCCCGTTCTAGGTGTATTACGGTAGGGAATACCCTTGCGCAGGTCCTGAATCAGTTACGGGACCTCCTGGTCTGCAGGGTGCGAAATTCAAAGACGATCGGCACAATGTAAAGGGAAAATGTAGATCGTATATCATATACAATGAAAAAGTATACAGCTGAACAGGTGTTGGAGGCGTTGATAGACTCGGACTCAGATCGTTCATGTTTTGATCATTTTGAATCCGATCGGGACGAAGTAGTCAGTGAGGCAGATGTCTTTACAGACACAGAAACATCTAGTTGTGTTGTAGATTTTTCAATTACCCGTCGATCTGGACGAAGACGAAGTGCACCGGACTGTTTATATGTGGACACTGATAGTTCAGACGGCGATACTTCGGACACTTCGTGGAGAGATTCAAGGCCGTCTCATTCTCCGTACCAGAGTGCCAGAGTGAATAGAGGTAAGTCAAATAAGAAAATAGCCAAAAAAGTACATACATAAATTTATATGTATGTATATATCTTTGTACGTGGTCTATGTGTGTGCATGATTTATGTGTGTGTGCATGATCAATATATGTATATAAACGTGTGTGTGTGTGTGTGTAAACGTATATATGTGTGAGTTTGTGTGTGTGCATCTGTGCTGATTATTGAATGCAATCTAAATTCATATTTTTTACAGGTAGAACACAGCAACGAGGCAGGGGTCAGACACGTGAAGCACATCAATATGGTCCTGCTGGTGACCAGACAAGGGCTGCTGTGAACCATCCAGCTGAACATCCTGAACCTCTTCATGAGTGACATGAAATAAACTGGCAGCCAAAAAACCTTCCCTTCACTGAGAATCCTGGGCCAATCGGTGATGCTGCTGCTCTTGATTCAATAGAACCTAAAGACTTTATTGAGTTGTTCATTTCTGATGTACTGATTCAGAACATTGTTGATCAGACCAACTTGCATGCAGATCAGTGTACTCAGGCTATGGACAGAACTTCACAACATTCTAGAATTCATACATGGAAGCCTGTCACAGTTTCAGAAATGAAAATCTTCCTGGGGCTTTTTTTTCTCACTGGCATCATTCATAAGCCTGAACTTAGTATGTACTGGTCTACAGATGATCAGTTCATGCACTTGTTCCGATTGTGTCTACTTCCAAAAAGCAACACCCGACGAGAAGATTCAGGGTTTGTGCACGCAACGGTTTGCGAAGTGAGACCTCATTCTACTGCAAAAGTTGTGCTGTCCCCTTACATTCTGGGAATTGTTACACAGTTTACCACTCTAAGATAAAATACAGTGCCTAAATTTTATTTACCAATTTACAATTTTATTTATTTTCAATGTTTATTTATCTTTGAAGATTTTATTTCTGAAGGAATTTGAAATCTGAATGTATTTTAGTTGTAAATGCCCTACTTGGATAAAGGCATTTTTCTCTGTTTTTTGTCCAAAATGTTGTGTTTTTGATGAAACCTATCTGCATTCAAGTGTTGATAAAACATAAACTCATAAAGATAGAATAAAATGTTTTTTTTTTGTTTGTTTCAAAGCAGATGCCCGGCTCTTTGTTTTGATATACAATATATTCTTATATTCATAAGAGAAAATATTCTACAGGCTGTCAAAATTAGGTGAAAATCATCAAAAATGCTGGCAGTGGCTGGCAACTTTTTTTTAAAAACGCTGGCGGGGAAAGAGTTAATCAGCTAGAGCTACAAATATGTTTTTGCAGCGATTTCAGGGTAATTCGGTTGTATTTTGCTGGGTGTAATTTGTATGACAACACCTAACCGCACCCTAAACCCTACCTCTTACAAAAATAATGCTGATCTTTTCATCTACCTTACGTACTGATGAGTGCCACTAGGGGACACCGATGATTTGAGTAATGCAAGGCATTTGTTCATATACAATTTGTATACAATTGAATAATCAACTATGCTTATCACACGTGGATGCAAGTTCCTGTGTCGGTAATCAGTACTACAGATAAATGAAATGCCATGTGTT
Organism: Cirrhinus molitorella; assembly: GCA_033026305.1. Classification (NCBI taxonomy): domain Eukaryota; kingdom Metazoa; phylum Chordata; class Actinopteri; order Cypriniformes; family Cyprinidae; genus Cirrhinus; species Cirrhinus molitorella. Next base: position 26,103,992 of record CM065123.1, read on the forward strand.
ATTGGCGCCACACAGTTTTCCTGTCTGAGCTGTTGAACATTTTAACTTGGTATTAAAATATATTAATGATGTATCTGGTCCGTGTGCATAATGGATGTGTTCAGGGGGCGTGTCTTTAGACAGCAATCTGCAGGGAAAATGGGACATTCACTTTCAGTGCTATCAGACTTCATTTACTTCAGTTGCTAGGGTAGTCTGAGAAACTGCTATTTAAACAAAACAAAACAAAAAAAACATGTCCCGCCAAAAGTCACTACAGCAGCCGAAGAAGGCACAAAGCCGTCTCTACTTGCAATGCAGGCCTTCGCATCTCTGCCTTTTCTGCTACTACTAATAACCCCTTTTCCTTTTCAGTGATCTCCAGCTCCCATAGCAGAAACATCTTTTCCTCACGTTACCTCTAACCACTTTTCCTGTTCAGCCGCCTCCAGCTCACATAGCAGATCCGGTGAAGACTACACACGCTTTAGACTGTCACATACTCCACTCCCTTTCCATGACCTTCAGTAGCTGAAGCAAGCATCATGCAGACCCATCCATAGTCTCTTCCTTTCCATTTTTCTCAACCCCCGAGGAGCCATCTCAATTGCTGGAACCAGACTGAGTGCGAGGATGTCCGGCACCTGCCATTCTGTTTCTTCTGTTCTCTGTTTCCGTACCTGGGCCCGTTCCGATAACTGTTCGGCTACCCTCCCTCCTCTCACCATCCTATCATTACCCAGCTCCCATAGCAACTTTCTCTGTATAACTTATCATGCCTTTGGATCAGTAGTCTTTGGATGCAGTTATTCGACACTCTATTGGTCAGGGAAGGCCCTCCAGCTGTCATTTCAAATTTTATTTCAGCATCGGACTGGGCTCTCCCTTCCGGAGCAGCAGGGCCACGGCTCCCTTCGGTCGCAATATGAGCTCTCTGTCTGCCATTTGAGTTACGCTGCGTACTCTGTGGCGGATGGGGCTCTTCCTCCCGGTGCAGCAGAGTCGTGGCTCCCTTCGGTCTCAGTGAGAGCCCTTCATCCGACGCATCGAATTTCGCAAGGGGGACTCTCCCTTCCGGTGCAACAGAGCCGCAGCTCCCTTCGGATGCAGCGAGAGTCCCTCCATCAATCGCTTCAAATTTTTTGCCTATTCAGCCTCGGACAGAGGCTCCCCCTTCCGGTGCAGCAGAGCCGCAGCTCCCTTTGGACGCAGGGGGAGCCCTCCATCTGCCATTTGAGTTAAATCGTACTCTGTGGCGGATGGGGCTCTCCTTCCCGGTGCAGCAGAGTTGCGGCTCCCTTCGGATGCAGCGGGAGCCCCCGATCCGACACGTTGAACTTCGCAAGGGGGACTCTATCTTCCGGTGCAGCAGAGCCGCAGCTCCCTTCGGAAGCAGCAAGAGTCCCTCCATCAATCGCTCCTAATCTTGTTGCCTATTCAACATCAGATGAATTTGGATGCAGCGAGAGTTCCTCATCTCTTATCTGCCATTGTGCTCCTCTCTAACAGCATGTAGGGCTCGCCAGCGCGACACTGCGAGCCGCAGCTCCAGTCCAGCACTGCACGGGTTCTCCCAACCACCCAACCCCTTCCTCGCAAATTTGAACCTTTACGCATATTTTGGTGGGCGACAAACAAATTTTGCGCTATGGCGGCTGTCTATTGCATAAAAGCTTCTTTTGGGGAGTTTTCTGGGTTCGGTCTACATTCCGGGCCCGGAGCCCTCCCCCTAGACAGCACGCCAAAATATGCTTTCTACTTACCCAAGCACATTAGATGTAAGGGCGAACTCGTGAAATGATGTTTTATAAACAAGGTTCGGGAGGAGCACGATCAGATAATCAATTCAGCACAGGTATAACTCATTCAGCTAATCACCTTAATTACCTCAGCACCTATAAATACACTCAGCCGCCTTACCTCTGTCCTGCGACAACTTTCTTGGCATCCCTCCTCCGCCCCAACTCCTCACTCCTAATCTGTTTTATCCCCTACTAGGGAGGGGGAGTTTTGTGGGTTCGGTCTACATTCCGGGCCCGGAGCCCTCCCCCTAGACAGCACGTCAAAATATGCTTTCTACTTACCCAAGCAGATTAGATGTAAGGGCGAACTCGTGAAACATTAAATGTTTACATGCTGATTTGCAAAAGGAGGTACAACTACCATCTCTACTTTTTACAGAAACAACAAACTCATAGTGAGAATTATTTACATGTTTCAAGTAAATTCCTCTGTCTTTACAGAAATGTCTGTTACTGGAGATAGTTGAGGATGAATATTTAAGCCATTTGTCCTGACTGTATGTAAATATGTCTACACCAATCAAATCACTAGCTGCTTGTATTTCCATCTCTGTCGCCCAAGTTCCAATATATTTCATTCTTGCTGTAGCAATGTAGTCTGGTACAGAGCTGTATCCTTGTCTGAGATACTGAATATACTTTCCTTCATTCTGCAGTATGTGTGTAACTACAGCTCGCCTCACTTTTCGGTGGTCTTGTTCACCTCCACTTGCAGCATAAGCTATTGCTCTGAAAAAGCAGTTACCATCAGCAACAATATCTTTAGTTTCACAAGGCTAAGACTTTTCAACAATCTCAGTTGGATGATTCTGTTCTTTTACTATATTTACAATGTTCAGCTTTGAGCAAACAACCTTATGTTGCTGTAGTGTCAATGGACTAAATGGCAAAGAAACAGTGGCAGTTTGTGAAGCAAATTCAACATCACCTACATTTTCATTAGTCCGGTATTAAGGCTGTGCTTCTGTTTTCTGTTCTGCACACATTTGATTCACAAACGTTTTACCTCTGTTTATGGAATCACTCAGAGATCGACTGCAACCAACATCAACGTCCATTTCCAACTGCTCACCTTCACTCTTGTGTACTGCTTGAACATTTTCCTTGGTCACTGGACAAAAAAAGTTACTCTGCTGAATGTTTCTGTGAATAACACTTGCCTGTACTCCAGTTACCTCAAACTCATGATAATGTGCATTCTTGGACACACCAAGCTTCCTGAAATGACTAAGCAGAGACTTCATACTTGAATAGTAAGCCACTAGACTCTTACCATTATCTACACATCTCCCATCGCTACTTCTTGAATGTGGATCAATCACTGCATACCAAGATCCTTCTCTGACAGCTGCACATATGGTTAGCTTAATATTTACTAAACATGCGTCAAACCTCTGAAATGCTCGCTGTACTGCTTCATCAAATGACATTGCATACCCTTGGAATCCTCCATCATATTTATTGACACCAAACAAGCCAGTAAATCTTTCACTGTAGTTTATTGAAAATAGGCAGTTGTTCAGCATATGTGTGTGTGTGTGTGTGTGTGTGTGTCACAAACTGTGCTGCTATGGCTCCCTCTGTCCGCCTTTAGAGGGAGTCTTCAATGTATTATGGACTTTTCACTACATTTCCCATAACCCCCTTTCATCCCTCACCCCAGTTGGCCATCTTGCTTTTCACCACATAAATAGCCCGATCTGTTCACTGTTCAGATTGCGAAGTATTGCATAGTTTACTGTGTCAATTCCGAGCGTTATTTCCTGGTTGCCCTTTCGTTGCCGAGCTCCTCTGTTCCTGGTTCCCTGACTGTTCTCCGCCCGCCTATCGACCCCTAGCCTGTCCCTCGGATTACCCTGCTCGCTGCCGGCCCCGGACCTTCTCGCTCGGATACTGACGCTTCTTTGTTTTGTCCTTCGTTGCCCATGTTTGTTCCTGTTTGACCCCTGTTTGTCCGATTACGAGTTCAGTTAATAAAGCTTTGCATTTGGATCCACCTGTCCACGTCCACTTTGTTACAGAAAACTTCGCCATACCCGGATCCAGCAGCTTTATGTCTCCCACCAGCTCAACCATGGACCCCATCGACCAGCTACTCACTCTCAAACAGAACGGTATGCCCATTGAGGACTTCATTTCACGTTTTTGTAATCAGATGTACAAACTGTCTTTCTACGATGAACAATATTTCATGGACATTTTCCGTTTGGCTCTCGATGAGCCTCTTAAATCAAGGCTGCGATTTGAGTGCCCCCGCACCTGTTTTTCTGATTATGTGGACTCTGCATTGTGGTGCGGGGGTTCATCTTCTGTTCCCCTGGCTGTCACAGAGGTGAAACGCGACTACAGTGAGGAGGATTGTGATTATATCTTGCCACGCTCCTGTTTCACAAACTCTTTTGATTATGCTTTGCAATATGGGGACTTACTTGACTCTGAGGATTTCGCGGGGGAGGACTGCGATAATGGCGGCCGCGCCGAATCGCGATGTCAAAATGGCGGCCGCGCCGAATCGCGATGTCAAAATGGCGGCCGCGCCGGCGCGCGATGTTAAAATGGCGGCCGCGCCGGCGCGCGTTCTCAAAATGGCGGCCGCGGCACGTTGCGATCACAAAATGGCGGACCTCCCAGCACTCTTCCTCAACCAAACAAGCTACTATAGACTCATATCCTGTCTGGAAGATTCCCCAATGATATCAGTTAAGTCAGCGCTCACTATTTTCCACTCTGCCCAGTCTCCCAAGCACGTCAAGATGGCCGCCACACCAGAGTCTTCACAAGTCAAGATGGCCGTCCTTCCTGAGTCAGCACCTGTCATGGCCGCCACTCCAGTGTCTAGTCCAGTCCCAGTTATCGTTCCAAAGCCAAGTCAAGTGTCAAGTCCAGTGGCAGCTTTTGTTTCAAGTCAAGTTACAGCCTTCGTACCAAAGCCAAGTCAAGAGTCAAGTCTATCCTCAACTAACTATCCAGATTCAAGTCCAGTCACAGCCCTCTCTCCACAGTCAAGTCAAGTCTCTCATATCACAGTGACACTCAACCGGCTGGAAGACATCCTCGCTTCACTCCGCAAGCTGCAAGCCGCAGCTGTCCCGCATCCCATGTCAAGCACCGTCGTCGCAGCTGCTCTCAAGGAGAATGATACTGCCCCAGCGCCAAGTCAAGTCACTGCTGTGCCTCCAGAGCCAAGTAAAGTCACAGCAGTTCCCTCAAAGCCAAGCCAAGTTACCGCTGTTCCTCCACAGTCAAGCCAAGTCGTCGTAGTCGCTTCTCCAGAGCCTAGTGATGTAGCAGCTGTCTTTCTAGAGTCAAGTGTCATAGCAGCTGTTGCTCCAGAGTCCAGTGATGTAGCAACTGTTCCTCCAGAGTCAAGTGATGTCACTGCTGTCACTTCAGAATCAAACACAGTCTTCGCAGCTGCTCCGCCTCCACAGTCAATTGTCTTCACAGCTGCTCCACCTCCACAGTCAAGCCCTGTCTTCGCAGCAGCTCAGTCTCCACAGTCAAGCCCTGTCTTCGCAGCTGCTCAGCCTCCAGAGTCAAGCCCCTCCGCAGCTGCTTGGCCTCCAGAGTCAAGCGTCTTCGCAGCTGGTCCTCTCTCTGAGCCGAGTCATGTTGTCGCAGCTGCTCTGCCTCCAGAGTCAAGCCCCTCCGCAGCTGCTCTGCCTCCAGCGCCAAGCGTCTTCGCAGCTGCTCTGCCTCCAGCGCCAAGCATCTTCGCAGCTGCTCCGCCTCCAATGGCAAGCGTCGTCGTTTCAGCTGCTCCGCCTCCAGTGGCAAGCGTCGCCGTTGCAGCTACTCCGCCTCCAGCGTCAAGCGTCGTCATCGCACCTGCTCCGCCTCCTGAGTCAAGCGTCGTCGCCGCAGCTGCTCCTCCCTCTGAGCCAAGTCATGTTTTCGCATCTGCTCTGCCTCCTGAGTCAAGCGTCTTTGCATCTGCTCTGCCTCCTGAGTCAAGCGTCTTCGCATCCGCTCCGCCTCCTGAGTCAAGCGTCTTCACCGCAGCTGCTCCTCCCTCTAAGTCAAGTCATGTTGTCGCAGCTGCTCCGCCTCCAGAGTCAAGCCTCTTTGTCGCAGCTGTTTCCCCAGAGTTAAGTGACGTCTCAGCTGCTACACCCGAGTCAAGTTTCATTGTCACAGCTGCTCCTCCCACTGAATCAAGCGTCATCGCCGAAGCTCCTCTTCCAGAGTCAAGCCTCGTCGCTGCCACTCCTCCAGCGTCAAGCCTCGTCGCTGCTGCTGCTTCAGAACCCTGTCTCAACACAGCTGCACACACACAAAGCCAAGCCACAGCCACAGCATCAGCGCCCAGTCATGTCACAGCTATTGTTCCAGTACCAAGCCAAGTCACAGCAATTGTTCCTGAGCCCAGCCCCATCATTGGCACCACTCCTGTGCTGGCCTTCACTGAGGCCGTGCTCCTCCTGAGAACTGCTCTTTGGGTTGTCTGGGCCGCATATACCACCACTGAGTCCTCAGAGGTGGCGGCTCACCCCGCAGAACCTCTGAGGGTGGCCTCCTCCTCCGAGGTGGCCGAGGTCACGGATCCTCAAGCCGAGGGGGAGGTCGCACCTGCTCCCTGCACGGTGGTAGCGCCCAGCAACCCACACCTCTCTGAGCTCTCACCCAGTCCCAATTCAGCCGCTGAGTCCCCCTTTATGCTGGGTATCCAGCCCAATCTGGCCAGGAGCTTGGGCTCAGAACCTTCTCTCTCTGTGTGTGTGTGTCCGTCTATGCTCCAAATTACAGACCTGTCTGCTCTGCCCTGGGGGGCTTCTGCGCCGCCCTGGAGGGTCCCTGTCCTGTCTGCTCCACCCTGGGGGGATTCCGCTCTGCCCTGGAGGGTCCCTGTCCTGTCTGATCCGCCCTGGAGGGCGTCCGATTCGCCTGATCCGCCCTGGAGGGCGTCTGATTCTCTCTCTCTCTGTGTGTGTCTGTCTATGTTCTGTGTTACAGACCCATCTGCTCTGCCCTGGGGAGATCCCGTTCCGCCCTGGAGGGCTCCTGTCCTGTCTGCTCCGCCCTCGGGGAATCCCGTTCTGCCCTGGAGGGTTCCTGTCCTGTCTGCTCCACCCTGGGGGGCTTTCGTGCCGCCCTGGAGGGTTCTAGTCCTGCCTGATCCGCCCTGGTAGGCGTCTGATTTGTCTGATCCGCCCTGGAGGGCGTCTGACTCGCCTGATCCGCCCTGGAGGGCGTCTGACTCGCCTGCTCAAAAAAACGTTTGCCCCATTCCGGTGGTCTCCTGAACATCTTGGGCAGCTCTGTTACTCTGCTGCAGTTTCGGCACCTCCTGGACTTCACGCCCTGCCGAACTCTATCAGCCCGCATGGACCTGGTCCTCCCCTCTGTACTCTGTCCCACTCCCCGTCCCCTTGGTGTTATAGGATTGTTCTGAGCGTCTGGAAGCCGCTCCTGGGGGGGGGCTCTGTCACTGTACTGTGCTGCTATGGCTCCCTCTGTCCGCCTTTAGAGGGAGTCTTCAATGTATTATGGACTTTTCACTACATTTCCCATAACCCCCTTTCATGAACTTCCTGTTACCTTTCACCCCTCACCCCAGTCGGCCATCTTGCTTTTCACCACATAAATAGCCCGATCTGTTCACTGTTCAGATTGCGAAGTATTGCATAGTTTACTGTGTCAATTCCGAGCGTTATTTCCTGGTTGCCGAGCTCCTCTGTTCCTGGTTCCCTGACTGTTCTCCGCCCGCCTATCGACCCCTAGCCTGTCCCTCGGATTACCCTGCTCTCTGCCGGCCCCAGACCTTCTCGCTCGGATACTGACGCTTCTTTGTTTTGTCCTTCGTTGCCCATGTTTGTTCCTGTTTGACCCCTGTTTGTCCGACTACGAGTTCAGTTAATAAAGCTTTGCATTTGGATCCACCTGTCCATGTCCACTTTGTTACAGTGTGGCAGCTCATCAATAAATATGAAGCCGGACTCAGGATCGTTGATTTTCCCAGCATCTCTCAGGGCACTGTAGAGGTCATCTCCATGGATCAGAACAGCATTCAGGTCACTTCTCCTCCACTGCAACACACTTTTCATCTTACACGTCATAATTGCAGTTAAACTATTCGCAGCACATTGCTTTCCCATATTCTCACCAAAACGGTAATCTCCTTGATGGAAAGAGCCTCTGATGTAGGATGTCTGTGGAGATAAATTAGAAACAACATTCATAGTCATCTCAATATCTTGTTCAGACTTTTGCTCACACTTTTCAGACTTTTGTTCAGACTTTTGAAACTTTTGTTCACACTTTTCAGACTTTTGTTCACACTTTTCAGACTTTTGTTCACAGTTTTCAGACTTTTCAGACTTTTGTTCAAACTTTTCAGACTTTTGTTCACACTTGTTTCCAGCCTTGTTTTCAGACTCATTGTGATACACACAACATTCAGTTAATTCTGGCAGTTTTTTCAGAGGTGGTACTGCGTCTACAGCTATTCGATCCGCCATTCTCTTCTTTGCTACCTGAGAGTGCTGTGACTGCTTTGTCCGAGGCATCTAGACATACACAAAAAACATAGAAACATAAATTAAATAACACTTCAGATTACTTCATCATAATTCACATACAATATAGTAAATAATTCGTAGGCATAAAATTTACCAGACCTTCAGCAAACTGTCTGGAAGCTTTCTTGTAATCCAGCTTCAGATGACGTTTCCTTCTAGGATGGTCATATACTTTTAGCACTGATGAGCTAATCTTGTACTTCTGCAACCTTTAAAGCAGTGGTCTCAAACTCAGTTCCTGGAGGGCCATAGCTCTGCATAGTTTAGCTCCAACCAGCTCCAACTGACACCTGCTTGAAACTTTTTAATTAACCTGAAGATTAGCCTTGATTAGCTGGATTAGGTGTGTTTGATTAGGGTAGGACCTAAACTGTGCAGAGCTGCAGCCCTCCAGGAATTCAGTTTCAGACCAATGCTTTAAAGCAATGCTGGCAGCACTAATGCATGTATTTTTAAACCGAGATTCTGCACTTTACACACACAATCAGTATTCAACTTCGTTGATCAACACTTGAAAGGCCTTCTGTAAATGGAACCCATCATGGAAAACCTGAATATGACCCTAACCACAATAATGTCACTGTATGGTGTTACTGAACCCCTAATAGCCTTACCTATCTTTGTGCAGACCAACAATTTTAATTATCAACTCCTCAGGGAGTTCTTTAGCATAATGTACCACACTGAATGTTCAGTGGTCAATATGAGAGAATTGTAGTTAAACCACCAAAGTTTAACTGCATTTCAAACAGACAAAAACATAAACATGATCAATATGACAAGCTGCTTTGTATAGTTAAATAGCATACTGATGTTATCACTTAGGCTGTACTCGCTTTTGTTGCCACTTTTAAAGACAGTAAATCTATATCTTCTATATCTACTGCATATCTGTATCTTTATATTGAGTATTCTAAAAATATATCCAAGTTTCATTTATATACTATTGTCGCTTAAGAATATATAATAAAAACATAATTGAAATGTAAGCAGTATACTCACTTTTATGACACTTTTTTTTTTTTGGACTATATATAATAATATTTTATGACAAATATCTCAGTCACCGTCATACTAAATATAAAATAGCATGTACTTTGTGTGGTCCCTCTTACTTTGGTAAAACAACTAATATTTTGCAGACTCTACAAGGTGTATGCAAACTTTTGACTTTAATTGTATTGCACTATAATACATTTAAATACAAAGAAATAAGTATAAATAAAACTAAAATCTTACCTCAAAATATTCTCCAAATCTTCCCAACTCAAAACTGTGGGCAAAAATGAAATAAAACATTTTAACAACATTTTAACAATTACATTAAGTTACAAAAGTTACAAAATCATAATGTACACTTCACACTACATTTGAACATTGACACTGACAAATTATGAAACTCCTTTATTTGCATGCAAGGTTCACTTGATAAATAACATTTTGTGGTCGTGGTTGTCACAACAGTACATATTTGCACAGAGAATTTTATCATTATATTATATCTCATAAACAGTACTTGCTGCATCAGGAATGTTTCATTTTCACATTGATGATAATAAATAAATATATATATATATATATATATACAAATTATTGTAAGCTATTATATAAATACAATGTACAGCCTCAAAATACAAATACATAATACACAAAACTGTTATTTTTGTGAGCTATGTTGAAATGTAAAATGAATTATATGTTCAATCAAAAAGAAAAATACTCAAAGCAATGAAATTTAGCTAAATATGAACAGTCATAACACCAAACATTTTGTATACAAATAACAACTTATTTAGTAATTAAAACGCTGACTGGACAAATTCTACAAATCTAATACTAAAACAAAACGTTGCCTTTAAACATCCATCTACAAAACGCAATTACAAAACATAAATACAACGTACATTTAACTTAAAATATAATGGATAACTAACAATAATGCACAAATAATTTGGATTACTGGCACAACAGAATAAAAACTAAAAACGTGCAAGACTTACCTTCTCCAACTAACGTTAATAGACAAAATGGCTTCTTCTTCTGCTTAAGGTTTAACGGCGGTTGGCATCTAGCTTATTAGGTGCATTACCGCCACCATCTGATCCGGAGTGTGGATCAGATAATAGGTTTACAGACTAATTCACCCATATCCCACCTTCCCTCTTTTCCCCAAACATAGCATCCACACACATCATCGTCAATCTACTATATAATAATAATAATAATAATAATAATAATAATATAAACCTTCCTCTATACCCCTATAACTCCTCACACTCTCTTAAAAACCCCTGTGTCCCTCAGAAAACTCATAAGAATTTTAGTCTGAGCCCTGTTTTGTGTACTCAATAACCCCTTTAAAGTCATTTCCTGAACCTCCATCTCTCTCAGTTTATTCTTCATCAACTCCCTTTGAACCTCGTACCTGCTGCATCTCAAAACCACATGCTCCACTGACGACGACTCCTGGCAAACCTCACACATTCCAGTATTATGCTTCCCTATCAACTTAAGTGTTTTATTTAATAAACAATGTCCCAATCTTAACCTAGATATGACTACTTCCTCTCTACGATTCCCACTCCCAATCACTGAACATTTAACTTCCCTCTGAATTTGATATAAATGTCTTCCTTTCCCCTCTTTATCCCACCTCTCTTGCCACATTTGATTTACTCTCTCCCATATCACACTTTTAACCTCTGATTTACTAACACTAATCTTCATTTCTATGTTACTTTTTGTTAATGCCACTTTAGCTAATTTATCTGCCATTTAATTTCCCCTTATCCCTACATGTCCTGGTACCCATATAAATTTGATCAGCCTTCCTTGATTATATATGCTTGTCACTGACTGTATAATTTCAAAAAGTAAATCTTGTCGACTTTTGGAATAAAATGACCTTATACTAGCTAACACTGATGCTGAATCTGAGCAAACCAAAACTTTATCCTGCTCTGTCCTTTCCACCCATCGTAGAGCAATTAATATTGCCAGTAACTCCACTGTATAAACCCCTAACAAATTAGATGTTCTTCTATTAATTCCTATTCCTCTACTTGGAACTACCACACTTAATCCTGTTACTCCCGTCTCTGGATTCTTGGCACCATTTGTATATATCTGTATATATTCCTTATACTTTTCCTCTATCCGATTATTGAATACTGTATTTTGATTTATACCTTCCTTTGCTCTTCTTTTTTCCTCTAACACAAACCAATCTACTTCAGGCCAAACTAACATCCAAGGTGCTGTCTCTGGATAAACTACAGTGAGACTTCTCCTCAAATTAAAAACTCCTAATTCCTTAGCTGTGTCATTTCCAATCCTACCAAAATTCTCACTTAACCTTTTTCCATTTTCCCAGCTATCCTGTAACATTACCTTAGTAGGATGTAGATGACTATGCCCTTGTAACCCTGCCCAGTAATTTGCCATCAACTGCTTCCTTCTTAAATCTAAAGGAAATTCTCCCATTTCTACCTGTAATGCTGACACTGGGGTAGTCTTAAAAGCTCCACAGCACAACCTCAAGGCCTGTGCCTGGATGACATCAAGCTTTTTTAACTGAGACTGAGCTGCAGAACCATAAACCACACACCCATAATCTAAAACTGATCGTATTAGGGCCACATATATTCTCTTCAATGATACTTTAGTGGCACCCCATTTTTTCCCCCTCAAACATCTGATAATATTCATTACTCTCTTAAACCTTCCCTCCATTCTCTTGATATGATCTGCAAAGGTCAATCATGAATCAAAATTAATTCCAAGAAATTTAAAGGTACCAACTACCTCTAAATCTCTTCCATACATTCTTAACTTTAGCCCTTCCTGAACTCTCTTTCTAGTAAAGAACACTGATTTAGTCTTCTCTATAGAGAACCTAAACCCCCAATTATAACCCCACTCTACCACTTTATCAATAGTTTCCTGCATTTTCCTGATTGTGAATCCCAAATTCCGCCCCCTCTTCCATAACGCCCCGTCATCTGCAAACAGAGATCTTCCTATATCTTCAGGAACTGTTCCAAATACATCATTAGGGCCCGGAACGGCTTGCACCGAGGTGCTAAAGCCCTATTGTTTCCGGCATGTTTTTTTCACTATTATTATTATTATTATTATTATTATTAGGGCCCAAGCAGCGAGGAGCAAGCCAGAGGCTTGCACCGTAAGTGCGGAAGCCCTATTGTTCCCGTAAGGATTATTCTTCTTATTATTATTAATTTTCTCTTTTCGACCTTTCGGGGGTTTTTGGGGGCCTTAACATGCTCAAAAACTCTTGAAAATTGGCACACATGCTGGAACCTGCGGCCATCAGGACATATCAGAGACTGGGGCCCGGGCGTGGCACAGGGGCTGTACAGCGCCCCCTGGAAAAATCCAAAAATCTTGCCTGTCTAGCGCACACATACTTGCGTGTATTCAAATGAAACTCAGGAGACATATAGAACTCATCGAGCTGAACAACTTTCGCACTCTATGTTTCAGGCTATACTCAACAGGAAGTGCGCTATTCAGGGCTGTTTAAAAAGCGCATGCTCTGGAATTTGATATACTCCTCGGAGGATTTTGAAACATTTGCCTCGGAACTTGGGGAACATGGTCTAGAGACATTGGGGATGAAAAATTGCGAGGGGTTTTTTGATATCTCGAACGGTTTGGCCATGGCGAGGCGACAAATTTACGGTGAGAAATGAGAAACAGGAAGTGTCTAATAACTTTTGCACAGGCTGTCTGATTCTGACGAAACTTCATCAGTTTGTTCGTTCTATGATGCTGATCACATAGATGTGACTATTAGGAGTTGAAGTTATAGCGCCACCAACTGGCTGCAGGAAATGTGTCATTTTCTAAATGCTTTAAATTCAAGATTTTAATTTTACTCTATTTGCTTCAAACTTCATCAGTATAATGTCAAAACACGGCCAATAAGAATTTGTAAACGGGTTGTTGATACATTAAATGCTGTTTCCATGGCAACGTGTCAAAGTTTAAAATTAGTTTCCTGTGTTTTTGAGGCACTTAAGATGCTTAGAATTCCATGAAACGCAACACACATATCAGCATTAATGAAAGTTAGACACTGGCAAAAGCTCATAAATGGGCGTGGAGGAGGCCCTCTATAGCGCCACCTTTTGACAATATTTGGAGGCTCGTTTTTCCTACAGTTACCAAACTCGGAACATATATTGTTCACTTCAATCCGGAAAAAATTTCTAATTTACATCCATTAGCTGTGACCAACAGGAAGTCGCTATTTTGGTTTGAATGTGCATTTTTGGAAAAATCAGGCTGTGGAATTTTGAACACTGCTCTCAGGAAAACCAACAAATTCACACCAAACTTTTTCTGCATGATGCCAAGATACTGAAGATGCTAAATTGCGAGCGGATTTGGGATATTTGGAACGGTGTTGACGTGGTGATTTATTAAAGTAACAGTAAAAAAAGAAAACCATAATTTTATTATATCTTTAAAATGCAGCATTCAAACGCTTTCAAGCTTTTTTTCATACAGAGAACTAGTCATTTTCAATACTTATGCAAGAATTCAACCAAATCCAAGGTTCTATGAATTAAAGAAAATTAAAAAAAAGTAGAAACTCTGCTCCTGTGTTTGTGTGTTTCATCTAGGTGTGTGTGTGTGACTGTTAGAGTGAATGTGAGTGTGGAGAGGGGGATGGGTGGCAAGAGAGAGTCTGAGTGGGAGACAAACAGGGGAAATTTCTTCATTAAGATGTGTAATATTTCATTTTAAACTGTATGGCTATTCTTTTGTAAGGCATCATTTTAATTCTATTTTCTTTCTGCATCCTTCTCTCTGTCCTCCTTCTGGTTTTACACATAAATGAAGACTATAATACCCAGGATGACCACCGGATGGAGACGTAGGCTAAGATATCTTTTAACCCATCAGAAAGAAAAGTACTTTCACAGAATCAATTGATATGTACTGTACTGTCAGTATACTTGTATATAATGATTGTAGAAATGCTTAAAGAGCATTAAAATATTTATTTAAAAAATCTTCTAAAGAGAAAATCATTAAAAGTTTTATATATATTATACACTCTTTCATTGACAGGATGAGAAATGTTTTAAAATCTGACCGTTTATTACTCGGTTTAATTAATTAGAATAAGAAACATATATAGAGTAAGTTAATATGATTTTATATAATTCACATTTCACAAATGCCTTTAGATGATTCATATATATATATATATATATATATATATATATATATATATAGTTTCTTATTGCATTTTTTAAAATGTTTCTTATAGAAACCTAGTCCTCTGGTGTGACATCTTTTCCTGTGGTGTGACAGTACAAGCATCACACTGGTGGACACACCACAGGATGATTCAGCCTTTTATATTAATTAATGACCTTGCTGTTCCATGCTAACCTGTCATTAGCGGTTATCAAAAGACTTTTCCATAATTTTTAATAATGATAGATGCACACAGTTTCTTTAAAGTTGTATTATACATATTTAAAGAAATATGCGAGATGGATGTAGTGGCTTTTGCATCTGAACTCTTCATATATTGTTACTTATGTTACTGTGTCTGTGTGTGTTTAATTCTCTTGATGTCATAGTGTAACCCTTTCATTGCTGTAACCCTTAAATCGAGACAGCCAGAGCAATAATGTAAATCCATGTGCCCACTGGGCATTTTTTTTATCGATTGCACCAGGGTGGCGATTGCACTTATGGCGAGGGCCCGCCCATCACTGCCTGCAGCTATATTTAGGCCCGAGCATCGAGGAGCAAGCCGGAACGGCTTGCACCGAGGTGCTAAAGCGCTATTGTTTTCGGCATGTTTTTTCACTATTATTATTATTATTATTTTTTTTTTTTTTTTATTTTATTTTTTTTTGTTTTAATGTTCGCACTCATTTTTAAGTGCTTTAAAATGGTTGAAAACTCATGAAATTTGGCACAGAGATGAGACCTACAAAAAATTTAAATGTTTAGTAGTGCTTGAGCTTGATCGAGGGGCGCCACCAAATGCGGGCATGGGCCAGGATGAAGTTTCTCCGATCTGCACGAAACTCGGTATGGTCATTGGTGACGTCATGACGGGCTAAGATCACTTGGTTTTATCTGACTCCGCCCAACAGGAAGTCAGCCATCTTGGATTTAACTTGCAGTTTTTTAATTTTCACACGCCATTTTGAGGGACTTTCCATCTTTAAAATTACATGAAAGTCAACTGAAAATTTTGTCTTATGGTGTATTTTGATTTAGTAGTGCAAATTTGTAGAGACGTGTTTCATCAGCTCCATAGCGCTACCTAGTATGTCAATGCATGTTTCATACCTTTGGAATACACGAAAACTCATGAAAAATTGGCACACTGATAGAAGTTTAGCCACAATATTTAATTCTGTGGTCATTTGTTTTGGGTGTGGCCAGTGGACTCTGTAGCGCCCCCTACAATTTTCAAATGTTATTTATTGCTGTGGTTGCCACAGACTTTGTCTGATCCTCACAAAAGTTCATAGGGACATCGCCATCGTCATGACAAACAAATTTCCAATTCAACTTTTTAGCTCCACTCAACAGGAAGTCGGCCATTTTGGATTGTTTGAAAATGGCATGCTGTCGTTTTCGAAATACTCCTCCTAGGGGATTCATGTAAATGGCACCAAAATTCGGTACAATCATGTCAAGACATAGGATATGTTAAATTGCGGAGCTTTTATTGATAGCTCAAACAGTGTTGCCACGGCGATGCGTCAAATAGGCATCAAAAATATGAAACAGGAAGTGGACTCTATCTTCTTTGTGCATCAAGTGATTTACTTCAAATTGGACACACATGTTTGGCTTTGTGGGCTGATCGAATTGATGTGGTTAGTGTAGGTCAAAGTTGTAGCGCCACCAACTGGTAAAATAAAGTAAGACGTTAAATGGAGGCTGGGGCCAGGATGAAGTTTCTCCGATCTGCACGAAACTCGGTAAGGTCATTGGTGACATCATGACGGGCTAGGATCACTTGGTTTTATCTGACTCCACCCAACAGGAAGTCAGCCATCTTGGATTGATTTTGCAGTTTTTCAATTTTCACACGCCATTTTGGTATACTTTCCATATTTAAAATTTCACGAAAATCAACCGAAAATTTTGTCTGTCCTGGACACATATATGTGCCAATATACAGTTACAATCATAGCGCCACCTGTTGGCAACATGAAAATCACTCAATAACTCAACCATACAATGTTCAATCTGCACCAAACTTCATATGTCTGATGACAGTGACGACCTGAAGAAATATACGTGACAGTATCCAGTTATAGTGATAGCGCCACCATCTGGCAGCAGGAAGTTGGGTACATATTGAAGGAATATGTCAGTCATTTATATTTACCACTATAAATGCATAAATTGGTCAACGTTTGCCGTTTCTAAAGCCACCGGTCGGCGGTGAGCCCAGGTGCGAGGCCCGTTCAACGCTGCTTGCAGCTTTAATTAATCATTATAATGAAAAGTAAAGGGCTAATCACACTATCTTGTGGCGTGCCATTATCAACTGCATACTGATCTGATAAATCTGCCCTAATCCTTACTTGTATTTTCCTTCCACACAGGAAATCTTTGATCCAGTTAAACATTTTCCCTTTACTTCCTAATTTATGTAGTTTGATTAATAACCCCTCCTTCCACATCATGTCATAAGCTTTCTCTATGTCGAAAAATACTGCAATTACAGATTCTCTATTTACTTGCGCCTTTCTAATTTCAGTCTCCAGTCTCACCACAGAATCTGCTGTGCCTCTTCCTTTCCTAAATCCACTTTGACAGTTTGCTAATAATCCTCTTTTTTCAAGGGCATAAGTCAATCTATCCACTATCATCCTTTCCATTATTTTACATAAATTGGATGTGAGTGCTATTGGTCTATAACTGGAAGGATTAGTTGGGTCCTTACCAGGTTTCCTTATAGGAATCACTACTGCTTCTTTCCAGCTAGATGGTAACTTCCCCTCCGACCATACTTTATTATATACCTCAAGAAGCTTCAACAATGATTCATTCCCTAGCTGTTTTAACATCAAATAGCACACTTGATCTTTCCCTGGGGATGTTTGTTTAGCTCTCTTAATTGATCTAACCATCTCCGCCAAAGTAAAAGGTTCATCTAACTCACTTCCTGTATCTTCCTTCCTATTTACTGCATCAATATAGTGACTCAAAGTAACTGATCTCCTTCTCCTCTCTTCTTCCGACAAATTTCCTGAGCTATGAACCCTAGTAAATGATTTGGCCATAATCTCAGCCTTCTCCTTATTAGAGACAGCTGTTTCTTCTTCAAATACCATAACTGGGTATTCCCACTGTCTCCTGTCTCCCCCCATCCTTTTAATCATTCCCCACACTTCACCCACCGGAGTAGTTCTACCTATCTTTCCACAGAAATTCCTCCAACTACTTCTCTTAGCTTGGCGAATTTTCCTTCTTACTACTGCCTGAGCCTTCTTATACTGAATAAGATGATGTACATTATGAGTTATTTTAAGCTTTCTAAATGCTTTATTTCTATCCCTTACTGCTTGATGACACTCTTCATTCCACCATGGTACCAATTTCCGACTTACCCTGCTTTTCCCATTAGGTATAGCTTCCTCGGCTGCCATAATAATTGCTGATGTTATTTGATTATTAACCTCATCTATGCTACCAGTCATCTCAACCACAGCCATTGCCTTATCAGTCAAATCCTTAAACCTTTCCCAATCTGCTTGACCAAAATTCCATTTAGCAATTCTCTCTTGTGCTCCTACTTCCAATCTCCCACCCACTGAACACAAAACAGGGTAGTGATCATTTCCCACTGATGTTTCCAGCCAGATTATTAGAAACTAATGTTAAATCCAGTACAGATTCCCTCCCCGTTGACACATTTATTCTTGTTCCCCTTCCATCGTTTAAACACACCAGTTCTCTTTCTTCCATCAATTCTTCAATTACTCTACCATTAGTATCTGTATGTACACTTCCCCATACCAAGCTATAAGCATTAAAATCTGCACACCAGATTATTTTTTGTCTGTCTTGCCCAGGTAATCTTAGAAGTTTGTCCAGCTCCAACCTCTTACATGGGTTATAATAATTAATAATACTAATTGCTCCTCCCCTTTCCCAGACCTCCACCACTATATACTCCTGATCATCTCCTTTGCCCAACGTTCTATATGATATACCCGACTTAATGAAAACAACGCATCCTCCACCCCCCTCTCCAGAATTCCTATCTCTCCTTATACTAGTATACCCGTGGATTACAAAGTCTAGGCTTGGTTTCAACCAAGATTCTTGAATACAAATTACATCTGGTCTCTCATTCAACTCATTCACAAAATGTTTAAATTCTTGTCCATTGGCCAGTAAACTCCTTGCATTCCATTGTAAAATAATGACCATTACTACTATTAACCAACCCATGATGCCTCTTGACTTGACTGATTGGTAAGGGTCTCCCTCACCTCTTCCAATGTCAGCCCACTTAATCCCAAGTGATTAACTGCTGCTTTAACCACCAACTGAATTTTTCCATTTTTAGATTTAACTTCTGCTGTGCTATTAATCACTCCCGCTATGAATGTAACTAAGTCAATCTTTTTCACAAACACTCCTTCAAAGCTACTTTGCCCATGCCTTAATGTTTCCACATCTACCTTTTCATGCTGCACGTTTTCTTTCCCCCCTGACATTTTGACAGCTTCTGCATACGTTATTCTTTTTTCCACTCTTATCTTTTATATGTTTACCTCCCGTCTCATAACTTCACATCCACTATATGCCACGCTGTGCGCTCCTCCACAATTACAACATTTTGGTGGAACCCCTGTACCACATTTCCCATAATCATGGTCCCCTCCACATCTAGCACATCTTCTCTGCCTTTTACAGTTCTTTGCAGTGTGACCAAATCTTTGACATTTAAAACACCTCATTGGTTTTGGTATAAACATCCTCACTGGATAACTCATGAATCCTAAGTAAACTTTTTTTTGGCAGAATCTCTTCCTCAAATTCAATCAACACTGTCTCTGTGTCCTTTAACTTTCCATCCCTTGTTGTTTTCATTCTTTGGACATTCACAACTTTTGCTCCTTTTATATTGTTTTTTAGTTCACCCATTGTTACACTCATTGGTACCCCTGTAATCACTCCCACCCTACCATCTTTTTTCCTCATTCCCACCCTCCCTGTATTTTCCACCTTACACTTAACTATATATCCTTAATGTTTAGGGCTTTTTCCATTTGCCCTACATCTTACCAATAAATTCCCATCATTAAGGATTTTCGCAAACTCAATCTCCCCTATCTTGTTTGCTAGAGTTGTAGTTAGCATAAACGGGCTAACTTTCTTCATGATCCCCTGATTCTTTTCATTAAATCGTATTACCACATCATAGTTCTCCCTCGTTCCTTCTTGAGAAGTCTCTAAAAATTCTTCTTCCATTTCAGAATCATCCACACTATCACTCCTTACTCTTTTATTTCTTTTGTCAATTTTACCACTAAATTCCCGATAAATCCTGTCAATTTATATATTTCTTCACCGTCAAAAGAGTTTTCTTGAGCGCTCGTGTGTCTAGACAAAATGGCTTCCTCGTACAAAACAAAACAAAAAAAAAAGACGTCTCTGACAATGCAAAACGCACCCTCTAGTGGATAAAAAACACAATATAATTACATTGTTTTGCACATTGTTTTCTTGCTTTTTGTTTATTGTGCACTACTCGAACATATCACATAACTTCAAATATTTTTAATACGTTTTTTTTACTACCAAATCTAGTATGTATTGTCCTCTATTACATATCTTTATTAAAACCATACCAGCATATAAAACTACAATATTCCATACCACTAGATGGCGAAAACTCATCTACAATTTTTCTACCCTACTTGATGTCGCAATTAGAACAACAAAGGAAGATAAATGTTAACCTCCCAACAAACGTGCAGGTAAGAGCTATATTTCTTCAATTATTCACTGTTGTTGTCTTTTCCTAAATAAATAATACAACAAAACAACAATTAGAGCATACCATCTACTATTTTTTTTTTTTTTTTTTTGTAAATTGTTTAAAGCACGACATATGTCTGTTTCACCTCAGAGTTTTAATATCCATAAATAACTAAAATAGTAAAACAAACCAACTATTCTAAATAGGTATGTAGTTTATTCATCTGACGATATCACATCTCAGTTTGTCACGATTTACCTGCATGCAAATCCGATGTTGACAAGTTACATTTATAGCACAATTTTCTGGAAACAGGTGGACGTAACGTTACCGAACTATAATTTGTCTTACTGTGTTTTCATACTCGCAGCTCAAAAGCCTTCACGCTCCATACAACTAAACGTTATAAGTTCCGTTAACTTCCAACCTAAACACGAACACGAGTAAAAGTTAATAAGTCACGACACAAAGTTACAGACGGCGTAATTATATCGTACATGAATCGTTGTTGTGGATTATTGCTCAACTTAATAGAAACAATAAACATTATATTTCTTTCATTTAGGATCGTATTGAACATTATCGTTTTAAAATATTAGTCTTACAGTTCATAAATACAGTTAATTCAGTTATTGGATTAATTTCAAATGCATATTACATAAATGACTAATACAACCATTTAGAACTACATGTAACAGGGCTATTTCCGATCATTTTATGACCACTTGTGCTTGTCTTCACACCGTTACAAAAAGATCACAATATCTGATTACAATATGTGATTTCGACACGACTCGACGACGCAGTTCATAGGCCTACCTCTCAGTAATTTAAAACAACAAATTTACTTAGACATTTTTTTAGTAAGCTATATCCATTTCAATTTTTGTTCTTCCTATACCATAAATAAATGTATCTAACAGATATCCCAATGATTTTTTTTTCCTTTAAATTACATATTTATTGTGTTAATATTTACTTCAAGACATGGTGAACTATTTTTTAGACCTCTGTTTCTTTTTCATAAGACATTGATAAAGATATCAATATTGCAAAATAGCTTCTTTAATAAAATTGCTAATCATATACTTCTATATTTACCTATACTTTTGATTATTTTTTCTTTGTAAAATGTGTTTACAGTACTTTTACATTTCAAACAGAAAACACTTAATCTAAGTACTCACGGCCATTTCCACTACTCAGTTTTACTAAAAACAGTCACTATAATCACTAACCACAACAAATAATATAATACAATAAAGCCTTAATTAATTAAATAGTGAAACTAATCTAAAGAACTAAAATGAAAAAAGATAATGAAATAATCAAATACAGAAACTGAAGAACTCATTAGCCTCCCTTTCACCTCATGATACTTTAACAACCACTTCCTATGCACAACACTACAAATAGTCCTCATAAAATGAATATTGTATATATATAACTATTTTTCTAATAAAACAATTGAAATCATTTTCTCTTTTTGTATACAATATTATACCAATTACCTAATTTGACTTCACTAATATTCTCATATTTTTCTCTTCATTTTCAGATTTCTAAGAACTTCACTGTTCAGCAAGTTCAGTCAATAACACAGCAATGGCTTCCAAAGAACCTAGCAGCAATGAACCTCCAGAGACAGTGACAGGCTACTTCCATTCAGTATCACCTGTTAAAATGTCTCAGAACAATTTCCGTTACTTTAATGCTGTCATTCAAATAGACAGACATCATTACCAAAACACAGTGGTCTTCTCACCAGAAAAGTATAGCCAGATAGCAGTAGCTGCAAGGAACAAAACCCCTGTCAAAATTCACAATGCCAGAAAAAAAATAAGTACACAATTTTCACTTTCTTCATCAGTCAATTTTACTTCATTTTCACTTTCTTACATATATTATTTGTCTCAACAGTAGTCATTTTGAAATGTATCATTTTTACAACTTTACCATTGACAGAACTCCTTCCTTTCTCACTGTTATTGTACCACATAACTGTTACTTTACTAAACTAACCATTGAAATCAAAACTAAATGTTCTATAAATAATGTAAATTTCATTAAAGTATAGAAAAAGTACAATATTTAATCTCATGTGTATATTAAAAAAAACATTTAGAATAAATGGTACTTATGATTTAATAATATTAACACAGTTTCTCAATTTTAACTGATCTTGTACAGTAAACAACTAAAGACTTTTGTATATTTTACAAATATTTTAAATACTATTTGTAATTTATTTTTCATATTATTAGCATCAATGTTCTCAAACTATATTATAAACAAAATGATTATATTAGACACATCATACTATCTTTTAAAGTAAACTGAAAAAAAATAAATCTATTTACAGATACAACTCAAAGTAATGATAAACTTCAAACTTTAAATTTACTTTTCAGACTTAACATGTACACAGTATAAACTCTATGCTGTAGAACCAAACAAATATAGTCCTCCTAATCTGTATACACACATAACATACTAAAATAAAACTTTTTTTTTTAATGTGTGTTTTTTGCTTTGCACCTCATAGGCCAAACTGATGACAAAAAATATGATGTCATCATCAACCATGAAACCACAATTGATGTAACAGAAGTCACCTTCCCACACAAACCACCTCAACAGTCTACTTCACTAACCATCAGTCAAATCAAAACAATGCCTCCAAATCAATAGGTATGTATCCTACATTCAACTGCCACACTTTTTTTTAATAGTTAGTGCATTCAGACACATTCATACACTTTTTATTCACATACACTCTTAATTGTCATAATCATATTGCATCAAATTTAACCTTACCTAAAGCTGCACACATTCTTCTAAACATAGAATAGTACAACAACACTATGGGATAAGTTACAACACAACCCCAAAGCATACACAACTAAAAAATGTATGTTTAATTAAAGAGCTATTTCACCCAAAAATGAGAATTCTGTCATTAATCACCCCCTATTGTTCCAAATACAAAAAAACATCTTTGGAACACAAATTAACATATTTTTAATAATAAACAATTACTCTTTGACCATGCATAAACCAAAACAGTTCTATCCCTAAAAAGAACAAAAAACACTGACCAAATACTCTTTATAATATCATCACATTAAGCACAATTTTTAAGAGGCTACAATAATATTTTTATTTGCAAAACAACAAAACCAAGAACTGTATTCAACAATTGTTCTCCCATAACTTATCATTTTCTAGCATTATTGACAGTACCACAATACCTGCTCTTAAACAAATAAAAGTACAACATCTATATAAACATGTACATATATCACATGACATGAAATTCCAGATACAACCTAATTATATCATACATAAATTGTTCTTGTGCATCAGTGGTTCATTTAATAGAAACAATAAACCTTATATTTCTTTCATTTACAATTGTTTTCAACACTATATAAGCACCACCATACGTATACATCACACAGCTCTTGATAATGTTTAAACACAATACCTTTTTATTGTTGTGCATGAGGTTCTTCACCATTTCTGTCAAGAGTAAAATCAAGAGTGCAATTCCAGTCCCCTCCCACAACAATAAACATTTTCATTTTCTACTTTGACTATATTTCAGACTTCTTGAAAAATAAACTCCTCTCTGCACCAACATTAGGAGCATAAATATTTACAAACAGAAACTTTAAATTACTAATTTCAGCCTTAACTATTAAAAACCTTCCTGGCTCTATTTCATTTTTTGATAACACAGAAAAAAGAACATCCACACCAGCACTTAAATTAGTCCCATGACTGAGAACATACTCTCCCTTCCACCATAAACCCCAGTTAACTTCACTACTACAAGTACTATGAGTTTCTTGCAAAAATGTAACACTCAACTCTTTCAAATCAATAATTTCTGATAAAACCTCATTCTTTCTCCCATTCCTCATCCCATTGATATTAAGAGAACTAACCCTTAAGATCTCCATAAGTGTAACAATGATGGGACGTTGACAGGTGGATCCAAGTGCTAGGTTTATTAACAGAAATCGTAGTCGAACAGACAGGGTCAAACAGGGGCAGACTGGGACAACGGAGAACAAAACACAGAGGCGTCAATATTCGAGCGTGAAGGTCTGGGGCTGGCAGCGAGCAGAGTAATCCAAGGGGCAGGCATGGGGGTCGAAAGGCGGGCGGAGAACAGTCTCGGGAATCCAGGAACAAAGGGGCTCGGCAACGGAAGGGCAACCAGGGAACAACGCTCAGAATTGACAGAATAAACTATACAAGACTTTGCGAGGAAATAGTGAACAAACCGGGCTATTTATGCAGTGTGAAACAAGATGGCCGACTGGGGTGAGAGGTGAAAGGTAACAGGAAGTTCAAGAGAAAGGGGTTATGGGCAATGTAGTGAAAAATGGTCCATAGAGAATTAAAGTCCATGACAGAAGTGAAGGCTCCCTCTAGGGGTGAAAGGAGGGAGCCACAGCGGGACAGTTCATGACATAGCCCCCCCCTAGGAGCGGCTTCCAGACGCTAAACACAATCCAAGAACAACAAAGGGTGGGGGGGAGGGACTGAGTGCAAAGGGGAGGACCAGGTCCATGCGGGCTGACAGAGTTCAGAGGGGCAAAAAGTTCAGGAGCAGCCGGAACGGCAGCCAAGCAACGAAGCTGCTCAGGCGACCACCAAGATGGGGCAGACATACTCTTGAGTGGAGCCGAAGGAGCAGAAAGTCTCCAGGGTGGGGCCAACAAGTCTGACGCCCACCAGGGCGGATCGGGCGGAGCAGGCACCCTCCAGGGAAGAGCTGACGAGTCAGACGCCCTCCAGGGCGGATCAGGCAAGTCAGACGCTCTCCAGGGAGGATCAGGCGGGTCAGACACCCTCCAGGGCGGATCAGGCGGGTCAGACGCCCACCAGGGCGGATCAGACGCCCTCCAGGGCGGATTTGGTGAATCAGACGCCCTCCAGGGCGGATTTGGTGAATCAGACGCCCTCCAGGGCGGATGTGGTGAATCAGACGCCCTCCAGGGCGGATCAGGCAGGACTAGTACCCTCCAGGGCGGCACAGAAGCCCCCCAGGGCGGAGCAGATAGGACAGGAACCCTCCAGGGCGGAACGGGATTCCCCGAAGGCGGAACAGACAGGACAGGAGCCCTCCAGGGCGGAACGGGATCCCCCCAGGGTAGAGCAGACGGGTCTGTAATGTAGAGCATAGACAGACATACACAGAGAGAGAGAGAGAGAGAGAGAATCAGATGCCCTCCAGGGCGGATCAAACAGGACATGAGCCCTCCAGGGCAGAGCGGAATCCCCCCCAGGGCAGAGCAGACAGGACAGGGACCCTCCAGGGCAGAGCAGACAGGACAGGAGCCCTCCAGGGCGGAACGGAGTCCCCCCAGGGCGGAGCAGACAGGTCTGTAACAAAGCATAGATGGACACACACACAGTGAGAGAGAATCAGACGCCCTCCAGGGCGGATCGGACGCCTGGGTTGCTGGACGCTACCACCGTGCAGGGAGCAGGTGCGACCTCCCCCTCGGCTTGAGGATCCGTGGCCTCAGCCACCTCCTCAGGGGAGGCCTCCCTCAGAGGTTCTGCGGAGAAAGCCGCCATCTCTGAGGACTCGGTGGTGGTATACGTGGCCCAGACAACCCAAAGAGCAGTTTTCAGGAGGAGCATGGCCTCAGTGAAGGTCAGCACAGGAGTGGTGCCAGTGTTGGGGCTGGGCTCAGGAACAACTGCTGTGACTTGACTGGGCGCCAGAGCAGTGGCTGTGGCTTGGCTTGGTGTGTGTGCAGCTGTGTTGAGACAGGGTTCAGAAGCAGCAGCGACGAGGCTTGACACAGGAGGAGTGGCAGCGACGAGGCTTGACTCTGGAGGAGGAGCTTCGGCGACGACGCTTGATTCAGAGGGAGGAGCAACTGTGACAATGATGCTTGACTCAGGGGATGAAGCAGCTGAGACGTCACTTAACTCTGGGGAAACAGCTGCGACGACTTGGCTTGACTCTGAAGGCGGAGGAGCTGTGACGACGACGCTTGACGCTGGAGGCGGAGCTGCAACGACGCTTGACTCTGGAGGCGGAGCAGCTGCGACAACATGACTTGGCTCAGAGGAAGGAGCAGCTGCGACGTGTAGCAAAAGTTATTAATTTAAGCACAATAAGCTATGTATAATTAATGGTTATTAATTACACATACTTTATACACTTCTCTGAAACAGCCGAGTCAAAAATAAACCGAACCAATGCCCTCGTCCAGTGAGCATTAGCCGCTTTTATTCTAACTCTAAGAAAAATCAACTTCCTAGCCTTGAAAATTAATCTTTCCCACTGTAATTGGCTAAGTTACAGGACTGGATCAGTTTTGTAACGAAATCAAAGCAGTTTAAGTGACGTGATGTTTGTGAGCAAGGAACACAGTAAGAAATTCATCTGTGAATACAAAATGCGGGTTTATTGAATACGTAAAAGGGGAAAATAAACACTAGCTAGCAAATAACGAACACTAAACAGACAACACATAAAACAAAGCAAGAGAGAGGGAGAGAGAGAGTGAGTGAGGAGGAGAGAGAGAGTAGACTGGCAATCTCTTACATCAGCACAACCAAATCATCAGAAAAACCTGAATCTCCTTGACCTACAAGGGGCACAGCTTTCTTATTGCATCTAATAGTTAAATGGTTACTTGCATAATGGTTTCCTTTTGTGTGGTGCTTACGCAAGGGTCCAGATGCCAGCTCAAAGGTAGTCCTGATCATTTCATGGAGATGGAGCCTTCGCTGTTCCATTGCTCGGCTGATCGGATGGTCACAAAGGGGCTGAGGTGTAGATGCCAGGATAGAAAGAGAGAGTCCGGCCTCATGTTGGGGGGAAACCGCATGTGGCTGGGCCACGGGGTTTGCCCCACGGCCTTTCCGTGGAGGACCTCCACGATAACTATCTGAAGATCTTTCGGAAGAAGAGGAGAAGAGAGGGCCGGAACGGGGTGTGAGCCCTTTAAAGTCTGGACAGAGTCACACCTTCCCAAGTAGTTCCGACCAATGAGAAGGCTGGCTTTCTCAGTGGGAGGTTTGAAACTGGGTCTTCGTTTTATGGCCCTTTGTTTCAGAAAAATGTCAGTTTGCATATTTAAATCAATAGGGGTTCAGGCCAGAAATACTAAAGATTATTAGAACGTTAATATGTTGCACCGGTATCAGTATCTAATACACAGCATCTTTCAGAAAATCTACATACGAGTCAAAAGAGACCAAACATGGCATATACTGTATGTGGTTACATTAGCATCCTATCAAGACACAAGCATAAAACGGTTATAAAGTAAGAAATACAAAGGACATGGACAGTCGTAATATACACACACTGATATATGAGCTATGTGTCTTTGTTCACAAAAAGGTTTGTCTGTGAATGAAATAGGGAAGAGTCCATTTCTATGAGCATTGTCTTTCCTATGGGGGGAAGTGAGTGAAGAAAGACAGTCTGCCTGCATAGTTGCAGATTCTCCTGCATAGTTTTGCATCGTAAACTGACATTATCAGTGGTTGCTAGAAGCGTCCTGGTTGAGACTTTGTCACCCACTGTTGGGTTGGGTGAGGGGAAATCTGCTTCTTTGTTATCAGTGAATAAACCACTGATTTGGTTAAATCTAATGAACCATTGTCTGATTGGTCCCTACCCTACAGACGACAGTGCTTCACTCTGAAGGGCGGAGCAGCTGCGACGACGCTTAACTCTGGAGGTGGAGCAGCTGCGACAACATGACTTGGCTCAGAGGAAGGAGCAGCTGCGACGACGGTGCTTGACTCAGGAGTGACAGCTGTGACATCACTTGACTCTGGGGGAACAGCTGCTACATCACTTGACTCTGGAGGGACAGCTGCTACATCACTTGACTCTGGAGGGACAATTGCGACATCACTTGACTCTGGATAAGCGACTGCGGCAACTTGGCTTGACTCAGGAGAAACAGCTGTGACTAGACTTGGCTTTGAGGGAACTGCTGTGACTTTACTTGGCTCTGGAGGAATAGCTGTGACTTGACTTGACTTTGAGGGAACGGCTGTGGCTTGTTGTAATTTGCGGAGTGCTGCTAGGATGTTCTCCAACTGGTCGAGTGTTGTGGTGACATAAGAGACTTGACTTGACTGTGGAGTAAGGGCTGGGACTGGACTTGACATTGGATTGGCAGTTGTGGATAGACTTGACTCTTGACTTGGCCTTGGGACAACGGCTGTAACTTGCCTGGGAGCAACAGCTGCCACTGGACTTGACACTGGAACAACGGCTGGGCTGGACACTGGATGGACAGCTGTGACTAGACTTGACACTGGAAGGACAGTTGAGGCTGGACGTGAATCAGGATGGGCGGCCATGACAGGTGCTGACTCTGGAAGAGCGGCCATCTTGTCAGGTGCAGACTGTGGTGCTAGCATCGGTGGGAGGTCATCCATGCTGACAGTCAGTCCGTGGAGAAAGCTATCACTGGAGGAAAATTCAGCCTTCATGTTCTTGTACGCCGGTGCGGGCAGCATTTTGTGATCGGAGAACAAAACACAGAGGCGTCAATATTTGAGCGTGAAGGTCTGGGGCTGGCAGCGGGCAGAGTAATCCAAGGGGCAGGCAAGGGGGTCGAAAGGCGGGCGGAGAACAGTCTCGGGAATCCAGGAACAAAGGGGCTCGGCAACGGAAGGGCAACCAGGGAACAACGTTCAGAATTGACAGAATAAACTATACAAGACTTTGCGAGGAAATGGTGAACAAACCAGGCTATTTATGTAGTGTGAAACAAGATGGCCGACTGGGGTGAGAGGTAAAAGGTAACAGGAATAAGGGGTTATGGGCAATGTAGTGAAAAATGGTCCATAGTGAATTAAAGTCCATGACAGAACTGAAGGCTCCCTCTAGGGGTGAAAGGAGGGAGCCACAGTGGGACAGTTCATGACAATAAGGAAGAAAGAGAAAAAGAGAAACCAGATCAGATGGAAAGAGAAATTCTCAGCCATTATAGTTATTTAGATTTTCCCCTTGCATTCCCCACCCTTTTTCCTGATCTAACAGTTAAGAACTTTTTAAGGCAAAATCTTTTCTGCTGTGAAAGCTCATCATAGCTATTTACTTTCCTAAACCACATTCTGAAGCAATAAATTTTTCAACATTAGGGAAGTAATCTCATTATTTCAATGCCTGCTTTTCCTTTCGTTTTATCAAGAAAATAATTAATCTGTTCAAGGGGATATAGATCTTTCACAGCCTCCATGCCCCAATATAAGGTTAAACAACTGACAAAGATGCCTACGACTCTTCGAATACTTAAAACCACAAATGACCACCTTCATTGAAAAACACTCATTAAAACAATTAAAAATATTATTCAGAACACTAAATAAGGGTGTCAGTCTCGAACACTGCATAAACGCATGAAACACTGTTTCTCTTTGTAAACAAAAAGGACAACTTTGATGAACATCCCGGTTAATTAAAGAAACAAAAGCATTCACTGCGATAGCACCATGTAACAACCTCCATTGCAAGTCTCAAATTCTCTTAGACAATGGTGACTTATACAATACTCTCCACTCAGGTTTTTCACTCTCTTTTAAATTAAGCATCTCACGCCAAGGAGTATCAGTTTTTTTATCCAAGGCCTTATTAAAAATGTTCACACAAATTTTATAACAGACCTTTCCAGAGGAAACATCTGTGCCCTTCACAATCAGATTTTCAACCTGTAAAAGCTGTCCTCCACAAGTGTCCATTTTAGGAATTAAGTATAAGTCTGGAAAAGGATCATTACAATCTAGATTAATAAACCCCAGTGAATAATTCAATAATAATGTCAGTTCTTTTTCAGACAAAGTGGTCTTCCATATGTCAAGTGCTCTGGCAACCAAACGAGTTGATCTCATCCCCAGCTTATTAGTCACTGCGCCCACATCTGTGAAGTTTGATCCAGCTATTTGTAAAACTTGTCCAATGGTTAAAAGTCCAGAGTTGAGAAGATTTTCTTCCATCAAAATGCACGTTTGTTCACTGGACAAGGCCAGTCGTGAACCAAAAAAATCAATGGCTCATGCAACAGCCAGTACAAAGAGTTCACAGTCCTTTCCTTTGGAATCTTGAACAACGCCCACACTTTAAAAAGGTTCCGATAAAACACAGGAAACTTAAAAAGATTCAGTTTCTGAGGATCAAGCCAGAAAAAGGCTCCATCCAATCCCAGGCCATCATACCCTCTCAATATAGAGAAGGCTACCTTCTTCCAGTTTGAATTCTCCAGGCCTGTCAGTAGTCTTTGTATGAACTGAATCCTGAAAGCAGCTGTCCGACTTTGCAGATGCACCAGTCCAAGTCCTCCTTCTTCTATAGGAAGGTACAGTACACTCATTGGTACCCAGTGCAACTTGTCCCAAAAAAAGTCCACTAAACATGACTGAATCTTTGATAAAAAAATCTGCTGGGGGATCTATACAACTTAAACGATGCCAGAGAGTAGAGGCAACCAGATTATTTATAACCAAAAGTCGCCCTTTGTATGACATTTTGGGAGACAGATACTTCCACTTGTCCAGGCGCCCTTTCACCTTTTCAAAAACACCTTCAAAATTTTTCTTAACAGCATTCTCATTACCTAAAAAAACACCCAAATATTTAAAACTGTCCCTGGTCCATTTCAGACCAGCTGGTAAAATGGGTACACCATTTAACCAATTCCCCACAATTATAGCTTCACTTTTCTGCCAGTTCACTTTTGCAGAGGAAGTATTTCTAAAATCCTTCAATGTTTGTGACAACACATCCACATCATTTTGATTACTAATTAACACCACCACGTCATCAGCATAAGCAGATAGTTTGACAGCTTCAGAACAATTAAAATGTAATGTAATCCATCCATTCCAGCTCTTAACTTAATTAAAAGAGGTTCTATGGCCAATGTATACAGCATGCCAGATAGAGGACAACCTTGTCTCACCCCTCTTAAAACCTTAAAAGGAGAGCATAAGTCACCATTTATCTTCAATATACTCTCACCGTCACAATACATAACCTTAATCATAGATATAAATTCAGCACTAAAACCAAAAGCTGCAAAAACACTCCACAAATAGTTATGTTCAACCCTATTGAAAGCCTTTTCTTGATCAATCGAGATTAAACCAAAATCTGACAATACCTTGCAATTATCCAAAACATCCCTTATAAAAGAAATATTATCAATAATTCTTCTGCCTGGTACACAGTATGTTTGATCTGGATGAATAATTTGATCTAAACCATCTCCTAATCTATTCGCCAAGGCTTTCGATAGTAGTTTATAATCATTACAAAGAAGACTCACAGGCCTCCAATTCTTAATTTCATTTAGATTTCCTTTTTTTGGGAGCAGAGTAATAACGGCTCTGCGGCAGCTTTTGGATAACTGTCCATCATTTAAACTGTGATTGAGAACTGCCAGCAAATCTGGACCTATCTCAGTCCAAAAAATCTTATAAAAATCGACTGAGAGACCATCTATTCCTGGCGTTTTTCCATTCTCCATACTCTTCAGAGCCTTCTCTAATTCGTCCATAGTTAATGCTTTACCAATTACTTCATTAACGTCTTTAGAAATCTGTGGCAGATTTTCAAGACAAACATTATTTAAAAACTGTGTGTCCAATAATTCATTTTTAAAAAGATTTTCATTAAATCTGACCGCTCTCTTTCTAATGTCTATAGGATTCACTAAAAGAGCTCCCATTTCTGAAAATAAGGCATGAATATATCTATTCTGCCCTTTCTTTTTTTCTAAGTTAAAAAAGAATTTTGAAGGTGCATCCATAGACTCAATACTTTGAAAACGAGATCTAACATAAGCACCTTGTGTGGTTAAATCTAACAATTCAGTCAAGGAAGCTTTCTTTTTCCTAAAAGACTCTATATTAGATTTATTTTTTTTTAAACTCCAAGAGTTCTTGAAGCTTCTAATTTTCTTATTGACCTAAAGTTTTCCTTTGTGACATTGTGAGTATATTGTTGACAAAGTTGTTTAGTCTGAACTTTAGCCCATTCCCACCACTGCTGCAAAGTTTGAAAAGAAGACTTGGTTAAACGTACATTGACCCAAAAAGCCTTAAATACATCAATGAAATGTTTATCACCTAACAGTATATCATTAAAATGCCAATAGGCACTTTTTGGTTTTACATAATTCAAAAGCATTTCACATTTCACCAAGCTGTGATCAGATAAACCAACTGGAAAAATTGAACACTCTTTAAAAAAAATTATTTGATGCTTAAAACCATAAAATCTATCTAACCTTGCTAAAGACTGCTGATTATCATAAACATGTACCCAAGTATATTGTCTTTGCATAAAATGAACATTTCTCCAAGCATCAAAAAGATCATGGGATTTTATTAACTGAACTAACCTCTTATGTGACTGCATATGTGGCTCTATATGATTTCTGTCAATCACATGTTCAGTACAGTTAAAATCTCCACCCAACAATAAAAAATCTTCAGGGTCACAGTCACTTAACACTTTGCACAGAGTGTTTAAAAATAACATTCTATTAACAGCATTATTTGGAGCATAAACACAAATCAAAACAAAAGAAAAACCATTCTCATAAGAGGCTTTGACTTTAACCAATCTACCTTTAATTATTTCCTCAACTTTATAGTGTATGGGAATAAAATTATTTGAAAACAAAATAGCAACACCACCACTAACTGAAGTCAAATGACTCAGGACTGATAGTCCACCAAAACCCATTTCCCACTCCACAGCATTTACTAAATCGCTATGTGTCTCTTGCAGAAATAAAACATCTATCTTTTTCTGAGTCATTATTTCAAAAATCTGTGCTCTTTTCCTACTTTCTCTTGCACCATTAATATTTAAAGAGGCAAAATTAACTACTCCCATAAGTAGGAAAAGAGACACCCCCCCAAGACAAACAGGAAAGCAAACCCAGAAAAGAAGGATGACATTTAACCATTCTGACTGCTTTCACTTTGTTCTGACTGAGCATTTAAAGTGGTGAGAATTTTCTTCAAACGAAAAACTTCCTGATCAGAAAAATGACCTTCACTTCTAGACAATTTGACTTTCTCAATAAATTGTGGAATGTCTGGAAAAAATTATTCTTATATACAATTCTTACTCTTCTCACATTTTTAGTCACTTTTAGAAAGTGCTTAATGTCATCCACAGTATATACTCGACTAGAGAAACCACTATCAAGCAAACTACCTGTAAGGCTACATTCTGATACCTCACCCTCACTGTCTGTATCAGTTTGACTAGCTTCCCGAAGGTCAGCTTTTTTCATCGGCTTACTATGTCGTTTCATTGATTTCCTTTTTTGTGGCGCTTTAAAAGAATACTCCTCCAATTCAAGTGCAGATCCACTCAAAAACGGATCTACCGACACCTGTTCCCCAGATTGCAACACGCAATATGGAGGAATAGTCCCATCTTCTAAATGAAAGAGCCAAATGTCAGCCTCTGTTTCAACCATATGAGCTACTATCGGGTCACCTTCCGCTGAAACGTTAGTATCTTTGCCATCAGCTATCACTTCTTTCACACTAGTGACTAGTTTTGTCTGTGGTGCCTCATTATTTTTGTCCACATCTAATAAGGTTGCAGCGCGAACTGTGCTTGGCTCTGGTACCTCCTCATTGGCATTTTCATTCCGCAATACTCCAACACTTGCATTAGCGGCATTTAGCTCGCCCCTTGTATCAGTTTGAGGCATTTTCCTAGGACAATCACGTACAAGATGTCCAATCTCTTTGCACCCAAAACATTTCATTGAATTCGTTGTAACATAGATCACGTAGTTAAAACTTTCGTGGCTAAAGTTTAAAGTCAGGTCCAACTCTTCAGTATTGTCTTTCAAAATCATATACAGATATCGTCGGAAAGACAGAACATGTTTCAGCAAGGAAGACTTGCCAATTGGAATCATCTTTATCACTGAAACTAATTTACCATATCGCGTTAGCATTTCTGCTAAAACCTCATTTTTTATGAACGGAGGCACATTTGACAACGTTACACGTTTCGACGGGGCAGAAAGGGGAAACACCTAAGTAAAAATTCCATTAATTTCCACACCTGTTTCTACCAGTTGGTTTGCCAATTCAATCGTTTTTACAAAAATAACAACGGCACTATTCATTCTTGAGGCCGATAGAACATTCTCACAACCAATTAACGTGCCTACGGCCAAAACGCATTCCTCAACTCCGGCTGTCGAGTCAATTTTAATCGCATGTCGTCTGGTTAAAAAACTAAGGTTCTCCATCCCGAAAGACGCCATGCTCCCAGTTTAAACACTGGGAGCAGAGAGCCCAGCGCAATGCCTACTTTACTACCAAAAACTGCACAAAAAAAAAAACACTTGAAACACTCCAAGAGAAAGAAAAAAGGGAAGATAAGGAAAAAAAGGAAAAACACACTCGTACCTTACACTCCCGCTCACACACTCTGCGCCCAGCACTCCTCCCACTCACTCGCACATGCACAAACAGAGAGAGAGAGAGAGAGAGAGAGAGAGAGAGAGAGAGATTAACATACATATATCTGTTTTCATTTTACCCTGAGAGAAGATGCAGGAACAACTCCTTTCTCACCTACCCTTTTCATCCACTTTCTCCCCCTCACCCATCTCCCTTTACTCAGCTCACTCAGAATGTGCAATAACATAATATAATTGGTATCATTTGAATTGTCTCTGTGAAACTGGTACAATGGTCTGAATCTTTTAGTAGACTAAAAGGTAATACAGATTCTAAGAGTTTGGAGCTATATTACTTACAGTAGAGTATGTGCCATTTCCCAGTGCCTTTCATGCAAATACCCATCTGTCCCCAAAAGGTGTAAACTATCTATGTCTAGGCCTTAATCATTTGAAATTCCAGTTGCTAGTTCTTGTCTCAATTTGGAGGATGTTTGTCTTGGTCTAAGTACTTAAGGAGATGTTGCAAGAAGATCAGAGTGCTTCTGTACCCAGATGAGCCACACTCCATACTATGTATTATTTCTAAAGTCAAGTATGCATCTTTTACTCTTAGATTTATCTTTGAGAATTTAATGTCTTTGTATTTATTTGATATCGCTCAGTTGACTATGTAAGTGGCATAATACATATATACCTGATTGATGATAAATTGTAACATTTGATTTTCTTCAGATTTTATTTTCTCAAGTAGATTAAGTGAAGGCATATGTTTATGCAAATCTGCATCCAGGGTTAATTACATACTACATTTCAGGTTAGATGAAGCATGGGGCACATCAGGTGAGATTTTAGATTTCTGACTAACTGCTTGACTTTAGTTAAGTTGCCATGCAGTTGCATTAACTATGAGGGCCTAAATCGCTATAAATCCTAAATGTAATGAGATAATTTTGCTTGAACTTGGAACACATAAAGCAGCTTGATCTTTGGTCAATTTTTGAAAAAAAGGGAGTTTGACCACATTGTAATTATGCAACCGTTAGTGGAACTAACTTGAAATGTGGCACAGGGCCAACCAAGCCTTTATGGGGCCCTCCTCTGTGCCACCAATATGACTGATTATTGTAAATGCTTAATTATTTGCACACTATAAATTGAACACACCCATTATCAACTGTATTTTTTGTAGCTGTGTTGCCTACATCATTTACCCTACAATTTTTAATTGTAACAGTAACAAACCCATAAGAGTGGTTGGATGTTAATTTGCACTTTTACAGTCTTACAGTACTAAGTGGCATACTTAATGTGATGTACTGAAAAGTAGCTAAATAAACCAGTAAACAAAGCATTTACAGAACAGAATTACAGTTGAAGACAAAATGATTAGCCCTGATTTGCCCCTGATAAATTGAATTTTTTTTTTTTTTAGAATATTTCCCAAGTGATGTTTAACAGAGCAAGAGAATGTTTTCACATCTCTTAACACAGAATGTGCTCTTAGATGGTTAGATACATGATGGGCTAATGTAGAAGCAAATAACTTTATATAAATAACTTTAAATAACTTCCAATAATAGCCTTTGTATAGCATTGTATATTGTATGTTCAGGGATGATAGATTGACATGCTATTGACTGGATGTAACTTTTAATACTTTGTGGTAAAAGTGGCTCTCCTATTGACTTCGTCCTATAAGTGCGGCTCTCGTGAAAAAATAGTGAGGACCACTGCTCTAGACGATCAGCTGTGACGTGGCATGACTCTGGGTGATCAGCTGATACGTGGCATGACGCAACAGTAATTAGTTACACTACTAGTTACATTACTTTTTCTGTTATTTGTCAGTTTAGATTTAGTTTAGTTTTTTTTTTAATGCTTCGCTAACTAGCAGAAGACACTAACCAGTTTTAAATTCCAGTCGTGCAGATGGGGAACTTTGTAACACTGCGTTGCTATGTGCAGTGTTATTATTCAACTATTCTATGATATTAGCGATGTAATTTTCACTATTTACTTTTATGAATTTTAATGTGAAATCACAAGAAACAGGTGAATAAAGACTGGCAATCAATGTTTAATGTTCAGAAATTAATATTCAGACACTTCTCACTGTACTCCTCCTCTAACAACACCAGAACATTTTGGATGCTTTCGGATCTGAAATGATTGACTTGTATAAATATGGGCCTTGCAAGAGGTTAGAGTTTATTGTGCTTTGCTACAGTAGGTAGTTCTGGTGTGGATAAACAACCATGGATGTCACTTCTGCAGGCTGCATCTTAGTCTGTGAGATCAAGTGTCAAGCCCAGTTTATACTTCTGCCTCGAACCAATGCTGTAAGCTACGCTGTAGGGAGTGTAGCACCACATAGGCTACAGCGTAGCTGACGTGCACCTCTCCAAAAATGTAACTGTGCGTCAATTCTACGCGGACCTGTGATTGGTCTGCTAGAACCCCTCCCTCCATATGTACTTGAGTTTTGTGTGTTTATTTACACTTTAATGTATTTTAATGTTACACAGTCTTATTTAAAATAAAGCAAGCAAAGAACAAATATTGTATCCTTTATTATACTACATAACATTATACATCACTTAGTTGTCCGCGACAAACAATGTTATTCTGCCGTAATACATATATATATCCTTGTGGAGACTGAAAGAATGCAATCTTTCCCTGTTCCATTGTTGTCTCCTTTTCTGTAGTTTTAAATGATGATTTGATGATTGGATATTTATTTGCTGCCATAACAGCTATGCTTCTCCGACAAGCCACTTCTTCTTCGGCTTTGCCGTGGTACTTCGAGTTACACAAGCAACATGCCCGTTGACACTGCATACTAGCGGTCCGCATGTGTACTGCATGTCAACGCGGACACTGCATGTGTCGGACCTATGCCATAGCCTTTACACTGTAGCCTATGCGTCAGTTTTCGTTTAGGCTACAGTGTAAAGGCTATGGCATAGGTCCGACACTTGCATGGTATTTCTCCTGCTTTTTTTCTAGCTTACATTATATTCTATTTTTTATTTCAGGAGCCTTGTCACAAGTCCATATTTTTTAAATGTTGGTGCTACTTCTGCTATATTTTCACACTTACAGTCATGGCCAAAAATATCGGCACCCTTGCAATTCTGTCAGAAAATGCAACACTTCTCTAAGAAAATTGTTCCAATTGCAAATGTTATTCACATGCCTATTGTTTTTGTTTGCACTGGAATGCAAAAAAAAAAAAATCAAACTTAATAAAATATCACACAGAATTCAAAAATGGACTGGACAAAATTATTGCCACCTTGTCAAAATTATAAGAAAGAATTGCTTTTCAAGCATGTGATGCTCCTGTAATTAGAATTTAGACACACCTGTGGTAAGTAACAGGTGTGGGCAACAGTGTTGGGGGTAACGCATTACAAGTAACGCAAGTTACGTAATAATATTACTTTTTTCAAGTAACTAGTAATGTAAGACATTACTTTTTCCATTTCCAAGAATAGAGTTACTTTTTTCAAAAAAGTACTGCCAGTTACTTTTTGTTTCCTTTATGTATTTAATCCCATTTTATTAACCTATGACTTTGCTGCTGACCTTTGTTGATCCAATTCAACCATACACTGCAAAAATACTTTTCTTACTTAGATTTTGTGTCTCGTTTCCAGCCAAAATATCAAAAAAATTCTTAAATCAAGAAGGATTTACTAGACAAGTAAATAATTATTTTCTTGTTTTCAGAAAAAAAGTCAAAATTAAGTGAGCTTTTGCTTAGAACTAACAAAATAATCTGCCAATGGGGTAAGCAATTATTATATATTTTTTTGGTAACACTTTCTATGAAGCCTGTATTTATAATACAGTATAGGGGTATTCTTAAGGCATTATAATTAATGCATAATTCATTATACATAACCTTATAATGTGTTGTATCATCTCATGAGTATTCATAAGAATAATTGTAATGTATTATAATATTTATGTATTTGCGGTTATAGCTATTATTATAGCTATCGTATGATGATGTATAACACACAATGAACACATCCACTTAACTTACCATGGATTATACTTCTCATAGTTATAACAAATTATAAGTCTCATTTCTTGCCATTTTGCTTATGTTACTTTACTTAAAGCAGACAAATACCACTTATAAGAAGTAGTAATAATACTAATAATGTCTTTTTTTCTTAAACAGCCATAAGATCAGGTATCAGAACAAATGAATGTGTAGTATGCCGCATTTGCTTTGAACTATTTTATTGTAATTTCAGTTTGATTCATTAGACAGCTGTTGATAAGTAACTCTGCAACTACACGTCAACTAGCAGTCATTATCATTATTAGTATGCTAAATATATGCTTAACCTTTATTTTGATGGTTGCCCAAAAGACAAACTGATTATACGCATCTTTGGAAGTATGTGAACCTTCTACTTACCTTAATCTTAACCTA
Source organism: Cirrhinus molitorella (assembly GCA_033026305.1). NCBI lineage: Eukaryota > Metazoa > Chordata > Actinopteri > Cypriniformes > Cyprinidae > Cirrhinus > Cirrhinus molitorella. Next base: position 26,143,198 of record CM065123.1, read on the forward strand.
ACTGTTAGTTGACATGCAGCTGTAAAGTTGCTTATAGTCAATAGACTAAGGGTACCATTAAAAAAAAAAAAAAAAAATGCAATAAGACAGTCCATAATAAATGTAGATGTAATATGGTGTTCACTGTGTGTTATAAATAATCATACTCTAACAAGTTATAATCTCAGATATTAAATATATATATATGTATTATTGTATCTATATATTGTATATATCTATAATTGTTGTTATGATTATTCATGAGACGATATAACATATTATACGTTTTTTTTTTTTTTTTTTTTTTTTTTTTGCATTATGCATTCATTATAATGCCTTAGGAATACCCTTATAATGTATTATAAATACGGGCTTCATAGAAAGTGTTACCAACATTACTTTGGTATTCCTCTTGTACTATTGTCCATTTTTATGCTAAGAAATAAGTAACCTTACAGTTCTCACCCAAGTGGTTTCACTGCTGACAGCATCCAAGTATGATTCAGTAGGCTATATAACACTTTTAACTGTCAGGAAATTACTTTTCTTTAAAAGTTTTAGTTCAATATACTTGTTGATCAAAGATAGCCTTAAACCTACACTTTTTGTTTTGTATTGTTTTATTTAGTAACTCTTAGGAGGGTGTACTCATTTTTGCAACACAACATTTTAGTTGGGGCTTGGATCCGGAAACAGTATTCGTTGGTGCGTTCGTTGGACGCATTACATCACGACACCACATCACAGTTATATCACTTGCAGCTGTGCACGCATAGTGGTTGCACAAAAGCACTGGTCTATCTATATCTATACTCTGTCTATCTATCTATCTATCTATCTATCTATCTATCTATCTATCTATCTCTCTCTCTCTCTCTCTCTCTCTCTCTCTCTCTCTCTATATATATATATATATATATATATTTGTGCCCTTTGATGTTAAAATCGGAATGTAAATAATTTTTATAAAATACTGTCATCAAAGACGCCATTTGTAGCTAAACACAGACATTTAAATGGACATACTACAAATGAAAACTGATACGATTCTATATAACACATACACACATACATACATACATACATACATACATACATAATATTCACATATGCTGTTCATAGGGGACGTATTGTATTAGCCCTACAGTTTCAGCATGAAATATTATTTAAACCTATTACTATTAACATCTTTACATACATTTATTTTATCTCACAATTCTGACTTTTTTTTTTTTTTTTTTGTTTATATCTTCTAATTCTGACTTTATAACTCGATTTAACTCAAATTGTTAGTCAATTCTTAGTGAAAAAAGCCGGAAGAGCCGAGGGGAAAAGACAGAATGACGAGTTGTTTTTCCTTATTAGAATTGTGAAATATAATCACGGAATTGCGAGAATACAGTCAGAATTTTGAAATATAAAATCAAATTGAACTTTTTTTTTATTCTTTTATTCCATGGCTCCATAGACTACCACTTGAAAACCGTCATGTTCTGCCACAAGATAGGCTCCGCCCACAAAAAGTCATCCCTGTTTCAGATCTGTAAAACTATCCCACTATCTAACAGCAATTTCGTTGAATAACAGTACTTATCGCTGAGTGACAAGCTCTTGTAATATGCGGAGACATTTGAAAATTATATCTAATCAGTATAATCTATAATCTTTTTAAATCAAACTATTTTGTACAGTATCCATGTAATTCTCGCAATTATTCTGACTGTCATCTGACTCCTCCTCTTTAGTAACTTCATCATCCCATCCTTCATCTCTGGATGTGAAATAGTCTATTACAATGTCATTTAAGGCACTGACATCACCAAGATTGGGCATATTAAGACGAGCAAGATTGTTTAAGTGAGCAGTTACTTCAGACCGTGTTATTCTCTTGCGCTCCGCCATCTCACAATATAAAAAATAAATAGGTCGCCATGATTTTGCCAAGTAAGACATGTTCCTGGATCAACATCTTTTTTTGATCCTGGATCAACATTACTGTCCAAAAATACAGACTTAACCTAATCCCTACTCCTAAACCTAACCCTAACCATATTTTATTCCTAAAATGAGAGGGAAATGATAACTGATTAACAAGGGTATAGAAGCATCTAACTGTGATTTTAAGCTTAAAACTGACATTTCCTGAAAAAAGTTATCCCTCAATTCTGACTGGTTGATTTGAATGTTGTTCCTGGATCAACATCCTTGTTGTACTTGGTGAAATCACGTTCACCCCTTTGGTCCTTATATGTTACATGGTTTGATTTGATAGGTTAACTGTTTTTGTAGTGTTAAGGGAAAGCACCCACGTTCATAACATAAGAGAAAGACAGTCTTTTCTGCTTGCGCCAATAAATCGCTATTTTCTGCTCTAAACAGTTAATTTTGCCAAGATATTTTCAGAGATGATAGGCAAGATGTTAAATAATAATAGAATAAAAACATAATTTTAACAAAAAAATTACATTTAACCTATTTTAGCTGCACTGGTCTAAACAAATGATGAAGCCACGCTTCATACTGTCTTTTGTGTTTTTTTTTTTTTTTTTTTTTTTTTTCTGTCTCTCTCTCTTTTCAGCAGACACCGTGAAAACTACAGGAAATAAAGATTCAAACATTCAAATTTGCATTTCCCAGAGTCCGTTTTCTCAGTTTCTCATTTAAATGTCCACTGGTATACATATTGTAGCGTCTGGACCAATCAGACATACAGTTATTTATTACATTTAACAAATAATCTCTAAAACCAGCGAGCCAGCGAAATGTGGAGTTCTGGTTTTCAACCCCCTCAGAGCAAATAACACTCACAGTGGTCGACGTAGCAACCACTGATAACCTCAGTTATGCTCATAAAAATGGACTCTTCCCTATTTATTCACAGACAAACCTTTCTGTGAACGAACACACCTAGCCCATCACTATGCCATAGGGGTCGACCGATTATCGGGCCGACCGATTATTGGCGCCGATATTAAGCATTTTTACGATTATCGGAATCGGTGATTTTCAAAACCGATTTGCCGATAAAAATAATACAATTTTGAAATGCGCTATTTGGCTCCGACGCAGCCTGTCAGGGTTCACCACTCCGTGCCCTAGAGCAGTCTCCGCCCACCGCGCATCTGATTTGTTGGTAGTCACGAGTCCGACCAATCAACTCGAAGGCTGAAGGCACTCTAACACAGAAAGCGCTTGCTGGAGCTGTGGCGGCCATCAGTTGTTGTCGCTTAAAGGGAAGTCAGCAGCAGACGTTGCTTGTGTTTCAGTAAATCACAATCCTCTACGCTGAAGCTGCAAAAACACCTCACATTATCTATGATTTCCCCGATGCGGAAAACGCGGACGGAATCGCGAAATCTAGTCATATAAATGGAATGTAGCCTACTGTATAACGTTAACACGAAATGTCACGGAATTTGTCAAAGTTTGGATGAATTAATCAAAAGTAGGTCCGTACACTTAAATTGACTCATGCTATAGACTAAACATTAAGCCGCAAACAGACTATTTAAATATGAATCCAGCATGTTGTGCATGTCTCTGTATATGACACAGACGCGGTTTTGTTTAATACACACTGAAGTGCGCGACGCTCGCGGTGTTTTCAGCATCTACAGTCTCACTAAATGAGGACGTAAATATATTAACAACATTCCCAGAACTGCTCTCAGAATCACGTCATGAGCATTTGACTGTTTCATTCGAGTAAAACTATCGTTATATCATATAGGTACATAGGCAGGGGCGTTGGACGGGGTAATAGTGGAACCGAGTAACAGGTGTTTATTTGATGTCGTGTTTTTAAAAGAGAATTTGTGCTGTTCTGTTGCATTCAGAGACGGAACATAACACGGACAAGTGAACGTTTAGATATTGTTTCAGCTATTAAAACAGTTCAGTTTTGTAGGGACCTAATGGAAAAGTGATTAGACATATTTCGTTTCTGTTTTTTATTAAGTTAATTTGGAAAGTTGTTCGGGGGATTTTTTGATCGTCAAATATATATAGCCTACATTTTTTTTTTAAGTAGCATATCGAAGAGTGACCAGCGGAAGACTGTTCATAGCCTGTTTGATCATTTTGCCTTCTCAAATCATCACGACTGGACTAAAATAAAATCTATAGATATAAAACAGTTAAAGTATAAAACAGTGTTGGTTTAAACGTTAAACCTAGATAAATGTGTAAGCGCATATCCAGTCGTTTGTGCGAAGAGTGGAAGAATCTACTTTGCAGAACATTGAGGCGCCAGCGCCGTCACTTGCATTTTTTCCAGTGGAAACAATTTAAAATTCTCCATCAAAACAATACATGCCTTACAGACATGATAAATACATATATGGAGAACTTTAAATTATTGCTTAACGAAATAAAACACATCAAAAACAAAAACTCTTTCATTATGTAGCTAATCTGTAAAGTTGCATTTTTCTCTTCAAAGAGGAGATTTCAAGTGCGACACTGATTCAGAATACACTAGTTTATTCATAAATAATTCAAATATCTCCTTACCCTTCGACACATTCATTGTTATATATTTTTGCCGTGCTTTGTGGCAAGTTTCAGCCTACTGCTTGAAGGCGAAGCTTCACTGAAGGCACTGCGGCTGGCTGAGACACTAAACGCCGTCCGAGCCGCTCCCGAACGTAAAAGCTAAAGTGAAGTCTCACTAGCGGCAATTTTTTAATCACCATAACTGATGAAAACGTAGAACGTTCATTAGCAAAACGAATAAGAAAGCTTGGAGGCACAGCATACATCTTGATGTAGGCTAATATAAAATAAAAATAAACCGTTTTAATAAATCAGCAAACACTGTGGAACCAAATAAATATGAAAATCCCACTTATATAAATGGCAGAGGTCAACAGGCTTTTCAAAATCCAAAATATTTTTTAAACAGGAGCTTTTGCATTTCGTTTTGAAAGTCCTTTTTCTCATCTCTCTTCTTGTCTGTCACCTAGACTCACTCTTTTCACGTGATAATTTAAATTTTACAAATGTTTTACAGATGTGTACAGAATGCTGCTGGGGGTTCCCTGCACTTTTTATGTTATTATTGTTATTATTAATATTGATGTTTATTTTATATTGTTATTATTAACAGTTCACAGAATGAAATATATGTTTGAAAGCATTCAAAGAAAGTTCTTGTCAAAGCTCTTGTTATTATTAATTATGACAAATTTTCATTTTTACACCAGACACATATCGGTTCAAAATATCGTTTATCGGTGCATTTGATCTGTAATAATCGGTATCGGCATCGGCCCTGAAAAACACATATCGGTCGACCCCTACTATGCCATATCACTATGTATATTATGACTGTTCAGGTATTTTGTCTTTTGTTTTTGTAACTGTTTTATGCATGTTTTATGGTAGATTACTATGTAGTATAAGCGTGTTTGGTCTCGCTGAATTTGTCGTTTGATTATCTAAAAGATGGTGTGTATTAGATGCTGATACCTGTGCAACATATTAGTGTTCTAAGAATCCTTAGTATTTTTGGCCTGAACCCCTATTGATTTACATATGCAAAATGCCATGCTTCTGAAACAAAGGGGTCGTAAAACGAGGACCCAGGTTCTAACCTCCCGCTGAGAAAGTCAGCCTTTTCATTGGTCGAACCCATTTGGGAAGGTGTGACTCTCTCCAGACTTTAAAGGGCTCAGAACACAGTTCCACCCTCTCTTCTGCAAAATCTTCAGATTGTTTGTTGCATGGAGGTCCTCCACGAAAAGGCCGCGGGCCTGTGGCCCAGCCACATGCGGCTTTCCTAACCATAGAAATGGCTTTTGACCACAAGACTCAAACCTACAACACTGGAGTTTGTTTTCACTCATCCCTGGAGCTCATCATCATGGAAATGTCCTCGACCAGACATTTCTTCCTCTGCATCTTCATCTCTGGATTGTGGCCTATGCATCTGCTGCATCCCACAATGCCAGCAAACCCCATTTCACACAAAGCCATGTGCTCACCCAGGAGGGACGACTCTCCTGAGCACAACAAACTCAAGGACAACCTCGGAGTTTCAAGAAATTGCAACTGCAGTCATCAAATGGAACCATCCGGACCTGTTTCAAAGGCTTCCCGAGACCCTCATCCCACAGCCAGGTCAAATGAAAGTAAAATACCTTGTACCAGACAGAGGTCTGTTGTAAGCTATCATATACTATGCTTTGAACTAGAAACTGATGGTTTTTAGAGATGGTTAATTCTGACTCTCCCCTCTCCCTCTTTCCGTACCTATCCATTCCCTTCAGCCTTACCATGTATGCCTGATGTGTGTGTGTGTGTGTGTGTGAAGACAAGAATATGCTTGTCACATTTTAACATTAAGTACATTCATCCCAGATAACTCAACGGACAACAACAGACAAAACCATCTGCCACATACAAACATTTAACGATCACAGTTAACACACAGAAGAGTGGGATGCAACTTTCGTTTTGAGTTTTTAATGACGTAACAATAATATAGACACAGGAAAATCACTGAGCATCACAACTGCACTTCACGAACTCAGAAATAGTCCGAACAAGACCAAAACAAAAAAACAAAAAGGAAAAAAGTATAAAAATAAGCAGTGATAAGTGCACAGTGTGTGAGAGTGTGTGGATGTGTGACGTGTAAGTGATAGTTCGCACACTGACCAAACTGGCAGGCAGCAGGGGTGTTAGAAGTGGCTCCGGATCATCGGCGGCGTCAGCCGGCTTGCTTGGCTCCTTCCTTTACCATGTCAAGCTAGCGGCATAGGGCTAGTAGAAGTGACTCGGGAACATCGGCGCCGTCAGCCTCACTCGGCTCTCCTTTTTCGGCACAATCCACCGAGTTTGAGAACGGGGCAGAATTCCCATTCAATCCCCGACTTGTCAACAAGGCATCCACTTCTCCGTGAACTGCCTAGGAGCAACAGGCTAAAACAGGAAGTACCTCCTTCTCTCCACGTTTCCGGGTACGCACACTTCGTAAAACCACCCCCAAGAACTGCCTTCTGGAGGAACGTAGCACACCAGCACAGGTCAGACGAACCTTCTCTCCGCCTCTAAACCGTGCCCTATATACATGTGTGCTCCTCCTCTTAATTGGTCCTGGCCTCCAATCGGAACATTTTAGATGACGGCCGTGACAAAAAAAAATGAAAATAAACACGGGGCAGTATGGGAGATATCTGTAATGCCACATCACAATATGAACATGTGAGACAAATCCAAATCCTGTAACATCACTATTTACACATAACATCGTTCATATAGACCGATATAAAACAACACTATTCGCAAAATGCAACAGATTTAAACATGAATTACCATGTGCACCCTCTTAGACCATGCAGATTAATGAACTCTTTCTCAGGCTGTATACCATCTGTGTTTCTCTGCCTCCATGTTAGTTCAGCCTATAATGCAATGGTCCCGCACTCCACTCAACTTAAACGTGATCTGTTATGCTTCAATAGTGAATTTTCTTAAAGAGACCTCAACCTTTAAATATTTCAAGGGAGCACATTTTCTACTTATGACCTTAAATGCCACATTCATACATATTCAAGTGTTTTTAAACAATAAATGAACTCAAATTAATATGAATTTATAACATAAACATAAATTATGCACAACTCTCTCAAAACATGACTTTGACATTTACACCTATTTTTCGAATTTCCTGAAAATGTCCCAGTGCGATATTGGACACGTTTCCCCAGATCTCATCATGTGTATATACACACAAACACTCACACAGGGGAAGAGAAAGAGACATTTTGATATTTTGTATTCTCGCTTCTGTTTATCTTCTTGCCACTTATCAGAAAGTGCTATTTCCTAAGAAAAAACAGTAAGCATACAAGTTGATTTATATCATACAAAGTTGTTATTAGACCTATCTGGGTATTTACATAACATCTGAATCAAGCTGTGCCCCAAAAACCACATTCATTCCTTATCAAAACATAGATAACTTGAACTGTTTAAAGTGAAGTAGCAACACTTTTCTCTGGTAAAAGCCTTGTCTACTCTGCGTATTTAAGTCATCCAACACTCCATTATATGGATTTCTCAGGAGAGTTAGTACAGTGCCTTTTTATCTCTCTCTCTCCTCACCTTTTCCTCTGTTAAAAAAAAAAAAAAAAAAAAAAAAAGTGCAGCAGGAAAGAACATCATCAACATGCACAGTGTGCTCGCTGTCATGCAGATAGCCCTTCCTTTTCGGTAATAGAGAGAACAGAGATCGATAAAGAACTGGAACTGGTGCAGACGCACAGGGGCCTGTGTGGTTGGCCCTAATCCTGATGAATAATGTGGCTGTCATAATAGCAGGCAGAATGCAATGCTGCAACTTAGCAGTTTGATGAATAGCCTGTCAGTTAAGTACTGACATTGTCACACATAACGGCATAAGAACGAATGACTGTGCAATGTAAAATATATACAGCATCTACCCATCAACTAAAATTTTGTTAAATATTAGCTAAGTGTTCTCTCTGTTTGCTCTGAAAGACTTGTGTTGTGCATGGAAATTTAAATGGCTTTGATTCTGGACTACCTTATCTACAAATGTAAAGGGATAGAACAGTTTTAGGATTTATTACTTCCAAGCCACAAAATCTCCTGTTGACAAACAACCCAAGAAATCACTTCTTATCACCTTAGCCTATCTTTATTGAAGAAAAGACTCAACAGTGTGTCATTTTGCTCAAACAGACATTTTGATTTTGTTGACAATAGAATTAAAAAGAATGATATAACTGATGCAAGCAGATTTGATAAATGGCATGTCTGTGATTGTACAGATGTGTCTATTGATTGTGCTAACATATAGAGATAAGGTAACATTTGTTTTCCTAAAAATCCAATTGTTGGATATCCTGATGCATGAGAGTGATACGAGGCCTGGCATCATACAATGTATAATGTGTTTCACAGAGGACAATACAAGATTTATCTTTGCCTGAAACATTATTATGAGAAAGCATACACATTTGTCACAAATAAATAATTTGTATAACAACATAAAGTAACAACATAAAGTAGACAGTGGCAGTGTTAAATGTGTTAAATTGGCTATTTATTCTTATTGTATAGGTAACACTTTATATCCAAGGCATTTCAACAAAAATCTTTATTTTGTGGAAAATGGTCAACTAAAATGTTCAAGGGTCACAGCTGTCAGAAATTAGTAGGATTAGCAGTATAGAGGCCCTTACTTTGAATGATTTCAGAACATCTGTGGCTACAGGACATTAAACTTCCTCTCATCACTAAGGTAAACTTTAGATCAGTTCTTCTCTCTCCACATAATATGCTTCTCAGCAAATGTTGATTTTAATCTTGTTTTGGATTCTTTTTGCTGATAAGAGGCTTGGTCAAGTCAAGTCAGCTTTATTTATATAGCGCTTTTTACAATACAAATTGTGTCAAAGCAACTTTACAGTATCAAATGGGAAAGTAATATATCAATAATTCAAAAGAAACTTTAAACAATTTTAGTTTGAGGAAATTAATCAATAGTTCCAAATTAATAAATTGTTTGTCCCCAATTTAGTTTTCCCCAATTTAGTTGTTGTCCCCAACTGAGCAAGCCATAGGCGACTGTGGCAAGGAACCAAAACTCCATCTGTGACACTGATAGAGAAAAAAAAAACCTTGGGAGAAACCAGGCTCAGTCGGGGGGGTCAGTTCTCCTCTGACCAATAAACAAGTAGTTTATACTCCCATACAGACCTGTAGAGGTGGTCTATATGTACTGACCCACCATCTGGATACAAACTGGATCAAGGGAAACTGCAGTGGCCAACTCTTCAGGATTCATACTGGATTTGACCTCGGAATAAGCAGGAGACAGACAATATTAGCATAGATTCCATTTTTCCTGCATCAGGTGTTATGGGAAGTGTTCCCGGTTCCGGTTGACCTAATTAATGCAGCATAACAATCCTTTAACGGATTTGAATATTAGAAATATTTAAATGCGTTAAGTGTATGCCAGGTTAAAGAGATGGGTTTTTAGTCTAGATTTAAACTGACTGAGTGTGTCTGCCTCCCGAACAGAATTAGGTAGATTGTTCCATAGTTTCGGTGCTAAGTAAGCAGTTGATTTTGATATTCTGGGTATTATCAGACTGACAGAGTTTTGAGAACGCAGCGGGCGTGAGGGACTATAATGTGATAAGAGCTCCCTCAAGTACTGAGGAGCTAAACCATTGAGGGCTTTATAAGTTATTAGCAAGATTTTAAAATCAATACGATGTTTAATAGGAAGCCAGTGCAGTGTTGACAGAACCGGGATAATATGCTCATACTTTTTGGTTCTAGTAAGAACTCTAGCTGCTGCATTTTGGACCAGCTGGAGTTTGTTTATTAAGCGTGCAGAACAACCACCCAATAAAGCATTACAATAATCTATCCTGGAGGTTATGAAGGCATGAATTAGTATTTCTGCATTTGACTTTGAGAGCATAGGTCGTAATTTCGCTATGTTTTTAAGATGGAAAAATGCTGTTTTACAAATGCTAGAAATGTGGTGTTCGAAGGAAAGATTGCTATCAAATAACACACCTAGGTTCCTAACTGATGATGATGATGAATTTACAGAACAGCCATCAAGTATTATGCTGTGTTTTAAGTTATTACTTTCTGAGGTTTTTGGCCCAATAATTAACACCTCTGTTTTTTTTCAGAATTTAGCAATAAGAAATTACATGTCATCCAGTTTTTAATATCAACTATGCATTCCATTTGTTTTTCAACTTTGTATGTTTCGCCAGGCCTTGAAGAAATATAGAGCTGAGTATCATCAGCGTAACAGTGAAAGCTAACACCATGTTTCCTGATGATATCTCCTAAGGGTAACATATAAAGCGTAAAAAGTAATGGTCCTAGTATTGAGCCTTGAGGTACTCCATACTGAACTTGCGATCGATACGATACCTCTTCATTTATTGCTACAAAATGATAGTGGTCAGATAAGTACGATTTAAACCATTCTAATGCATTACCGCTAATGCCAACATAATTTTCGAGTCTATTCAAAAGAATGTTGTGGTCAATAGTATCAAACGCAGCACTAAGATCCAGTAGCACTAAAAAAGAGATACAACCACGGTCGGATGATAAGAGCATATGGAGCTAAAATTATGACAAAACTATTTGAATTGTGTAATTTTGAATTATTGACGTGTTATTTAACAAAACTGAATATTATATGGGATTTAAAATAGCTTTGAATTAGTTTTTATTTTGAATCTTAATTTGAATTTGAAATTCTTTGAATATTACTTGAATATTGAATATTTGAAATGTAACACAATTGCATTTTTTTAAATAGAGTTTTTATTGACATGTATGTTCAAACAATGGATTTTTGGTTCTAAATTATTAGACTGCAGATATTTCAAATACAACTTTACATTTTCAAAATGAAGAAGAAATTCAGAACATCAAATTCAGTTTTCTAAAATTCAAAACGCAGAATTCAGATCGTACAGAAAGTAGGTCAGAGGTCATCCAGAGGGAAGAGTAGATGATCCCCGAAAAGTCGAACGAACCATTGGCTAATTACAGAGCTGCAGTAGTTTTGTGGCGCAAGCCTGTCATTCTTCTGCCTAATCATGAATGCCCAGAGGCAAGTTCTTTTTAAGCATTTATGGTTTATATTAATATATTATGTTAGCGTTTCCAGCATGTGAAACATTTGTCTAAGCAGTATCTGGTGTCTGTTTTAAAGTGTATTTGGTGTAAAAGGGAGTAGCATGCTGCCGTGTCTATGCCGCGGCGTGGCGCGTCGCACTATTCGCGTCCGGTCTAGACACGGCGTAAGCATTACATCCCTGTACCTTACTCCATTCGAAGGGTACATCCCTGTACTTTGGGAAGTTGCATTCAAAATCCACTTGGATAAAAATGTGGATGGATTTATAATGCTTACACCGTGTGTACAAAACTAATGTAGGCTACATGGGTTCTGCAAGTCTTCTGTAGGGGAAAAGACAAGACCCACAAATCTGTGGCTACAGAACAGCAGAATATGAACAATGCGCAAACTTGCACTTGCCCTCCCATTCAGCATAACATGGCACAATAATGGACTAAGATGATAAAGACCAAAAATGTTGACGCAAAATATATTCAGAGTAGCTGATATGAACGTGCATGCATTAAGCAATATTAAAAGGACCTGCCCCGCAATGCATTAAACTGCATGTTAAATATTTACCTCCCAAAAAATCATTGCAGCCTAAATAAAACACGTAAAGTAGCTTAATGGACAAAATGAGATAAAGGGCTGTAGACTACGTAGACAGTTTATTCTGCACGGAAAAACGCGGAACTTTGTGCTTTGCGTTTATTCCGTGCTCACCTGCTTGTCTGTACATATTAGTTATGTTTTAATAGCCTAATGAAGAGGAGCAATTTGAGTTTGGCCTTTATCATCTTAGTCTGTTATGCCACGTTTTGCGGTACGAGAGGAGAACACTACATACATTATATTAATAGACTGTAGGCTATATTAAATTTGATCTTTTAATTGCACTTAATGTATCTTAATGCCAGGCGCGTAGCTAGTCAGTTCATAAGGTATAGCCTATAATCAGAATCAGCTCATCAGAATTCTCGGCCCAAGTCCGGCCCAAGTCCGACCTCGGCCCAAGTCCGTCTTTTCCCCTCTTCTCCCAGAATAGTGTATACTACTATTTCAGCTATTAAAATAGTTACATTTTGTATGTAATGGCAAAGTGATTATATTTCGTTTCGTTTTTTTATTAAGTTAATTTAGAAAAAAAAAAAAAAACTTTTGGAACATTTTTGTTTGCTAAATAGGCTATAAGTTTTTGTTTTTTTAAAATAACAAACAGCGGCCAACGGAAGACTGCAGCCTGATCAATTTGCCTTCTCACATCATCACGACTTGCATAAAATAAAATCTATAGAATTAAAACAGTTAAAGTAGCCTAGCTATAAAACAATGTTAGTTTAAATTTTAAACCTATATGTAAATGTGCGCTATTAGGTGCATATGATTTTTTTTGAGAGGAAAAGTATAAATAAATACATAGAAAGCTTTGAATTATTACTTAACGAAATAAAACAAATTGGAAAAAATCTATTTCACTTTGTAATCCGTAAAGATGCATTTCTTTCTAAAGGTACGTTCAAAGAGGAGTCTGCGAGTCGGAGAATCTCAGAATACACCAGTTAATTAATGAATCATTCATATCTCCTTGCAGCGTCTTTTTCGCCATTGTAGAGAACACGCAACATTCCTTCAAGTGAGAGAGAGTGCAAGTGGCGAACGCAACTGACATCGCAATTTAGGGGGTCGCAATTCTTCTGTATAATTCGAAGGGTACAGGGATGTACTGCTTAGACAAATGTTTCACATGCTGGAAACGCTAACATAATATATTAATATAAACCATAAATGCTTAAAAAGAACTTGCCTCTGGGCATTCATGATTAGGCAGTAGAATGGCAGGCTTGCGCCACAAAACTACTGCAGCTCTGTAATTGGCCAATGGTTCGTTCGACTTTTCGGGGATCATCTACTCTTCCCTCTGGATGACCTCTGACCTACTTTCTGTACGATCTGAATTCTGCGTTTTAAATTTTAGAAAACTGAATTTGATGTTCCGAATTTCTTCTTCATTTCGAAAACGTAAAGTTGTATTTGAAATATCTGCAGTCTAATAATTCAGAACCAAAAATCCATTGTTTGAAAATACATGTCAATAAAAACTCTATTTAAAAAAAAATACAATTGTGTTACATTTCAAATATTCAATATTCAAGTAAAAGAATTTCAAATTCAAATTAAGATTCAAAATAAAAACTAATTCAAAGTTATTTTAAATATTCAGTTTTGTTAAATAACACATCAATAATTCAAAATTACACAATTCAAATTCAAATAGTTTTTTCATAATTTTAGCTCCATAAGAGCAGGTCATTTGTTACTCTAATGAGAGCGGTTTCAGTACTGTGTCTTAGAGCAGGGTTTCTCAACTCCAGTCCTCGGGACCCACTGCTCTGCACATTTTCTATGTCTCCCTCATTTATCACAGCTGATTCAGATCATCAGCTAATTAGGAGAAAGAACCATGAACTGAACTGAGTGTGTCAGATTCAGAAACATACAAAATGTGCAGAGCAGTGGGCCTTGAGGACTGGAGTTGAGAAACCCTGTCTTAGAGTCTGCACTTGACTAACTGGGGCCCAGGGTCAGGAAGCAGACAGACTGGTTAAACCAAACGTCTGCTAGCTGACTCACGTCACCAAAATCAGCTAATTTTCAGCACATAGAAAACCTCTTACCTAGATACCACACTATAGAGACTGTGTCTGTTCCCCGAACTAGAAAATCCAAAAAACGTCCAAACCAATCTAATAGTAACAATTTAATTGATGTTCAACAAATAAAACAATCACATAATACAGAGGAACAAATGTTAAAGCTTGCCGTATTAAATATCAGGTCCCTCTCTTCGAAAGCACTTTTTGTACATGACTTGATTATTGATCACAACCTAGATATGCTCTGTTTGACAGAAACCTGGCTAAAACCAGATGATTATATTATTTTAAATGAGTCCACCCCCCCAAGATTACTGTTATAAACATGAGCTGCGTCTAAACGGTAAAGGGGGAGGTGTCTCTGCTATTTATAGAAATAACTTTATCGTTTCTCAGAGAACTGGCTTCAAGTATAACTCGTTTGAAATGATGGTGCTTCATACAACACTATCCAGAGAAAAGGGTCCAAAGGATAAATCCCCCACGACGTTTGTACTTGCTACAGTATACAGGCCTCCAGGGCACCATACAGACTTTATTAAAGAATTGTCTGAGTTTCTATCAGCGTTAGTGATGTCTGCAAATAGTGTTAATAGTGGGTGATTTTAACATCCATGTTGATAATGAAAAAGACGCATTGGGATCAGCATTTATAGACATTCTGAACTCTATTGGAGTTAGACAACATGTGTCAGGACCTACTCATTGTCAAAATCATACTCTAGATTTAATACTGTTGCACAGAATTGATGTTAATGGCGTTGAAATTCTGTAGCAGTCCCACTCCTTGCTACAAGTATAGTAGAACTATCACCTCATCCACCAAAGACAGCTTTATATGTGATCTTCCTGACTTATCTGAATTCCTTAGTATATGCAATAGCTCAGATAAACTTAATGATGTAACTGAAACTATTGACTCTCTCTTTTCTAGCACTTTAGATGCGGTTGCTCCTTTACGCTTAAGGAAGATTAAGGAAAACAGTCCAACACCGTGGCATAACGAGCACACTCGCACCCTTAAGAGAGCAGCACGGAATATGGAGCGCAGCTGGAGGAAAACAAAACTAGAGGTCTTTCGTTCCGGCTGGTGTGAGTCTACTGTATCCTATAGAAAAGCATTAAAAACTGCTAGAACCGATTACTTCTCATCTCTTTTAGAAGAGAACAAACATAACCCTAGGTATTTATTCAATACAGTGGCAAAATTAACCAAAAATAAAGCACCAACAGATTTTTCCAAACAGCACAGTAGTAATGACTTTATGAATTACTTTACAACAAAGATTGATACTAATAGAAATAAAATTGTAGCCATGCAGCCGTCAGGAACAGTAGCAGATCAAATAGTGTGCTATAGATCTCCTAAGGAACTATTCCACTCATTCTCTACTATAGGAGAGGAAGAATTTTATAAACTTGTTAAATCATCTAAACCAACAACATGTATGTTAGACCCTATCCCATCTAAACTACTAAAAGAGGTGCTTCCAGATATCCTAGATCCTCTTCTGAATATTATAAACTCATCACTGTCATTAGGATATGTCCCCAAAACCTTCAAACAGGCTGTTATTAAGCCTCTCATTAAAAAAACCACAAACTTGGCCCTAATCAATTGATTAATTACAGACCGATCTCAAATCTCCCTTTTCTATCAAAAATACTAGAGAAGGTATTATCCTCACAATTATGTTCCTTTTTAGAGAAAAATAATATCTGTGAGGATTTCAGTCAGGATTTCGACCTTATCACAGTACTGAAACTGCTTTCATTAGAGTAACAAAGTACTAGGACCATTACTCTTTACGCTTTATATGTTACCCTTAGGAGATATCATCAGGAAACATGGTGTTAGCTTTCACTGTTACACTGATGATACTCAACTCTATATTTCTTCAAGGCCTGGCGAAACATACAAAGTTGAAAAACAAATGGAATGCATAGTTGATATTAAAAACTGGATGACAAGTAATTTCTTATTGCTAAATTCTGATATGTTGTAAATTCTGTTAATTATTGGGCCAAAACCTCAGCAAGTAATAACTTAAAACACAGCATAATACTTGATGGCTGCTCTGTAAATTCATCATCATCAGTTAAGAACCTAGGTGTGTTATTTGATAGCAATCTTTCCTTCGAACACCACATTTCTAGCATTTGTAAAACAGCATTTTTCCATCTTAAAAACAGCGAAATTACGACCTATGCTCTCAAAGTCAAATGCAGAAATATTAATTCATGCCTTCATGACCTCCAGGATAGATTATTGTAATGCTTTATTGGGTGGTTGTTCTGCACGCTTAATAAACAATCTCCAGCTGGTCCAAAATGCAGCAGCTAGAGTAAAAAAAGGAAAAAAAGGTATGAGCATATTAGCCCGGTTCTGTCAACACTGCACTGGCTTCCTATTAAACATCGTATTGATTTTAAAATCTTGCTAATAACTTATAAAGCCCTCAATGGTTTAGCTCCTCAGTACTTGAGGGAGCTCTTATCACATTATAGTCGCTCACACCCGCTGCGTTCTCAAAACTCTGTCAATCTGATAATACCCAGAATATCAAAATCAGCTGTGGGTGGCAGATCATTTTCTTACTTAGCCCCGAAACTATGGAACAATCTACCTAATTCTGTTCGGGAGGCAGACACACTCAGTCAGTTTAAATCTAGACTAAAGACCCATCTCTTTAACCTGGCATACACTTAACACATTTAAATATTTCTAATATTCAAATCCGTTAAAGGATTGTTAGGCTGCATTAATTAGGTCAACCGGAACCGGGAACACTTCCCATAACACCTGAAGCAAGAAAAATGGAATCTATGCTAATATTGTTTGTCTCCTGCTTATTCCGAGGTCAGATCCAGTATGAATCCTGAACAGTTGGCCACTGCAGTTTTCCTTGATCCAGTTTGTATCCAGATGGTGGGTCAGTACATATAGACCACCTCTACAGGTCTGTATGGGAGTATAAACTACTGACCCCCCGACTGAGCCTGGTTTCTCCCCAGGTTTTTTTTTTTTCTCCATCAGTGTCACAGATGGAGTTTTGGTTCCTATGGCTTGCTCAGTTGGGGACAACAACTAAATTGGGGAAAACTAAATTGGGGACAAACAATTTGTTAATTTGGAACTATTGATTAATTTATTTTTCTTTCGTTTGAATTATTGATATATTACTTTCCCATTTGATACTGTAAAGTTGCTTTGACACAATTTGTATTGTAAAAAGCGCTATATAAATAAAACTGACTTGACTTGACTTGACTTGACTACTGTGATAAGGTCGAAATCCTGACTGGAAATCCTCACAGATATTATTTTTGTCTAAAAAGGAACATAATTGTGAGGATATACCTTCTCTAGTATTTTTGATAGAAAAGGGAGATTTGAGATCGGTCTGTAATTAATCAATTGATTAGGGTCAAGTTGTGTTTTTTTAATAAGAGGCTTAATAACAGCCTGTTTGAAGGTTTTGGGGACATATTCTAATGACAGTGATGAGTTTATAATATTCAGAAGAGGATCTAGGATATCTGGAAGCACCTTTTTTAGTAGTTTAGATGGGATAGAGTCTAACATACATGTTGTTGGTTTAGATGATTTAACAAGTTTATAAAATTCTTCCTCTCCTATAGTAGAGAATGAGTGGAATAGTTCCTTAGGAGATCTATAGTACACTATTTGATCTGCTACTGTTCCTGACGGCTGCATTGTTACAATTTTATTTCTAATAGTATCGATCTTTGTTGTAAAGTAATTTATAAAGTCATTACTACTGTGCTGTTTGGAAAAACCTGTTGGTGCTTTATTTTTGGTTAATTTTGCCACTGTATTGAAAAAAAACGTAGGGTTATGTTTGTTTTCTTCTAAAAGAGATGAGAAGTAATCGGTTCTAGCAGTTTTTAATGCTTTTCTATAGGATACAGTAGACTCATGCCAGCCAGAACGAAGACCTCTAGTTTTGTTTTCCTCCAGCTGCGCTCCATTTTCCGTGCTGCTCTCTTAAGGGTGTGAGTGTGCTCGTTATGCCACGGTGTCGGACTGTTTTCCTTAATCTTCCTAAAGTGCTAGAAAAGAGAGAGTCAATAGTTTCAGTTACATCATCAAGTTTATCTGAGCTATTGGATATACTAAGGAATTCAGATCACATATAAAGCTGTCTTTGGTGGATGAGGTGATAGTTCTACCATACTTGTAGCAAGGAGTGGGATTTACTGTTTTAGCTATCTGGAGTATACATGAGACTAGATAATGATCCGAGATATCATCGCTTTGCTGAAGAATTTCAATGCCATTAACATCAATTCCGTGCGACAGTATTAAATCTAGAGTATGATTTCAACAATGAGTAAGCTCTGACACATGTTGTCTAACTCCAATAGAGTTCAGAATGTCTATAAATGCTGATCCCAATGCGTCTTTTTCAATATCAACATGGATGTTAAAATCACCCACTATTAAGACTTTATCTGCAGACATCACTAACTCTGATAGAAACTCCGAAAATTCTTTAATAAAGTCTGTATGGTGCCCTGGAGGCCTGTATACTGTAGCACGTACAAACGTCGCGGGGGATTTATCCTTTGGACCCTTTTCTCTGGATAGTGTTGTATGAAGCACCATCATTTCAAACGAGTTATACTTGAAGCCAGTTGTCTGAGAAATGCTAAAGTTATTGCTATAAATCGTAGAGACACCTCCCCCTTTACCGTTCAGATGCGGCTCATGTTTATAACAGTAATCTTGGGGGGTGGACTCATTTAAAATAATATAATCATCTGGTTTTAGCCAGGTTTCTGTCAAACAGAGCACATATAGGTTGTGATCAATAATACAAAAAGTGCTTTCAAAGAGAGGGAGCTGATATTCAATAAGGCAAGCTTTATCATTTGTTCTTCTGTATTATGTGATTGTTTTATTTGTTGAATATCAATTAAATTGTTACTATTAGATTGGTTTTTGGATTTTCTAGTTTGGGGAACAGACACAGTCTCTATAGTATGGTATCAAGGTAAAAAGTTTTCTATGTGCTGAAAATTAGCTGATTTTGGTGATGTGAGGCAGCTAGCAGACGTTCGGTTTAACCAGTCTGTCTGCTTCCTGACCTGGGCCCCAGTTAGTCAAGTGCAAACTCTAAGACTATATGCCACATTTCTAGAGAGAACAGCAGCACCTCCCCCGGAGGGATGGAGACCGTCTCTTTTTAACAGGTCAGGTCTGCCCCAAAAACTTGTCCAATTGTCTATGAAACCTATGTTATTCTGCGGGCACCACTTAGACATCCAGCCATTGAGTGACGACAATCTGCTATGTATCTCGTCACCACGGGGGACCAGAGCATATTACAGTGTCTGACATCGAACTTGCAAGTGCACACACCTCTTTAACATTATTTTTGGTGATCTCCGACTGGCGAAGTCGAACATCATTAGTGCCGACTTGAATAACAATCTTACTGAATTTATGTTGAGCATTAGCCAGCACTTTTAAATTTGCCAAGATGTCAGGCGCTCTGGCTCCCGGTAAACATTGGACTATGGTGGCTGGTGTCTCTATTTTCACATTCCGTACAATAGAATCGCCAATAACTAGAGCACTTTCATCAGGTTTCTCTGTGGGTGCGTCACTAAGCGGGGAGAACCTGTTTGATGTTTGGATCAGAACGGAAGAGCGGTGTTTTGACACGCGACTATGCCGCCTCACGGTCACCCAGTTGCCCTGCTGCACGGGCGAAGTTACCGGAACCGAACAATGTACAGGAAGATCTAAGCTAGTTGCATCCAAAACTGTATCTTAGGCCCTCACATTCTTACTATCCTCAGTTAAAGTTTGGATGCGTGTCTCTAGTTCTGAAATCTTCTCTGAAGATGCCATTACTCACCTGAATGTAAAACAATTCAAACTTAACTTACCACTGTTGATTGCTGAACTTGTGTAAGGAAAGCAGTGGAAAAATCTGAGAAATGGTTTAGGAAATGCTAACGCGCTGCACTCGCGAACGATAAGCAAAAGCGAAAGCAAAAGAAAAAAGGACAGATTAACGCAAAACAGAGAGTGAGCCAAGCTAAGCGGCTAGTGGAATGCTAACGCGCTGCTGTATGTATAACGTAACAGTGTAACGATCAGATCAGTCAAATTAGTTTGATGGCTCAAGTTTGAGATTTGGTGAAATCAAGAATATATACAGTAAGTAGTAGAAGTAGTAGTAAGATAGATTGCTAAAAAGAGTAAACGATCGCTAGAGTAAGCTGATCGCTGCTCACGCTGCTCAAACAGGAAGTGACGCTGCTTCACTGCAGAGTGTACTTTCAGTCCAGCTTCTCTTAAACATGCTGAGACAGATCCTTTCCCTGTTCAGCAGTGAACTGGCAAGCAATTATTCTAACATGACAATGCCTTTGTGTATAAGGCAAGGTTCATAGAAAAATGTTTGATGCAGTCAGTGTGGAAGAACGTCTAGGTTACTTTGGTAATCTTCATTCTCTGAAGGAGGTAACAGAGAATTTACGTTAAGTGACGTACTTTGGGGTCTCGCTTGGGAGCCCAATTGCCTCTGAGCTTTAGAAGAAAAGGCCAATGAACATTGGCGAGTGGAATTTGCATGCTAAGCCACTCTCCGTACATACGGGTATATAAGATTGCAGCGTGCATCCACTCATTCAGGTTTATGCTGAAGAGCCGAGCCGCAACCTGGCTTCCAGCATAGTCCAGGATTGTGGCAGGAGGATGTAACGTCTTTGTTCCCTCCTTCAGGGAACGAGGGTTACCAAAGAAACCTAGACGTTCCCCCTCAGTCTTTCATTTCAATGTTATGTCGAGTGATGTACTTTGGGGTCTCCTCTGGAAAATGCCACAATCCTGAGCCACATTACGAATTGAGGTCAAATGCTGACAGGCAAGCGTGTCAGGACAAATGGCTCATTACATAACCTGCCCAAAGCCCTGTAAGCCGATAAGCATCAGTGGAGCATAATGCCACAATGACGAATAAGTCATGTGGGAAGTAAAGTACAGAAATGTCTAGGTTATAGATATATGAAGGGAAACACACTGAAGTGACCATGGAATACTAAGACATGATGCCACAACTGGAGGGGGGTGAAGAAAACCCCCTGCCGGAGCACAGTCACGGACTACTGCAGGGCATGGAGGACCCAGAGTTCCCCTACCCATGTAGGGGAACAACTGGGGAAACGCCGCACAGATCCATAAGGAATGGCGCAGCAAGCCGACACCAAGCCGTCCTCCCGCAAATGACCTGATGCTACTTTAACACACAGGAGGACACGGGCTCTACACTAAGATAAAAATCTAGCAAGGTGTGTTGCCCAGCCCGCAGCACTACAATATCCGCTGTACAGGCACTGCGTGTCAACGCATAGAAGAAGAACACACTCTAGAGGAGTGAGCTCTAACTCCTATGGGGCACGGCTCACCTTGGGATTCGTACACCAAGGTGACGGCATTGACCACCCAATAGTCCAGCTTCTGTTTAGAGACAGCATTCCCCTTCTGCTGTTCCCCAGAGCAGACAAATAGCTGCTCAGAGCGTCTGATGCTCTGGGTGGTCTACATAAACGTGCAGCGCGCGTGTTTCAAGGACAAGGCATCTACTGGATCATGGTATGCCAAAACAGCTGCAACATACAAACCGAAAGTGGAAGGTAATGATCTTCACTCCAACTTTTGTGCAGAAGGAAGTACCACTCCGACCGAGCATCTCTGTGGGTCCTCTCGGGGAGAGGAGCACCATTCCACAAACGAGTGATAGAGTACATCACGACCTGGGAAGGCCAGTGAGATCTACCGCATCCCTTCCAGAAGCCACACAGATCAAAGTGCGGGTGCCAGATGGTGCCCATCCCCTGAGAAGAAGGTCCTTCCTCAGGGGAATCTACCAGGGAGGGGCTGTTACGAAAAGCATAAGCAAACCAGGTTCGGGTGGGCCATCCTCCCTGAACTTTAACAGGATCTGTGATTAACCCCAACCTGAGGTGTGCCAGGGTGCCATGCCAATCTCGGGATCCTGTCGTGTAGCCAGTGCTAAAATCTCTGAAAAAGTTTTAGAAGAACTACTGCCTGGAAAGGTTCAGGCCATTCAGCACTGACTGTATGCACTTGCTCATGAGGTGTGCAGTCATGTTGACCGAATCCAGCTCCATACTGAAAAAAGAGAGCTCTGCACAAGGGGGAGCTAACTCTTTTCCCAGAACTTCTGGTCAGACCTACCCTCGTGCAGTTCTGGCATGCAGGGTGGGTGCAGCCAGTTCACAGCACTGCAAGGCTTATAGGCTTTGAAGGGGAGGTCGGACAGTTTTATCAGGTGCCGGCGAATTGCAGGCATAATGCCCCGCAATCGCACACTCCAACCTGGGAAACGTCAATGCACCTCCTGGCTGCACCACCATCTGGTAGTGAAGAGGGAAGAGCTTAACAAGAACGGCTGGAGCCTTTGCAGATGATCACCCCACTGAGGATTCGAACTTCCGCGGGGGTTTACCTGGCGGAATAATATGACTGTAATCCTCAGGTCTGTCTTGCTTCTAGCCAGGGCAGCCGAGGAGCTCTTAGAGCCCGCCGAACTAGCGTGGGTATCAGACAAGAGAAGCCTCATCATGAATGAGAGGCGTGACTGATGAGTAGCCATGGTGATCGTGTTTGTGTCAGAAGTCTGCTTTTTACTCTTTTAGACTGGTTGCCCAAGGAAGCACAACGGTTCACTCAGGCAGGAACGTCACTGGATTGCAGATGAGAAACTCTTCTTTTCTCCGCACAACCGAGAGCAGATTTCTTCTTCTATCTTCTTCTTCTATGAAGGCTTGCTCAGCAGCGGATTGGCCCCAAAGTACATCACTTGACGTAACGTTGAAGTGAAAGACTGAGGGGGAACTTGACTGGTCTGCATAAAGCCAAGTCCTAATCCCAGCTGAACACCTCTGGTGTGACTTTGAAATGCAGACCTTGAGCCAAAAACTCAGACCAAACACCAATGACATATTCTGTCATTATCAAGCCTTACTCTGTGATAAAGATGTTAAACAAATTGTATGTCGTTTAAACAAATCATAAAAGTGAAATATAGGATAAAATAGTATACAATACAAATTGACGTCATCAGTGTATTTTGTTTCTTAACAAATTAAAAGAGATAAGAAAAAAATAAAACAAACCTGACCCAACCTTCACGCTGTCACTGTTTGGGTGTATTGAAGGTGCCAAGCACGACGATTGCAAAACATAAAGTCTTTAAGGAGCAATTGATAATTACAGACAGGTGTGTTTGATTAGGGTTGGAACTGAACTCTGCAGGAAAGTAGATCTCCAGGAACAGGGTTGAGCACCCCTGCTCTACCGGCATGAAGAATTCTACTAATGTAACCAAAGTGTTCAATGACAGAGTTCACAACTAAGGTTACAATTTATTTGTTATTTGGCATCAGTAAAATAAATAGTTGACATTCATAATAACTAATGAGGGCATTGTTTTGCCTGGAGAAAAGAAATTAAAAAGGGCAGTTGATTTGTTTACATGTGTATTGCAGATGCTAGTTTTGGTTTCAATAAAATATGTAACTTTTTGGGTAGATACTCCATCATTTACATCATTGTCTTCCACAATCTGCAGGTTTAGTCTCCATTTCTATTTTCGGAGAATTTCTTGACTTGTCTTTCTGGACTTTACCTTTTTATGAGACACAAACAGGAATAGAACAATTATCAGCAAAGATATGAAAAAAATGGACTACCATAGGTTAACCATATTTTCAAAACCCCAGTCACATCCTTTAGTGCAGTGGTTCTCAATTCTGGTCCTGGGGGACCCCTACTCTGCACATTTTGCATGTCTCCCTTGACACACCTGATTGAGATCATCAGCTTGTTAGTTCAGTTCATGGATCTCTCTCCTAATGAGCTGATGTTCTCAGTCAGGTGTGTTAAATAAGAGAGACATGCAAAATGTGCAGAGCAGGTGTCCGCCAGGACCAGGATTGAGAGCCAGTGCTTTAGTGTACTGTACCTTTGCAGTATGCACATGTATGTGTTTATGCAGCCACCATAGGCATGTCACTGACAATGAACTTACAGTATCTCCATACAGACTAATCTACCCAACAGTATATAGTTAAAATTAACTTTAATGTGAGGTAGTTGCAAAACACATCATTGCAGCTGAAATTATATAAAACACTGACAGGGAATATTTGAAACTGATCTATAAAGGGACAGAGGCTCTTGTAGTCCAAAACAATCATATAACACTTTCTATGTAACATTAGCATATGAATTATAATAAAATGTTGAGCAAATTAGTGCAAATTATCTGCACTGCTGCAGCTCATACAAGGGTGTTTATTTAACATCTTTATCACAGATTAAGGCAGAAAATATATTTTATAAGTTTCTATAGACTACTGCAATAAATGCAATGTTAGCACTGCATCATCCAGATACTTTATTTATTACCTGGAGATGACTTGAAAAACATATATTGTCACAATATCACAAAGTAATCACATGTATTGTCTTCACATTGTTTTATTAAGCTTAGTCACAGTGATTGCTGGATGAAATTGTCCATATAGTGATTTCCTGGCACGTCCTACTTCTCTTTTTATTTATTTATTTTTTTTTTTATAGAAAGATAAAAAATACGAGAGAAACACGGGAAAGTATTTAAACGGTATGATAGTGACAATCATAAAATACGGGAGAATCTGAGAAAAACTGGAGGGTTGACAGGTATGTGCAATATCATATAAAAATTTACCATATACATACTTTAAATATATGTTAATATACAAATTTTACCATGGAAATTTCATATATGTTATAAACATATATCTACATATATCCAGAAGATAGATATATGTGATAATAATATATTGCCTTATATGTAACATACTGTATATGACAATATCACTACTGATTTTGGGACATATATGTCATATATTACATTTCCGTATGGAATTACAGAGTTCTTATCTTATCTACCCACAGTGAAGGAAATCAAAGTGTGGCTACAGGAGGGCATTTCATCTTTAAAAGGTTGATTTAAATGCACACAGTGGAACATCTTTAAGGATGCTGTAACATCTGGTGATTGTATAGAGACTGTACAGGTCCTTCTCAAAAAATTAGCATATTGTGATAAAGTTCATTATTTTCTGTAATGTACTGATAAACATTAGACTTTCATATATTTTAGATTCATTACACACACCTCGAAGTAGTTCAAGCCTTTTATTGTTTTAATATTGATGATTTTGGCATACAGCTCATGAAAACCCAAAATTCCTATCTCAAAAAATTAGCATATTTCATCCGACCAATAAAAGAAAAGTGTTTTTAATACAAAAAAAGTCAACCTTCAAATAATTATGTTCAGTTATGCACTTAATACTTGGTCGGGAATCCTTTTGCAGAAATGACTGCTTCAATGTGGCGTGGCATGGAGGCAATCAGCCTGTGGCACTGCTGAGGTGTTATGGAGGCCCAGGATGCTTCGATAGCGGCCTTAAGCTCATCCAGAGTGTTGGGTCTTGCGTCTCTCAACTTTCTCTTCACAATATCCCACAGATTCTCTATGGGGTTCAGGTCAGGAGAGTTGGCAGGCCAATTGAGCACAGTAATACCATGGTCAGTAAACCATTTACCAGTGGTTTTGGCACTGTGAGCAGGTGCCAGGTCATGCTGAAAAATGAAATCTTCATCTCCATAAAGCTTTTCAGCAGATGGAAGCATGAAGTGCTCCAAAATCTCCTGATAGCTAGCTGCATTGACCCTGCCCTTGATAAAACACAGTGGACCAACACCAGCAGCTGACATGGCACCCCAGACCATCACTGACTGTGGGTACTTGACACTGGACTTCAGGCATTTTGGCATTTCCCTCTCCCCAGTCTTCCTCCAGACTCTGGCACCTTGATTTCCGAATGACATGCAAAATTTGCTTTCATCCGAAAAAAGTACTTTGGACCACTGAGCAACAGTCCAGTGCTGCTTCTCTGTAGCCCAGGTCAGGCGCTTCTGCCGCTGTTTCTGGTTCAAAAGTGGCTTGACCTGGGGAATGCGGCACCTGTAGCCCATTTCCTGCACACGCCTGTACACGGTGGCTCTGGATGTTTCTACTCCAGACTCAGTCCACTGCTTCCGCAGGTCCCCCAAGGTCTGGAATCGGTCCTTCTCCACAATCTTCCTCAGGGTCCGGTCACCTCTTCTCGTTGTGCAGCGTTTTCTGCCACACTTTTTCCTTCCCAGAGACCTCTTGCTTGAGGGTGTCAATGATGGCCTTCTGGACAGCAGTCAGGTCGGCAGTCTTACCCATGATTGCGGTTTTGAGTAATGAACCAGGCTGGGAGTTTTTAAAAGCCTCAGGAATCTTTTGCAGGTGTTTAGAGTTAATTAGTTGATTCAGATGATTAGGTTAATAGCTTGTTTAGAGAACCTTTTCATGATATGCAAATTTTTTGAGATAGGAATTTTGGGTTTTCATGAGCTGTATGCCAAAATCATCAATATTAAAACAATAAAAGGCTTGAACTACTTCGAGGTGTGTGTAATGAATCTAAAATATATGAAAGTCTAATGTTTATCAGTACATTACAGAAAATAATGAACTTTATCACAATATGCTAATTTTTTGAGAAGGACCTGTATTATCAAGAAACTGGTCAATTTCGTCTTTTGATGGGTTAATCTGTGGTGAATATAAAGATTTGTAAAAGTCCCTGAAGGTATTGTTTATTCTTTCAGGGTCATATACTATGTCCCCAGTTAAGTCTTTAATAGCACATATAGTTGTTTTTTCTTTATTTATTTTTAACTGGTTAGCTAGGAATTGACCTGATTTGTTACCATGTTCAAATTCTTGCCAGCGAAGTCTTTGTGCTAAGAATTTAGTTTTTTTATTAATAATTTCATTTAATTCTAGTTTTGCTTTACGTATTTTGTGCAGCATTCCCTGTTCCTGGGAGGATACATAGGCTTCTTCTAAGGATTTGATGGTTTCTTCTAATTCCTGAATACATTTAATTTCTCTTTTCTTTTTATGTGATGAGAATGAGATTATTCTACCTCTCATCACAGCTTTGCCTGCTTCCCAGAGAACAGATGCTGATGTTCCAGGCAGGTCATTGTATTCTAAATATAAAGCCCATTCTTTCTTGAAATATTTAATAAAGTCTTCATCTTTAAGTAGTGATGTATTAAATCTCCAATTTTTACTTGGCGGGGTGGCCTTCTTATTTATTAAAGTTAAAGATATAGGAGCATGACCGCTGACAGCTATAGGGTGTATCTCTGTGTCTGAAATGTCACTCAGCAATGAGCTGCTGACTAAGAAATAATCCAACCGAGAGTAAGAGTGATGGACATGTGAGAAGAAAGTATATTCCCTACGGTTGGGGTGCAAAGAACGCCATGCATCGCAAAGTCCATAGTCGCTCATGTACTGTTTGACTATATTTGTGGAATCCCAATTGCGCTGAGTTCCAGCTGTACTGAGCCTGTCCATTTCTTTATTTAGTCCAAAGTTGAGGTCTCCCCCAAGAACAAGTGCGCAATCTAGGTGTTCAGAGAGTGTGGTGAAAAAAGCATGAAAAAAAGAGGGGTCATCAACATTTGGACCATATATACTGACAATACATAACGTTTTGTTGAATATAGATAATTTTATGATTAGAAATCTACCTTCTGGATCTATAACTGTATTAAGAATTGTGAAATTAATATTTTATGTATTAAAATTGCTACCCCCCTTTGCCTAGAGTTATAGCAGGCTGAGAACACATTAGGAAACTCAGTTGTTTTAAATTCATCTATAGCTGTGTCAGGTCTATGAGTCTCTTGTAGTAAAACAACGTCTGCCTGTAGTTTTTTAAGTTGGCTAAATATTTTTAACCTCTTCTCTCTGGAGCCAGCTCCATTCACATTCCATGTGATAAACCTTAGTGCGCCCATAGATGTGTGTGTGCAGCTAATGCTGCCCTCTGCGTGTGATGCTCAACTAAGTGAGATATACGCGGGCTTATATGTGTTTGTGTGCGAGTATGTTTGCCATGTTTGTGTGCGCTGTAAAGTCGGAGTGGTTGCGTTGAAGCTGAATGTATATGTACTTGGTCGTGCCGTGCAGATATATAAAGATATAGGGTGTTGTGTGTGTGAGAGTAGGAAAGCAGGCGAACGGTGCTATGAGAAGAGTTAGAAAGGAGAAAGACATACAAAAAAACAAGCAGGGAGGGATGCAAGTAAAAACTTGACAGAAATGAAACCATTGCAACAACATTTAAACACTGTGGAGACTGACGGTATCGTGTTTGTTATGAAATCGTGTTATATTAGCGAGTTAACATAAATAGAGGTAAATGCAGGAGCAAGTGATGAAAGAGGAAATAATACTAATACTAATACTACTACTAATAATACTACTACTAATAATAATAATAATAAAGAATTCTTATCTGGAGTGATGTTAATATAACCAGGGAGTGGTACTGAGGTCGCGGTAGAGCCGTCCGTCCACGTAGAGCCGGTCCACGGCGATGACAGCTCAGGAGCCCTTCTGGATGAAATTGCGTCGGATTGAGAACAGAACTTTGCGTCGCTCCAAGATCTCTTTGGGGAACTGGTCGTTTACGCTGAAGTCTGTTCCTTTCAGCTCCTTGCCGCGACTTTTCACTTGCTCCTTCTGTTTAAAATATCCGAATTTGGCCACAATAGGACGCGGCCTCGGGGCTCCAGGTTTCTTCGCTCCCAGCTGATGGACTCTTTCGAGGCAGATGTTTTCCACGGTGTCTTCCGGAAGCTTCAGGTATGTCTTGATAAAGGTTTTAATCGTAGTTTCTGCGTCCTCCTCGGCAGATTCCAGAATGCCTGAAAACACCAGGTTATCTCTCATGCTACGGGCCTGGAGATCTCTTTTCTTTTCTTCTGGACAGTCTCTTTTATTTTTTTATTTTCTTCACTTAGATGGGTCATATTCTCAGTTAGAGACTTAACCGAGTCCCGTAGTGATGCGTTTTCAGCAGCGAGTGTTTCCACCTGTTGCTGGCTGAATTCCAGTGATTCCCTCAGGGATTTGAATTCACAGTGCATGATCTCGACAAGGGACAACCTCACGTCAAAGCTGGACAACCGCTTGTCGATTGAATCCAGAATGTCGGTAAAGCTTTTACCTGTCGGCAATGTTGTTTCAGGCGAGTCTGTCGGGCGACTTCTTTTGGAAGACGGCGTCTCGCTTTTGGCTGGAGAACATGCAATTTGGTTCTTCTTCATGACTATAACGTCGAAGCACCAGTCGATGTATTCCTGGAGTGTTTCCAAATTTTCCTCGCTGTTCTCGCTGTTCATTCAGTTTTTCCGCCAAGTCTCCGGCGTCTGACGTCACCTACAGCATTTCCGCTGTCCGTTGTCAAATAAAGGCATAAAGGCCTTCTGACGTGAAGCATATTTTACACTTTATAAAGAAAAAGAAGAAGAAGAAAAAAAAAAACTCATGGCAGCCATTCATTGCCAATACAAAGCCTGGAAGAGCCAGCATATTTATTGATATAACTCTGACTGTGTTTGTCTGAAAGAAGAACGTCTTATACTGTACACATTCGATGTCTTGAGAATGAGGATCATGGGGTCATTTTCGTTTATTGGTTGAACTATACTTTTAATTGGTCAAGTGTTCATGAAAAAAAAAAATGCATTTTTAACCATTTCTTGAAAATGGGCAGAATTGGGGAGTTTATTACAACAGCAACAAACAGTCAAAGTAAAGGTTGATAAAAGTGAATTAGTACCTCTTTGGGATGTGAGCAGCTACTGGTAACCAGTGCAAAGTGATGAGGTATGTGACATGCACTCTCTTCAGCTCCTTAAAGACCACTCTCAGTGCCACATGCTGGATTAGATGCAGAGGCTTGGTAATAAATACTGGAAGGCAGTACAATAGTCCAGTCTAGAGAGAACAAGAGCTTGCACAAGATGTTCTGTAGCAAGCCCTGTAAGAAAGGGTCTGATCTTCCTAATGTTGTACAGGGCAAATCTGCAGGATCGGGACACTGCAGTGTGGTCAGTGAAGTTCATATGTGTCCACTGGAACACCAAGGCTGGGTTGGCTGAAAACATGAGCAGTTCTTTCTTGGCAAGGTTGAGTTGATGGTCATTCAACATCCATTAAGGCTTTAATGTCCAGGAGGCAGATGTGCAAGCAGCAACCACCGGAACATTTAGCTGGAATGAAAGGAAGAGATATGTGTCATTACAATAGCAGTAATATGAAAAGCCATATTTCTGAATGACAGACCCAATTATTTTGAACTCTAGGCCCAAATTACATGTTTTCATGGTCCCAGATAACCCCCAAATTAATGCAAACATTCAAAAATGTTCAATATCAATAACAATAGCTTGACTTTGATACTGGTTCCTGAATTTTTCAAACTTTTAACTTCCTTGATGCCTCACCACAGCCAATGACCACACATCAAGCATTCTGCATGCTTATTGTTTCGCTGACGTTGCAGTACTAAATTCGATACCCAGCCCTACCCAAAGGTGAAAACTGTCTTGTTTTACTCACCCCATCCTTCCAAGATGTTTTTCTTTCTTCTGCAGATCACTTTGAGTTTTTTTTTCCTTGTAGAAAGTTGTCCAAGATCTGTTGAGGCATAACATGCATCTGAGTGGGGATACCAACATTTTCATTATGCAAAATATTTATGTAGAAAGCATAAAGGTTATCCAGTTAATGAAACAAAGCACAAGGGTTTAACTATAAAATTTTGCTTCTGCTTAAAATTATAATGATGTTACATTACATAATGTACATTTCTTTAAAACTGCTTCCCCTCATACAATAAAATTTACAGACATCTTCTCAGGCAGCTGGTTTTAAATGGCCCTTGCACTGTAAAAAATGAATCATGAGGCTTGTAATTTTCATTTAAAAAATTGATGTGATCTTTAAAAATAATGTGCATATTTTCTAAAAAAAATTTTAGTTCTGTGTTTTTTCTAAAACAATGAGAACATTTCACTAATAAAATTAAGAAATAAAATTCACCTATTTTTTTAAGCAAACCGGTGAAATTTTTAGGCTTAATTTGAGAAACAGTTTAGGCTAAAAAATTAAGGAAAGAAAGCTCCATATTTATTTTCAGAGAATTAGTTCAATTATGTGGTTTTGATTGAGTCACCTTCATTTGAATCTCAACAACATGACCAGACGACATTTTGAAGGAGCAGGTTGAAAGGTAAGCCCCATTAAGCTTTACATTTATTATGATTTTCTAAATACCTGTAAACTCCAAACTTCTGAAAACACACGTTATGTTCTCGCTAGCTCAGGTAGGCTACTTAATTTTACACTGATATAATATTTGAATTTGAACGACATGATAATTTCGTCAAGGTGAAACAGTGACCACGTTAAGAGGTGAGCCTATTAAGAGTTTAATATAGTGTTTTAAAGTAACGTTAAAGTTATCCAATTCGATGTGATTAGATGTGAAAGTACAGTAGTAACAATAGTTTGATCTCGAGCTGATAATAACTGCACAAGCACATGCTGAGGTAAGAATGCACGTGCTAATCGCTAACGCTTAGCTGGACAACAAATTAACTAGATATTGGACAATTTGTATGATTGAACTTAAAAATTTGTTAAGAAAACTGATGTGCTCATATATTCGCTTCGAATTTTAAAATGGATCAGAATTTATCGTATAACCGTTTCATGTAATAACTTATATGCTTTTCTACTTTTTGGTTTTCTTTGGAACATCGTAACTTTGACACATGAAATAACTAAACGAAGTTATCTAAACACATTTGAGATTTAATATAATGTTGTTTAATATAAAGGTATTTAAAATTACTCTATAATGACATTTAAAGACTAGATGTTTAGACTTAAGTTTTACCTGTATTGTGTTTCTGAGCTTAATCAATACATTTAAAAGCTTTTTTTTTTTTTTAAAAAAAAAAAGCTAAAGCTTTAAAAGCTTTTTTAAGACCTACTTTAATTTAATTGTTAGAATTATAACAGCAGACAGCCTTCTAAGATGACAATGAGGCTTTTAGACCAATGTAATGAAGCTTATAGTGCAAATAACTACTCCCAAATACACCCAAATTAATTATTGTAATTGTGTTACACTGATATTTTTCAAATATTGAATTATGCATTTTTAAATTTTGCATAGAAGTTGAAAATATTCTATAATACAAATAATACTATTGATTTTGTGTAATGCAGTTTTATCTAGAGACAACATATTTTAATTTGAATCTAATTCAGTTTTTGAATTCTTTTTTTACAGATCACTGTGAGAGTCATTGCAGCACCATCTTCATAGGCCGTTTTCAGCAAAAGTGGTATCTTTATACTGTTTTTAAGTTACATTTTCAGTTTAGATATGCTGCAGTTAAGATTTCAGTAGTTAACTTGAGACCATGCTATGGCAGTGTAAGGTTTGCCAGTGGACAGCATCTTCAAAGGGGGGTCTTTTGAGGCACTACAGACTACACCATGGGTCATTTACACATAGCCATACTATACCTTGTTTACATTACAGCTGTCCATGCTCTTTCAAAACGTATGGTGCCCTGCGCACACATATGAATAGAAATCATTTAGCTGAGGAAACTTTGGAGCCTGGAACAGTGCTTTCATTTAACTGTAACATTTGTAATACACCACATTCATCTGAAAAAGACTATTTTCAACATTTAGGTCAACATCTTAAGAATTACGAAACTGTAGAATGTGTATTTTCTGGATGTGATTTTAAGACCAATGTTTATGGGACTTTTGTAACTCACAAAAGTAGAAAACACAATCCCCATTCTTCTAATGATTTTAAGCCTGAGGTGCTTGTGAGAAGGACGTCCACACAGCATTCATTTGCTCCTGATCCACACTGTGAAGATTCAGAGGAAATCACTGAAATAACTGATGACCAGATTCAAGATGTGCCACAAACAGTTGTTAATAAACTAGCCTTGCTTCTTTTGAAGCTGGAGAGTGTTTATAATGTTTCTTCTAGGTGTATAGATGACTTGGTTGGTGAGCTCCAGTTTATTTCTTCTCTGGCAGCAGGACAAGATGTACGAAACATTGTTGAGTCAAACTTAAGGAAGAACAACTGCATTCTCAGTGAAGACAGTATTAATGAGTTTGTCAGTGAACTTTGTAATCTCAGTCCCATAAAATCAGCACTAGAGGCAGGGGGTCCCCTTGGCTCTTCTTTTAAAAGAAGATTGTATTTTAAAGACAGTTTGAAAGTTGTTGAACCTGTGGAATATATTTTGGATTCCACTGAGTGTAGACACTATCAGTATGTACCTATTCTCCAGACATTGCAGCAAGTGTTGAATAGCCAGCACATGACCTTGGAAAGGTCTCAACAGAGTTCAGGGGTCCCATCACCATTTAAGTCATTTGTTAATGGCAGATATTTCAGTGAAAATGAATTTTTTGCTGGAGATGAGATGAAAATCTCTCTGATTCTATATGCTGATGACTTTGAAGTGTGCAATCCTCTGGGAACCTCCAAGAAAAAGCACAAAATCACAGCAGTGTATTGGGTTTTGGCAGATTTGCCACCTGAATTGTGGTCTGCTCTTACATCAATAAATCTGGCTGTTCTCAGCAAAGCTGATGATGTAAAAAAGTATGGATATGAAGTCATTTTGAAACCTCTTTTGAATGATCTTTCTATATTGGAGCAGGAAGGGGTTTTCATTGCTAGTTATGGAAAAACTATCAAAGGGACTGTAGTCAGTGTGGTAGCAGATAACCCTGGTGCCCATTCAATTGGTGGTTTGGTTGAAAGTTTTAATGGGGATTATGTCTGTCGATTCTGCCTTGGCCGCCATGCTGAATTTCAGGAAAAGGAAGTGAGAACAGGTGCTTTTCCTCCAAGAACAAAGGAGTCTTACGCACTTCATCTTCAGACTGTGAAGGAGAATCCTACACTCACCCACTGCTTTGGTGTCAAAAAGGTTTGTCCATTTACTGACAAACTGAAGCATTTCCATTTCACTACTGGCTATCCCCCAGACATAGCCCATGACTTATTTGAAGGTGTCATTCCCATGGAGCTAGCACTGTGCCTCTCTGTTCTTGTGAAGAAGAAATATTTCACTTTAAGTGAACTCAATGAGGCAATTGCACTCTTTCCCTACAAATGGATAGACAAAAAGAACAGCCCTCATGCAATACCCCCAAATTTTGCTGCACGTCGAAGTGTAGGGGGTAATAAGCATGAGAACTGGGCTCTTATCAGACTTCTGCCATTTTTGATTGGGTCCAAGATACCTTTAGATGAACCTGCATGGCAAATACTCATGACTTTAAAATATATTGTTGAACTGGTTGTGTCGCCTGTCCACACTGCAGAAAGTATTGGTTATCTTGACTCCAAGATATCAGAACATCAACATCAATTTCTTGAACTTTTCCCACATGAAAGACTGCTCCCTAAACATCACTTCCTGGAGCATTATCCTCAGTTGATTGAGTCTTTTGGTCCAGTTGTTGGACTTTGGACCATACGCTTTGAATCTAAGCATAGCTTTTTCAAGCGTGTAGTGAGACATACAACAAATTTCAAAAATGTGTTGCTGTCATTAGCTACAAGACATCAACTAATGATGGCTTACCACTTACATAACACTCCTGAGAGCACCTCATTGTATGTGAGTAAAGTTTCCAATATGCCATTGGAACTTCTGCATGTAGAGGTACAGGAGGCCATAAGAAACATTTCAAATCAAACAAGTGTGTCTTTGACCACTTCAGTGTCATACCGTGGAACAACATACAGAGTGGGCATGGTTTTGCCTTATGGTTGCACTGGAGGTTTACCTGACTTTGCAGAAATTATGCAGATTGTTGTTTTGGACAAAAGTCTTTGTTTCATTGTCAAGACTTTGAATTCTTGGTATGATGAACATTTGCGATCTTATTGTCTTCAGTCAAGTGGGGATGTGCAGCTTGTTGAGTACAAAGCACTTGTTGATTGGTATCCTCTTGCAGCTTATTGTTTGGGTAAAAACCGCTTTGTCACACTGAAACATCATATCTGCTGTTCTGATTAGATGGTAACATGATTTGTACAAGAGGCTGTCAGTCATTAACAGGAAAATTCGTAGGAATGAACATTATGGTTTTGAAATAACATGAGTAAGGGTAAAAGATAAAGAATTCTGATGATTGGATTAATTATTCTTTTAACATTCAGTCTAACATCCATGCATACTAGTTTTAAATGACAATGTCAGTGAAAGAAGATTTTTCAGTTAACCCTAGGCATGTAACGATACTGGTATCGAGTATTGAACGGTTCATGGGCATTTTCCAAATCAAAGTGATCATCCTTATCCTCTTGTTAGTGGAGACTTGAGTGAGCAGAGCACGTGCGTGTCATTATTTAGTCGTTTGGAATGCGCTTGTCACAGGGAGCGATGTAATTTCATCATCTTCAGCTGGGATGTTCCTGTATCAATGAACGCAGCACAGTGTGTGCGTCAGCAGATGTCGCTGTTTTAATGTCATGTCTTTTTATTGTTGCAAATTAACATACTTTTTATATTTTAAAACTTGTTTTTTTAAATATGCTATTATGTGTCTGTAAAATATGTATAAACTTTCTTTTTAACATAAAATGTTTTTTTTTAATGCCGTTCCTGAACGAATGTGCTGATGCACACCATGCTGGGTTCTTTATCCCAGCTGAAGATAATGAGGAAATTACATTGCTCCCTTTGACAAGTGCATTCCAAACGACTAAATAATGACACGTACGTGCTCTGCTCACTCAAGTCTCCACTAACAAGGGGATAAGGATGATCACTTTGATTTGGATAATGCCCGTGAACCGTTCAATACTCGATACCAGTATCGTTACATGCCTAGGGTTAACTGAAAAAATGTTTTTATTTAGCTAAGAGTAACTTTGGGTTTATGCCAATTGTTTATTTAATGTTACTTTAGAGTGAACATCAGACTTCTAATTTTTTATTGTTTTTTGTATTTTGTATTGCATTCAGATGACAGCATGGACCCTGCAGCATTAAGGGTACTTATTGAACAAGAAATCAGGAAGTTAATCCTTCCCTCAGGAATCCCAAAAACTTTAGATGAGCTTATGTTGGCGGTTAAGGAGGCATTCAACGTCACTGAGGATATTTCTCTCCAGTATAAAGATTCTGAATTCAATGATTTTTTTACCCTTACATCCACTGACCAAATTCAGCACAAGGACACTATCAAAGTTGTTTACCCTGCACCTGTTGTTCTTACACTCTTTGCTGAAAATGAAGGAAACCTTAGTGCCAGTACATCACTGTCAGCTGAAGAAGTGTCCTCTATTTCTTCCACTGCATGTACACTTGATGATGCTGCTCAGCATGCATCCACATCCAATTCCTCTGAAGATACAGTTATCCT
Source organism: Cirrhinus molitorella (assembly GCA_033026305.1). Taxonomy (NCBI): domain Eukaryota; kingdom Metazoa; phylum Chordata; class Actinopteri; order Cypriniformes; family Cyprinidae; genus Cirrhinus; species Cirrhinus molitorella. The sequence continues at coordinate 26,179,923 of CM065123.1, forward strand.
TTCTCCACAAAGTAGCCCAGATAGGTTGCCATGGCCTCAGGAGTTCCCAGTTCCATCTTTTTTCACCAGAAGTAGAGATGGTCCTCAAAAAGGGCATGGAGGCTTACAAGAAAGATGGCAGCCTTCTAAATGTCCAAACTGTGAAGAGGGATATAAACGAGCATTTAGTAAAGGCTATTCATACCTACACATCCTATCCTTCTGGGATCCAGATTGCCAGTGTTGCTGAAGCACTTATCCGAAAATATCCATGTTTGAAAGAACCAGGCAGTTTTTCTGGCTTTTATGGCTGGCAGATGAGCCTGAAGTACAAGATGGCTGATTATAGAAGACGACTCAGTAAGTTTGGTTTTCCCGAAGTTGCATGTAACTCACTGCAAAAGAAGAAACCTGAGGACAGAAAACCTGCAAAAAATGTCCAAAAACCGCGTAAAGCAGAAGTGAATTACCTACCACCTTACCCAGCAGGTGAAAATCATGACAGTTTGGAACAAGAGAGGGTTTAACTCCTGACTGAAGTGAAAAAGAGGGACAACACCGTTGTGGCGAAAGAAAAAATGTCGAAAACCTTTTCTCTCCGAAGACATGAGGTGGTTGAACTGTGCCCGAGTGTTGCAGAATTTAGAGATCGCTGGCCTGCTCTTTTTGACATTCTCCAGGTACACTTTAGCCATTTTAAATCTACTGTAGTCATTAAAGGAGAAGTTCGGTGTGAAATGGACCTGGGGTGTATTAAAACATGTTACCGAGTACAATCATATGTCCAATTCCCACCTCCGTTAACCCAAAGCTTTCCGAAATATAAAATTTTTTGTGTGTGCTTCGATTAGGCTTACAACGGTAGTACTAAGGGGATATGGGGCCTATGCAGCTAAATCACTATTTTTACACCATTAACAACGTTCAAAGTAACTGCACACGTAATTGGTGGACTTCTGAGGGCCTTGACATTTAAAACGAGACACTGAGAACTTTGAAAGTGCAAAGTAATTTATTAAAGAAGACAGTTTACACAGACAGTACCTTTCTCTGTCATTCAACTTGGAAGTCTGTTACCCCCAAATGTCTCAATGGTACTGACGTTACACACAGATATTTAACATCTAGAGTTTTAAATTAGTCTCTCGTCTCATAAAGTGTCCATCCATATGTGTAAGACAGTGTAAACTTGGTTTTTTAATAAACTACTTTGCACTTTCAAAGTTCTCAGTGTCTCGCTTTAATTGTCAAGGCCCTCAGAAGTCCACCGATTACGTGTGGAGTTACTTTGAACGTTGTTAATGGTGTAAAAACAGTGATTTAGCTGCATAGACTCTGCTATGCCCTTAGCACTACAATTGTAAACCTAATCGAAGCACACGCAAAAAATGTTATATTTCGGAAAGCTTTGGGTTAACGGAGGTGGGAATTGGACATATGATTGTACTCGGTAACATGTTTTAATACACCCCAGGTCCATTTCACACCGAACCTCTCCTTTAAACACAATCTCTGATAATAATATGGTTGTCATCTAAAAATATTTGTAATCAGTGTTTTTGTGTTTTATTTTTTAGATTAATGAAGAATTTAGGAGAATTACTACTCTGCACCTTGAGCCAACATTTATGAAGGTGTTGGATTTCTACGCTCCTAAACTTATTACAATATTTTCCTGCAAAGGAGCAGCTCTCGGCCAGCTTTTGAAGAAGAAAATGGGTGCCATACACCAGGTACTCTTATTGGTATTTTTCATTGGTATTGGTATTATTTGATTGGTAATATTACTAATTTCTACCCTTTTGTTTCCTCAGGCCTTACATCAAAACATAGATGAGACAAGAGATGTTGTCCTCCGTTGCTTGGTCAATTACTTGGGTGAAAAGGAGGAAGACCTCATCCAGGAGTACAATGTAAGTGTATAAAACCATTTCAGACATTTACAGTTTTCACAAAACTGCAGGTGACATTTCTGTTTTCTGTTTTTTACAAAAACTTAAATGCAGCCTAAACACTACTTAGTTTAATCCATTAGGTTCTTCATTTAAACATGATTTTTTTACACAAGCTTATTTCATTTTTACACTAGTGTCAGCAATGTAAATAAAATAAAATAAATATTGTGAACATTTCTGAAACCATCCTGTCTGTCATTAATTATACTATACTTGAGTTTGTTATAGTGTCAGTCTACACAGTCCACTGAAACACATTTTGGAAAGTTACAATGTTACAGAGCTATGTACCTAGAAATTGTTTACTTTCTGATGTATCTGCATTTTAAGCTCTGATGAGAAAAAAAAATATTTGAATATCTTCAACCTGGCACATTAACTTTATAAATGACAAACCTTCATAATCAAATATTTAATTTTTATTTTACAGTGTGACAATGAGGATTTTCAACAAAGTCTCCTGCAGCACATACTGAAAATTGCTGTCTGCAAGAGGGATGCCCACGAGGACTTCAGAATTATTCTGGAGGGTGTGCAAGTCATTGGCTGGCTTGGGAATTCTGGCTAGATCCTGCGCAATACTTCTTGGACTCACATATGCACTAAACCTCACCTACCCCAAACAACTGAGGCACACGTTTGAGGCTTTTCAGAAGCTGTTCCTTGAACTGGATGTTTGCAGGTTTTCCCCCAAATTACAGTCACTCAAAAACAAACTTATGTGTTAAATTCTGAGAGACATTACCATGTTTTGGTGAAAATGCCCTGCACTGTTTTATTCATTGTGGGTTTGAGATTGTTTAACAGCTTGTTCTACAACAGTTTAACTGCCTTTGTTATCTATACACAAGATCTGTCAGATTGTGTGACTGTTCCAACAAGAAATTTGTATTCACATTTTTTTTTTTTTCCCATTGGGATAAGTTCAAGCAGTGTTTTAAAAAACAGACGTTAAAACTGCTGTAAATATTATTTAGACCATTTTACAAATAGTGTTTACCAAGTGGAATGTTGAATAAAGGCATGTTTAACATCAGAAATGTATTATGTATTTATTTAGTAATAAATAAATAAATAAATATAAAATTAAGTAATTTTTCTTAATACATATGAGTAAATGGTGTTTTATTTGCTTAAACTAAAAAAGCACATTCCACTAATAATTTTAAAATCATCATGTGTCAGGCTAAATAATTTAGGATTTTTTTACATGATTTATTTAAGTAGATTATACTAAAAAAAATCAAGCCTTAAAAACTACTCAAAAATAATGCGTGTAATATTGCTACCAAATTTTTTTTAAGTAGATAGCACATACTATTTTTTACAGTGTGGTTAATTTATTCACTTCACAGTTAGGAACCTAGGTGTGTTATTTGATAGCAATCTTTCCTTCGAAAACCACATTTCTAGCATTTGTAATGGGCTAGTTACCCCTTTATGGACAGACAGTGAGTTCAAATCATTGTTAGGACAACACATGGACTCAATAGTGACTGATTCAGTAAGATTAGATTTGACAAGGATATTTGGTATTGATCCAGAAAAAGTATGGACAATTGAAGAATGCAAAAAGGTACTTGGGGCATGTATCAGAAAGAAAAATCTAAAAGACATTATCTGCTGCTACAGAGAATTTGGTTTAGCGCTAGCTACACAACAATGTCAGCGTAACTCAGAGCTAGAGGAACAGAACAATGAGCTCTGTGCTAGAGTATCCTCTTTGACAAAGAAATTGAACTGCAACAAAGCTGTAGCAAAAACTAATGTGAAAGAAGTTAGTCAGACTAATAACATTTATCCTGACTTACAAGCTTTGTTTGAAACGGATGTAACCATCCAATCAGTAACTGATGTGCCTGTAGATTCAGTGAAGATATGTGGAGCTTGGAAAACGTCTCAGGGAATTGAGGGAATTGAAAGTGTTCCTCCAAACTCTTCTGTTGTCCAAGTACAAACCGTGGCCAAAGCACTAAAACCTAAAGACATAGAAAGACTATCCCAGAGCTTACCCTCAGCACGCACACATTTTTCTGAATTTAGAAGTGCACTGATTAACAAAATGCATCTCTACGACATGTCGTTAGCAGAAGTCACACAGCTGATGTCATAAATTCTAACTAAATCTGAATTCAACAGTTTGAGTCTGCTGTAACTTCTGAACTACAACATGCCAGTAAAGGTGATTTGAGAGAAGGTGTCTTGAAAATTTTAAATAACATTGTTGCACCAAAAGTGGACTGATCCAGAATCACTAGTTGTGTACAGAAGAAGGAGGAATCTGTAAGTCAGTATACTGAAAAGTTTTGCCAGTCAGCTGCATCATACAGTGGAATAGTTGACACACCAGATAAAGTGCTAGATCATAAAGGTCCACTAGTTTGAACATGGTTTGATGAACTTTTATCAGAGTACAAATCTGCTTTGCCATTTTTAGATCTAACATGGTCCACTGGAAACCTGCAAAACAATTTGGAAAGGTTAACTACATGGGAAAGAGACTCTGATGTTAAAGCCAGAGTAAAGACTGCAGCAGCATCCTTTAAGGTAAAAACAGAGAACCGACAGAAACGTAAATGTCCTAAGAGAGAGGGTAATTGTCATTGCTGTGGTAAACCTGGACACAGGATGAAAGAATGTAGGAAAAACAATAAATATATGTAAGAGAAATTAACAATTTAAATCAGCTTTTACACAGTCTGCTAGCAGCACTAAAACAGACCCTCCCCAGTACACCAAACTCATGGGGCAACTTGCTGAGGTGCTAACTGCTAAGGCTGTGAGTTCTTAATTACCCCATTAATCTACAACAAAGACTCTTTATCAAAAAGAAGTTGACTATCACTTCCCCCACTTGGGAACACTGATTAAGCACACTCGCAGCTTTCAAAGCTACACTACAGCACACTTCAGTCACTTATGTTCTATTATGATGTCTACTAGGACTGATGTTTAATTAGAGGATAGAAATGTAGCGATTGCATTATTTTGGGAATTTTGGGAAATGTATGTATTTTGGTTCTGCATAAGAAACTTGTGTCTATACAGAATATACAGTGTGTACAATATCTAAAGGGACAGACTAGGACACACAGATCAGTGGTAAGCCCAAGGAAAGATCCGAAGTGCAACAGGCCTCGGTGGCCAACCCTTTTGGGTGAAGATTTTCCTCATATTCCCCTTCAATAGTTTTGTCCCCACCCCACCCCACTGCTCTATAGGTGTCAAATTACTTTAAACTAGGTAGAGAAAAACACTATACGATCACTAGACTTCAAACCACTATACGATCAACTGAAGTCTAAAAAACACTATACTATCACTAGACTTAAAACCACTATACGATCAAGAGAAGTCTAAAAATGTCTATGCATGAATACTGCTGGTCTGCTGTTTCTTTGTTTTCTTGTGTGCAAGTATGTGTATATGCCAAGTCATCTTCATAACCTGGACCCTGGTGGAAAGCATCACTTCAGAAATCCATGAACAAGCTTCATGAGGAACAAGAATCATCTGTGAGTGAATCTACGTGAGAAGTGGACTACAGAAGACTTCACAGAAGAGACTTCACAGCTATTCAAGCGCCATGGACTTCAGGACTTCCTCACTTATGCTACATGATTTTTTTGTGTCGTCATGTAGATTGCACAACATGTTACCATACCTTGTTGTATATGTGTCAACATTTATGGTTCTGAAAATAACTATTACACCTAAGTAAATCTAGGATAAGACACAGAATACGTTATATTTGCCTGTAACTTCTTCAAGTTACATGAATGGAAGATGGGGCATATGTTAACAAACATAGGCCATAGAATAGACTTATGTAGGTTTAAATTTGTGTTATGTGAGAGTTTTTATAGAACTCTCAAATGGGGGATTGTAGGATTTAAGAATCTGTTTAAGATCTGAAGATCCTACATCCTGATGTAACATCTCATGGAAAAAACTAAGGTGAAGTAAATTGTATTTCATTAAGATAGGACTTGGTCCTTTGTATGAGCTGCCCGAAGGCATTGCAAATATGGCCACCAAGCAGAGAGACATTCCTTAAAAAGGACTTCGTTTTAAAATTATTATTATTTTTTTTTTTTATGATTTAATTAATTGTTAGCTTTTCATTAAACCCACAAACCCTCTGCAGTTCCTGTTCAAACCCTAATTTGGGAAATCTTGATGTAATAAAAATGTTTAATGCACTTCATGTTGTAAATTACAATGAATGGAACATATTTTCTTACTCTTTGCATTTTTTACATCATTATGCTACAAGATAATCCTATTTAAATCTATGTGATAAACGAGTTAAATTAAAAGTAATCTAAAAGTAATCAGATTAGATTACCTAAAATATGTAATGTAACATTACATTACTGACTACATTTTTTGTCATGTAATCTGGAGTCAGTAACTGATTACAATTTGCAAGTACTCTTCCCAGCTCTGATTACTAATAAGTTTAACATATGCACTTATAAATCCATAATATAAATGTAGGCCAGCAAATGCGCACAGAATGTGAACGTAACGCTTTTTAATTGCAAGTTAAGCGTTTCCCATAAAAAACCATTGCAAAACGTATAATGCATTAAGACAGTGGAGGACCAAATTATGTGTACTTATAAAAAATATACTATGTACATGTACTAGAGTATATGAAGGGGGAAAAGCACCTACATTGCGATTTACCATGCTGCCATGATAATAAAAGTGTACAGCCTATCGAATTCACGCTCAAAACGGGTTTGATAAAGATAACATTAGCCACGTTCAGCATTTCAAAATGTCCCGCCTTTTGAAAAACTGTATACACTCAGATGAACTTTGATGTAAATAACAAGTTTATTAAATCTTGTTTTGAGTCTTTTGATATAAACTGACCTTTATTGCAAACTAAAACTTGAAAGATGCCTGCTCCAGTTTTCAGTGTTTTGCCCTTCAGCTGTCGACACCAGTTATGTGAAAGTTCATTTTAGCTTCGAAACTACACTTAACAACACAAATGCACAGCTACATTATATAAAATATCTTTAACATGTTTTATGTTTTAAGACTTACCTCAGTCGGTTGGCATGATGTCTGCTGTAGTATCGTCTGAATTCGTCGTAGTTGTTGGTGAAACAGGGTCACTGGAAGAACGCGTTATTTTCTCACACATTTCCAAATGGATAGTTTGAAATAAATTCAAATGTTGGGATATCTTTTAAGCAGAAGTTACTCTTTATTAAAGAACTCGTTTGAGTGTTTCGCTGTAGTCGTCCAAGTCTAACTTAGGCTGTAATACACTGTAGTTTATATAGGCATTCAGTGGGCAGTTACCTTACAGAACACTTCTAAAGACAATACAGCAAATCAACCCCGACTGTGAGTTTGAACAAACTTACTTAACAGTACAAGTGGTTTAAGCTGCACCTGGCCACGAGAACTACAAAGGTGTGAAATTCACATCCAGTTGACTTTCAGTAGAAAGATCAGAGACCAGCAAATAAACCCCCCCACTAGATGCTATATGGAATCGAATCAGTAAACAGACATTATGTTCACTTCAAATGCCTCATACAATGTATATCACCTTAGTTTTTCATATGATGTTACATCAGGATGTAGGATCTTCAGATCTTAAGCAGATTCTTACATTTGTAATCCTACTATTCCCCATTTGAGAGTTCTATAAAAACTCTCACATAACACAAATTTAAACCTTCATAAGTCCATTCTATAGCCTATGTTTGTTAACATAAGCCCCATCTTCCATTCATGTAACTTGAAGAAGTTACAGGCAAATATAACTTATTCTGTGTCTTATCCTAGATTTACTTAGGTGTAATAGTTATTTTCAGAACCATAAATGTTGACACATATACAACAAGGTATGGTAACATGGTGAACAATGTACATGACGACACAACAAAATCATGTATCATGTAGCATAAGTGTGGAAGTCCTGAAATCCATGGCGCTTGAATAGCTGTGAAGTCTGTTCTCTGCAGTCCATTTCCCACATAGATTCATTCAGATGATTCTTGTTCCTCATGAAGCTTGTTCATGGATTTCTGAAGTGATGCTTTCCACCAGGGTCCAGGTTATGAAGATGACTTGGCATATACACATATCTGCAACACAATAAAACAAGGAAACAGCAGACTAGCAGTATTCTTTCAGACTTCTCTTGATCGTATAGTGTTTATTTTTTTCTATATATATATTTTTTTACTTCAGTTGATCGTATAGTGGTTTTAAGTCTAGTGATCGTATAGTGTTTTCTTTAATCTAGTTTAAAGTAATTTGACACCTATAGACCACTGAGGTGGGGATGGAACTAATGGTGGGGAAAACTATGAGGAAAATCTTCATGCAAAATTTGGCCCCTGAGACCTATTGCACTTCGGATCTTTTCTTGGTTTCCTCAAACAGTCTGTGTGTCCTAGTCTGTCCCTATAGTTGGTGTGCGAACTTTACTGTGTGATCTCTCCATCCTCTAATGAAACATCAGACATATCAAACATTATAACCCATAGAGAATAGGTGAGTGACTGGAGTGTGCTGAGGTATAGCTTTGAAGGCTGTGAGTGTGCTTAATCAGTGTTCCCAAGTGGGGGAAGTGATAGTCAACTTCCTTTTGTTAAAGAATCTTTGTTGTAGATTTCTGGGATAATTAAGAACTCACAGCCTTAACAGTTAGCACCCCAGCAAGTTGCCCAACGAGTTTGGTGTAGTAGGGATGGTCTGTTTTAGTGCTGCAAGCAAACTGTGTAAAAGCTGATTTAAATTGTTCATCTTTCATCATGTGTCCAGATTTACCACAGTAATGACAATTACCCTCTCTCTTAGGACATTTAGGTTTCTGTCGGTTCTCTGTGTTGACCTTAAAGGATGCTGCTGCAGTCTTTACTCTTGCTTTAACATCAGAGTTTCTTTCCCACGTAGCTAAACTGTCTAAGTTGCTTTGCGGGCTTCTATTTGACCATGTGAGGTCTAAGAAAGGCAGTGCATTTCTATATTCTGTTAAAAGTCCATCAAACCATGTGACTCTCGGGTAAAAAACAATGTGAGAAGATTCAAAGAATGGAGTTTTAGATTTTGTATTTTACTTAACACAGTATAATCAAAACATACATAATGAAGGTCAAAAACACATTATTAAGCACCCTGATTTGCAGATACGAACAGACTTTGTGTCATTTCTGAAAACTGATTCTAGCTATTCAACAAGTGAAACAAGTAAATCATACCTGACATTTAAGTGCTTGCAAAACTCATCATCAGTAGTCAAGAAACTTGTTTTGCACTAGAATATCAGTGTAGTTGAACATCTGAAGTTGTATCTGAGTTTTATATCTGAGGAACTAATTATTGTTTAGCACGTTAAAAGTCTATTCGCGATCAGAGTATTACTAATAAACATGGTCTAAACATACACTCAGTATAAACACTCATAGGCTATTTTTTATTTTATTTATTACATTTTGCGATAAATAAATAAAATACATATACAAATATGATTTTATAGTCATAAACACAAGCATGTTTTGTATTGTATAATGCAATGCATGCGGTCTAAACATTCTTAGACTATCATTCAGTGTTACAGTGTAAACACTATTACTTTTATATCACATCGTTATCTAGAACAATAAAAAAAAACATCCTTGCGTCGTGAGACATTAAGATGCAATGAATTATATGAATTACAGGATGCAATGAAAGCAATTATAGTTTGAAAAAAAGTCTAACTAGTAAAATGTATACAGTTTAGTCTGTCACAGTAACGCAGCGAATGCAAGCAGGCTAATAAAAGAAAGACTTACATTACTTACGAACTAGACTTAGGAATTTATTCTCTGTTGAATCTGCTGCACGTCACATCGCGTTCTTCTTCTGATGAGGTAAATATAAGATTTATTCCTCCCAGCACGTCTTCTTTCAGAAACGAACAGTAATCCAGATGAATTTGACGAAAAGTCTTGCTGCTTTGTTGATGGTGATGTGGGCGTTTTCTTCCGTGCTTCGCGCGTGGCTATTTGTAATTGTAAAAAATGAAGATCAGGGAGACCAACGCGGCACACAGCACTCCCTGTATATTTTCTTTATTTGTCAAAAGCTCACCATTTTATTGTTATTATGTGTCTGTACAAAGTAGACCCTTTACAGATTCGATTGATGTATTGATCTTATCTGTACGATCAAAACTGACGGAGCAGTTTAAGTTATTTTTGCTGTCATCTAGAATATATGCATGTGGCGTCGCCGGCACCACCTTCGACCCCTGGGGGTTAACTTAGCAATACACTGATCTTGCTCTTGTGCTATCACTAAACTGAACTCTCTGTGGCAGCAGATAATACCTTTTAGGTTTTTCTTTCTGATACATGCCCCAAGTACCTTTTTGCATTCTTCAGTTGTCCATACTTTTTCTGGATCAATACCAAATTTCCTTGTCAAATCCAATTCTTACTGACTCACTATTGAGTCCATGTGTTCTCTTAACAATGATTTTAACTCACTGTCTGTCCATAAAGGGGTAGCTAACCCACCTTTCTCAGCTGTGGGAATTAACATAGCATTCCTTCTCAACATTATGTAATGTCTTTCTGACACAAACAGGATACTTAATGTTGAATCTTCTCTGTCTGAAACAGAGGATAACAGATTCTTCTCTGTCTAAACAAATATTAGCATGTGATGCTAAATGTCCCTGCCTGAACAGGGGATAACTTTCATCTCTAAAATAAATTTTTAGAGGATAAATTTAGTTAAACAAAACCTACGGCTGTCTGTTAACTCTTCTCTGCAGAGGAGAGTAGAAGATAGCACTTTGTACTGGTCTTTAGTGGTTCTTTTGTTAAAGTGACACTCACCAAATCGTTGAGCTGAACAAAAAGGTTCTGGAATTCAGTCTGTAATGAAATCAGATCTTTGTTGAGCTTGAGGTTTCAATCTTGATTCAGGCGAGGAGCTCTATCCGGGTCACAGCACCAAAACTGTAGAAAACTTTTTTTCTTTGTTGAAGCAGAGAACCAGGAGACGTTGGGATATCTTTCAAGCAGAAGTTACTCTTTATTGAAGAACTTGCTTGTGTGTTTTGCTGTAGTCATCCAAGTCTAACTTAGGCTGTAATACACTGTAGTTTATATAGGCATTCAATGGGCAGTCCTTAAAAGTGTTGACCTTACAGAACTTCAGAAGTGACCACTTCTAAAGACAATACAGGAAATCAACCCCTGACTGTGAGATTGAACAAACTTACTTAATAGTAGAAATGGTTTAAGCTGCACCTGGCCACAAGAACTACAAAGGTGTGAAATTCACATCCAGTTGACTTTCAGTAGAAAGATCAGAGACCTGCAGATAAACCCCCACTAGATACTATATGGAATTTAATCAGTAAACAGACATTATGTTCACTTCAGATGCCTCATACAATGTAGATCACTTTAGTTTTTCATATGTTACATCAGGATGTATCATCTTCAGATCTTAAACAGATTCTTAAATCTGTAATCCTACAAAATACTATTATTTGAACTCAAAAACCTCATTGTAGGCTACTAGGCTAATAAAAAAAAAAAAAAATGATTGACTGAATGATTTATGGTTCAATCCCCCCTCCTCCTATTTTTACAGGAATAATATGTAAATATTAAATAACATTTTATGTAAAATTATACATTACTCTGTAAAAATATAGAAAATTACTGTTTAAAACAGAAAATGTATGTAATACCACATTACAACCAATTATTTGTAACTTTAAAATACAGAAAATATCTGTAAAACAACAGGTATTTCATCGTATAATGAAAAAAAAGGGAAAATTCTGTAAAAAAAACACAGACAATTACCTGTACATTTTTTTTAACAGTTTACCCATTTCATTCCTTTGTTAAAAATCGTCCTACAATGCTGTTTCACCTTTTTTTGTAAAGAGTGTTTGATCTTCTTTGCATGTTCAGCACTAGGTCAGTTCTTCTGCAGAAATGTAGGGCAATTTTGAAGTTAGGGAAGAAGACTAGATGGGAGTTTTCGACATCCCCTACCTGTATTGACCCAGATTACACAGAGTACGCATGTGTATTGCAGAGACGAGACAAGACAAGCATTTGAGGTGAAAAAGTATATAAATTGTCAATTTTTTTTTTTTTTTTTTTGAAAATAATCATTTGTTTCGCTATAAAATCCTTCTTCCCTGACTGGGATCGTTTAGAGCCCTTTGAAGCTGCATTTGAACTGCATTTTGGAAAAGTTCAAACTCAAGGCACCATTGAAGTCCATTATATGGAGAGAAATCCTGAAATGTTTTTTTTTTTTTTTTTTAAACAATTCCTTTACGACTGAAAAAAGAAAGAAAGAACATGAACATCTTGGATCTGTACATTAATCTGTAAATCCTTTAAAGGGATAGTTCACCCTAAAATGAAGATTTGCAAGGTGTAGATGACTTTTGTTTTCCTGCTGTAGAGTCAAGTCAAGTCAAGCCAGGTTTATTTGTATAGCACTTTTCACAAAACATATTGTTTCAAAGCAGCTTTACAGCAAATTAAAGTTTGTACAATAATTAAAGTTTGTTAAATTAAAGTTTGTACAATAATTAAAGTTTGTTGAATTAAAGTTTGTACAATAATTAAAGTTTATTAAATTAAGGTTTGTACAATTTGTACAATGTTTTTTTTTTTTTATTATTATTATTATATTTATTGTTTGCCCATATAATCACATAGCATCAATAACTCGTTTGTGTATTCATGTTACAGTATGTACAGTCTTACAACATAGGAGATAAAACATTAATAAGAAAAGATAAAGAATAAATAATTAATCAAATTAAAAGTTATACACCGCAGTTACACAACAGAGTACAAGCAATTAAACAGAAAATTATACATAACCAAAAACACTTCTTCATGTACATTAAGAGGGCTCTTTTATATAATCCCATAGAACAGACCAAATTGACCAGAATTTGTCAGACTTTTGATGTTTATCATAGGTAAGTTTTTCAAGTGGTAACCATGAAGCAATCTGTGATATCCACATTTTGAAAGATGGGGCTTGTGGTGCAGACCAGAGTAACAAAATAAATTTTTTAGCAAGATATACCAGGATGATAAATAACTGTATTGCATTTTTGTTAAACAAACTGTCTACATTGAGATTCAACAAGTACAAAGCTGGGGTCATTTCAAAATTTAGCTTGAGAAGATCTTTCATTACCTTATGTATTTTCTTCCAAAATGGCAAAATTTTTTCACAGTCCCAAAAACAATGAATAAATGTACCTTTATCTTTTTTACATTTGAATCACAGGCCTGTGGCATTGATAAACATTTTCTTAATGCGTGTCGGTGTAAGATATATCCGGTTAAAGAATTTAAAATTAAGCTTGTGGATCCCAAGAGAAGTACATTTCGGGTATATGTTGTCGCATACGATAGCCCAGTCATTCTCTTGATTTGACCAATATCTTTCTCCCAGACACCCTTAAGTCCCAGCCATGTAGAGGAACAATTATTAGACAAAATGTCATATATTCTTGATACTAATCCCTTTAAACAAGTTGGATTCAGTAAAAGGTCTTTAATGTCTGTTATTTTAATTCTCAATTCTTCTTTATCTTTATCTTTGGTTTTAAAAAGTGTCACAATTGTAGATATTTATAAAAATGGGACTTCGGAACGTTATACTGATCTACGATCTGCTGAAAAGACTTCAGGGTGCCTTCTGAAAATAAACAAGATATTTGAGAAATCCCCAGGTTCAGCCATGTTGAGAGACCAATATTCTGTAACATTAAAGGTATATCAGGGTTAAAAGAGAGTGGGGAGGACAAAGAAAGAGAAGTAGAAATTCCTAAATATATCTTTACATCTCAAGTTCGAAGAGTGTTTGATATAGTAAAATGTTCTGAAATGTTTTTAAGCCTTGTATAATTCCTAATAAATGGCAAAAATTTTATTGGTAAAGGGGCGCAAGCTATTTCTTCCATTGTATACCAAATAGAACTGGTTCTCTCACTACACCAACTGATCATATTTTTAATTTGGGCTGCCCAATAATAATACTGAAGATTTGGCAGAGCTATCCCACCCTTATCTTTTGGCTTCATTAATTTAGAAATTTTAATACGTGGTCTTTTATTGTTCCAGATAAACTTTGAGATGTGTTTATTAAGATCTTTAAAAAATGAATTTGTTAAGTAGCTAGGAATGGATTGGAATAAATATAGGAGCTTGGGAAGTACATTCATTTTTATTACATTTATTCTTCCTAGAAACGAGACTGGGAGTGAGCACCATGTTTTTAAGTTAAGCTAAAGTTTTTCTATAAGAGGTGTATAGTTGTTGTTTATGAGGTCATTAAGTGAAGCTGTGACAAGAATGCCTAGGTATCTAAAGCCAGTTTCTGATAATTGGAAAGGAGAAATTAATTTTACGTTTTGTAGAGAAGGGACATTTAAAGGTAAAGCAATAGATTTGAAAAAAAATATTTTGTAACCAGAGAAACTACTGTAATAAGAAATAGATTCCAGCAATGCTGGTATAGATTGCTCTGGCTTGGACATGAATATAAGCACATCATCAGCATAAAGTGATGCTCGATGATCTTCTTTGCCCACTATAATGCCATGGAAACTTCTGCTCTGTCTAATAAGTTCTGCTAAAGGTTCGATCACTAAGGCGAAAAGCAGAGGTGAGAGAGGGCAACCCTGCCTCGTGCCTCTACCTATACGGAACGGAGTCGAAGTGATACCATTTGCCATTACTGTTGCCTTAGGATCGGTATAAAGCAACTGAATCCGCTTAATAAAATTACTCCCTAGTTAAAATTTTTCAAGGGTGGCAAACAAGAAGTCCCACTCGACTCTGTCAAAGGCTTTTTCAGCATCGAGGGAGAGAACGAGTGCAGGTTGTCCGTCACGCTGGACAAAATTTATAACATTTAAAAGTCTACGTACGTTGTCTGTGCCATAACGTGATTTTACAAAACCTGTTTGGTCTGGCTTAATTAACTTGGGAAGTATACTCTCTAATCTACATGCCAGAACTTTTGCCAGGATTTTAGAGTCCGTATTTAGTAGACTTATTGGTCTATATGATGCACAGTCTTGTGGGTCTTTATCTTTTTTAAGTAATACACAAATATTTGCAGTTTTCCATGTTTGAGGTATTATGTTTTGATCTAAACTAGCTTG
Organism: Cirrhinus molitorella; assembly: GCA_033026305.1. NCBI lineage: Eukaryota > Metazoa > Chordata > Actinopteri > Cypriniformes > Cyprinidae > Cirrhinus > Cirrhinus molitorella. The sequence goes on from CM065123.1 coordinate 26,195,049, forward strand.
CAAAGCTGGCAAAAAAATGTTAGAGAGCTCGGGCCAAAATGATTTATAAAATTCTGGGGGAAATCCGTCGGGTCCGGGGGATTTGTTAGATGGCATTGATTGTATTGCAGCTAGGACCTCTTCTGGTGTTATAGGCGAATTAAGGTAGTCTCTATCTGGAAATGGTTGGAAGAGAAATGTTATTGAAAAAAGTTTGAAATTCTTCTTGTGAGGCATTTATTTGTGAACTATAAAGTGATTCGTAATAGGATCGAAATGAATTATTAATTTCTCTCCAACTATCAATTAGGCCAGTCTCTTTACATAATTTTTTGAGTACTAAAGAAGATTTAGGATTGACTAAGGCTCCCGACGAAGATCTGTCTTGTCTTTCATCTATCACACAGTTGAAGTCTCCAGCACAAATTCCTAAACCTTTACAATGTTCATTGAATAACAAAATTATTTTGGACATGAATTTGGGAGAATCTTCATTAGGTGCGTAAACACTCATCATAGTAATGTGCTGGCCAAATATAAGGCCAGTGACCAAAACAAATCTACCATCAGGATCTCTGACTTGATTTTCCAAAATAAATGGCCAATACTTATTAATTAGAATAATTGTACCTCTTTTCCCAGGGTTAGCTATGCATGAAGAATAATACACTTGACCCACCCAGTCTTGTTTCAATTTTAAATGCTCACTATCTGATAGATGAGTTTCTTGAAGCATAGCGACTGTAACTTTTTCCTTTTTTAAAAAGGTCAGTATTTTTTTCCTTTTTATCACATGCCCCAATCCTTTAACATTCCATGTTCGAGCTCTGCATTGTAACTAAGTGTAAAAAAAAAGGTAATAGACTGTAGTTTCCATTATGAAGATGAAATGACAAAAGTATCTGATGGGCAAATTTTTAACTTTTAAGGAACATCAAAAAAATAAAAAACGACTCCTTCTCTCCCACCCCCGGCTCTGTCCCCAACTGACAGTGCCAACTAAACCCCCATAAACCTAGGTCTCTGTACCCCATTGGACTCAGGTAGAAAAAAAAAGTACCTGTTACCAACATAAGGTTCAGGATCATACACATTTGAGAGACACTATGTTAAACCGCTCCGATAAAGTATGTTATCTCAGTGTACTCATACAGAAAAATAAAAAAAAAATAAATAAAAAAATAAAAAACATCAAAAAAGTGAATTTTCACAGAAAAAAAAATTAGTCAGTTTTGAATTACATCTGTCATTTTAACAGTTTACAAACAAATACGTGGCATATGAGTACTTGAGAAAATTAAAGTCACTACCTCCAAATATGGTAAAGAAGAAATAAAAATTAAGAATCCCTTCACTTATCTTGTAAAGTCTCTATGAACTCTTCTGCCGCGGACAGAGTGCTGAACGTGCGAAGCTCTGATCCACAAAGACAGCAGAGTTTGGCTGGATACGCGAATCCACGGAAGATTTTGCGATCGACAAGAATTTTTTTCACAGAATCGAATTCTTTCCGCTTCCTCATCACCTCCACGGAGAGATCCTGAAAGAAGCGTACCTGTTTGCCCTCATGAATGATTTGTCGTTTTTTCAAGGCTGCCTGTAGAATCCGTTCTCTGGATTGGAGGCGGAAATGCTGTAGGTGACGTCAGACGCCGGAGACTTGGCGGAAAAACTGAATGAACAGCGAGAACAGCGAGGAAAATTTGGAAACACTCCAGGAATACATCGACTGGTGCTTCGACGTTATAGTCATGAAGAAGAACCAAATTGCATGTTCTCCAGCCAAAAGCGAGACGCCGGCTTCCAAAAGAAGTCGCCCGACAGACTCGCCCGAAACAACATCGCCGACAGGTAAAAGCTTTGCCGACATTCTGGATTCAATCGACAAGCGGTTGTCCAGCTTTGACGCGAGGTTGTCCCTTGTCGAGATCATGCACCGTGAATTCAAATCCCTGAGGGAATCACTGGAATTCAGCCAGCAACAGGTGGAAACACTCGCTGCTGAAAACGCATCACTACGGGACTCGGTTAAGTCTCTAACTGAGAATATGTCCCATCTAGAAAATAGAAAAATAAAAGAGACTGTCCTCGATCTCCAGGCCCGTAGCATGAGAGATAACCTGGTGTTTTCAGGCATTCCGGAATCTGCCGAGGAGGACGCAGAAACTACGATTAAAACCTTTATCAAGACATTCCTGAAGCTTCCGGAAGACACCGTGGAAAACATCTGCTTCGAAAGAGTCCATCGGCTGGGAGCGAAGAAACCTGGAGCCCCGAGGCCGCGTCCTATTGTGGCCAAATTCGGATATTTTAAACAGAAGGAGCAAGTGAAAAGTCGCGGCAAGGAGCTGAAAGGAACAGACTTCAGCGTAAACGACCAGTTCCCCAAAGAGATCTTGGAGCGACGCAAAGTTCTGTTCCCAATCCGACGCAATTTCATCCAGAAGGGCTCCCGAGCTGTCATCGCCGTGGACCGGCTATACGTGGACGGACGGCTCTACTGCGACCTCAGTACCACTCCCTGGTTATATTAACATCACTCCAGATAAGAATTCGTTATTATTATTATTATTATTATTATTATTTCCTCTTTCATCACATGCTCCTACATTTAGCCTACCTCTAATTATGTTAACTCGCTAATATAACACGATTTCATAACAAACACGATACCGTCAGTCTCCGCAGCGTTTAAATGTTGTTGCAATGTTTTCGTTTCTGTCAAGTTTTTACTTGCATCCCTCCCTACTTGTTTTCTTGTATGTCTTTCTCCTTTCTAACTCTTCTCATAGCACCGATCGCCTGCTTTCCGACTCACACACACACACACACACACAACACCCTATATCTTTATATATCTGCACGGCACGACCAAGTACATATACATTCAGCGTCAACACAACCACTCCGACTTTACAGCGCACACAAACATGGCAAACATACTCGCACACAATCACATATAAGCCCGCGTATATCTCACTTAGTTGAGCATCACACACAGCGTGCAGCATTAGCTACACACACACATATATGGGCGCACTAAGGTTTATCACATGGAATGTGAATGGAGCTGGCTCCAGAGAGAAGAGGTTAAAAATATTTAGCCAGCTTAAAAAACTACAGGCAGACGTTGTTTTACTACAAGAGACTCATAGACCTGCCACAGCTATAGATGAATTTAAAACAACTGAGTTTCCTAATGTGTTCTCAGCCTGCTATAACTCTAGACAAAGGGGGGTAGCAATTTTAATACATAAAAATATTAATTTCACAATTCTTAATACAGTTATAGATCCAGAAGGTAGATTTCTAATCATAAAATTATCTATATTTAACAAAACGTTATGTATTGTCAGTATATATGGTCCAAATTTTGATGACCCCTCTTTTTTTCATGCTTTTTTCACCGCACTCTCTGAACACCTAGATTGCGCACTTGTTCTTGGGGGAGACCTCAACTTTGGACTAAATAAAGAAATGGACAGGCTCAGTACAGCTGGAACTCAGCGCAATTGGGATTCCACAAATATAGTCAAACAGTACATGAGCGACTATGGACTTTGCGATGCATGGCGTTCTTTGCACCCCAACCGTAGGGAATATACTTTCTTCTCACATGTCCATCACTCTTACTCTCGGTTGGATTATTTTTTAGTCAGCAGCTCATTGCTGAGTGACATTTCAGACACAGAGATACACCCTATAGCTGTCAGCGATCATGCTCCTATATCTTTAACTTTAATAAATAAGAAGGCCACCCCGTCAAGTAAAAATTGGAGATTTAATACATCACTACTTAAAGATGAAGACTTTATTAAATATTTCAAGAAAGAATGGGCTTTATATTTAGAATACAATGACCTGCCTGGAACATCAGCATCTGTTCTCTGGGAAGCAGGCAAAGCTGTGATGAGAGGTAGAATAATCTCATTCTCATCACATAAAAAGAAAGAAGAAATTAAATGTATTCAGGAATTAGAAGTAACCATCAAATCCTTAGAAGAAGCCTATGTATCCTCCCAGGAACAGGGAATGCTGCACAAAATACGTAAAGCAAAACTAGAATTACATGAAATTATTAATAAAAAAACTAAATTCTTAGCACAAAGACTTCGCTGGCAAGAATTTGAACATGGTAACAAATCAGGTCAATTCCTAGCTAACCAGTTAAAAATAAATAAAGAAAAAACAACTATATGTGCTATTAAAGACTTAACTGAGGACATAGTATATGACCCTGAAAGAATAAATAACACTTTCAGGGACTTTTACAAATCTTTATATTCACCTCAGATTAACCCATCAAAAGATGAAATTGACCAGTTCCTTGATAATATAACTCTTCCCAAATTATCAGACAATCAGGCGATGGCATTGGATTCTCCACTGACATCAGATGAACTTCAGGAAGCTCTGAACAGTATGCCTAATAAAAAGGCTCCAGGTCCAGATGGCTTTCCAGCAGAATTCTATAAAGAATTCTGGCCTATTCTGGCGCCAATATTCTACAGAATGTTACAGGAAACCAAGGATAATGGTAGACTTCCACCAAATATGAATTCTGCCAACATCAGTCTATTGTTAAAACCAGGCAAAGACCCGGTATTGCCTACAAGCTATCGTCCAATATCTCTTATTAATGTGGACATTAAAATAATCTGCAAAGCTCTCTCAAAAAGAATAGAGAACATAACCCCTCTCATAATTCATCCCGACCAAACTGGTTTCATAAAAGGGAGGCATTCCGCAACAAATACAAGTAGATTAATTAATTTAATAAACTATTCATGCAATAAAAACCTTCAAATTACAATATTGTCTCTAGATGCAGAAAAAGCTTTTGATAGGGTTAACTGGAACTTTCTATTTGCAGTTTTACACAAATTTGGTTTTGGAAACTCTTTCATAAACTGGTTAAAAATATTATATAACTCTCCAACAGCATGTGTCAGGACAAACGACCAAACGTCGTCCAGCTTTTGTCTCAAGAGAGGCACCAGGCAAGGATGCCCTCTCTCCCCTTCACTGTTTGCAATTTTTATTGAACCACTAGCAGCAGCAATTAGACAGACTACAGTGATTAAAGGCATTAAATGCAAGAATGTAGAACATAAAGTCAGTCTTTATGCAGATGATGTGTTACTTTTCCTTCAGCATTCACAAACCACTCTCTCTGAGGTAATCACATTAATAAACTCTTTCGCAAAAGTCTCAGATTATTCAATAAACTGGTTAAAATCTACAGTTCTTCCAACTAGGCTGGCAGATCTAATTAAATTAAATCATATCCCACTTTTAAAGACGGTAGAAGAAGATCTAGCTAGATGGAAGTCTCTACCCATATCACTTATGGGAAGAGTCGCCTCAATAAAAATGATGGTTTTGCCAAGGATTAATTATTTGTTTGCAATGATCCCTAGCAAACCATCACCTGACTGGTTTAGATCTCTGGACTCCTCCATCTCTAAATTCCTTTGGAAAGGTAAACCACCGCGTATTAGCTTAAAAACGTTGCAAAAGACCAAAGATAAAGGAGGACTTGATCTGCCTAACTTTCACCATTATTTCTTAGCCAACAGGCTTCAACACATTTTAGGGTGGTTAAAACACACCCTCTTCGATGAAATTTGGCTAGATGTAGAACAGGCATTATGCAATAATATAGAGATTTGTGATCTGCCATTCATTAGCTCGAACATCAAACGACACGTATGCTTTAAAAGCATCAGTATCAGTTCTTCTCTGACAGCATGGTGGGAGTTTCTAAAAATGACTGAGTCTTCACTAATCCCATGCAAACGTACTCCCATCTGTAACAATCCTGACATATTAATAAACAATAATGTGATAAACTTCACAGACTGGAGTAGAAAAGGTATTAAATACCTGGAACACATATTCGAAGGGACAGACTTTATTCCCTTTGACACATTAGTTAAACAATATGGGATCAATAAGAACAGATTTTTAGAATATCAACAAATTAAATCTATAATAAAAAAGAAATTTAAGCCTAATCATATTAAATTACAAATACCACCAAGTGTGGCAGATTTTCTTAGTCTCAAAACCCCCAAATTAGTGTCTAAAATATACAGGACACTTTCTAAAATAGATGAATCAGTATCGCTTCCTATTGCAAAATGGGAGGCAGATCTATCAGTCAGCTGGGACCATAATTTCTGGTCTCAGATATGTTCAAAAACCTTTAAACTGCTTAGGAATCCCGGTTTACAGTTAATACAGTATAAAATCCTGCATAGAGTACACTACACAGGTCATCGGATGTTCAGGATGGGTTTTATAGATTCTAACAACTGCTCACACTGTCAAGACAATACTCCTGACAATTATATCCACGCTTTATGGTTCTGTCCGCCTGTTCAGAGGTTCTGGTATGGGATTTGTGAAGACTTAACAAAATGTCTTAAATGTTCAATTCCAGCTTCTCCGTCAGTCTGCCTGTTGGGTGACCTTGATGGTATCACTACAGAAGGTAACACAATCCTCATGGCTTTCACCGCCTTATGCATTGCCAAGAAGACGGTCCTCATGAACTGGAAAAATAAAAATAATCTTAATATCAACGAATATAGAGATCGCTTGTTGGACTATATTAATCTTGACACAGCTTCTGCTGCCACATTAGATCATTCTCTCTGGGCTCCTTTGATCAGCTCCATCACCTAGTGTGGGTGGGGGGTCCTGATTCTGTCCGGCTTTGATTTTTGTTGTTGGCGTGGAGGGCCAATTGGGCTTGGGGCGTCTGGGGGTTCTCTGGGGGGTGGGGTTCTTGGGGTATTCGGCGCTGGGGCTGCGGTCCTGGCCTGGATGGGGTACTGGTGGCTCTCGGGTGTTGTTTTTTCTGGCGACTGCACGCGGCGCTGCTGGGGAGGCCTGTGTCGGCGGACGTAGGTTGCCGGCCTGGCGGCTGTGTTGCTCCAGGGTAGGTCCGGGGGGGTTTGGGGTTCTGGGGGCGCTCTGCCTCCGGGCTGGGATTCCGGCTGGCCCTGGGGGGCTTGGGTCCTGGTGGGTGTGCCGCCGGGGGCGTGGGTGGATGCATGCGCCTGGGCCCGGCCCTGGTGCGGGGGCTTCCGATGCATCGGTGGGGCCGGGGTGTCTTTAGCTGGTGGGGACGTCGTTACCATCTGTCAGTATTCACTCTGCATGGAGGGAGGGAGGGACCCAATAGGGGCGGAGGACTGGTTTAACCTGGGTGTCTATTGTCTTCGGTAGTCTGGGAGTCGACTGAATGATGGGGTGGGGGTAGTTTTTCCTCTGCTGTGGGGTCTGGTGGGCCACCCCGGGCTGCCGTGGGCCCTGGTCTGGATGGGCCTGGGCCCCCTGCCCGGGACGGGTTTGGGACGACGGGGGTGCCTATGGGGTCAGCGGGGGAGCTGGCTCCAGCGGGGGGGGCACTTTGCCTCCTCCGATGTTTTCCTCCCCATCCCTAATGCTTCCCCTCTCCCGCCCCATCACACCAACATACAGGTAGGGTTTTTGGGGTGCGGGTGTGTCACTGGGATGCAGGGGAGTTGGGACTCCTCTGTCTCCTCGTGGCCTCTCGCATCCCAATCATACATCATTACTTAGACACTCTCATTACTTACTGTCACATGACACTGAACGGCGTCCAGAGGGTGGTCTGTTCATTCAGCCTTCCCTCTGGTGCCGATGCCCACTTCTCAATTTTAAGTTGCACATAGACATTGAGGGCTCTTGGGAGGGGCCGAGCTGACACGAGCTGACGTGTCTTAGTGTCTTGCCCCTCCCCTGTTTTAAAGCACTTTAGAACAACATACACCAACACTACATTTGAGCGGGTGAGGTGAAGCACGGGGTCTTCCTTTTTTTTTTTTTTTTTTTTCCCCCTTACACCCCTGTTCTCTGTTCTCTGTCCGGGGCTGGGGGCTGTGAGGAGGAGCTGGCCGTCTGGTCGGGGTCTGGGCTGGTGGTCTTCTCTGCTGCTGCAGGGACGGGGGTGGTCTTCCAGTCTCCACACCGGAGCGAAGGGGATTCAGCTCCGGGGTCTGGCGTTGACTGGCCTTTTGGGGTTAGTGGTGCCTGGTCCCAGGAGTATAGAGTACAAATGGGGAGTGTGAGTGTGGGTACAGTGTCCTTTTTTTTTTTTTTTTTTTTTTTGTGCGTCTACATGTGGTTTGAGTGTGTGAGTTTTTGGTTGCGTGCATGAGGGTGGGATGCTTGTGTATGTGTGTTTATGTTTGTCTATGTCCATGTGTCAGGTCAGGCCTTTGACTCCGCCTCAACCATCATTGAGGGCCCACCCCACCACCATGCCCTGCCGGTGGGGGATGCCCCCGGCCGCCGGTGCGTTGGTGGTTTCTGGCTCCGGGGCGGGATGCTCGGGTGGGCTCTGGCCCGCTCTCGACGGTCGCTCGGTAGGGCTTGGCTTCGCTGGGCTTCGCTGGGCCCCTGCTGGGGGGTGGGGGGGCCCTTGGTTCTCTGGGCCCGGGCCGGTCTGCCCTGGTGTGGCCGACTGCCGGCGGGACCTGTGGGCTTGCCGCCGTGGCCCCCTGGGGCGTCTGCATTGTGGCTGCCGGATGACCTCCTCCGGGCTCTCCTCTGCCCTTTTCTGGGTGGGGGCCGCGGTTATCCCTGCGGTGGTTCTCCTGGGGTTCCCGCGCCCTGGGGGGCCTCCGGATGTTTGGGAGCCCGGGTCTCCTTCGTGCCTGCTTCATGCCTTGTGGGGCGGGGCTGTGGTTCCCCACTCACACTATCAAGCATTTACATGGAGGAACCTTATGAATACAAGCGCGTTCACACACACAGGTGTGCACACAGGTGTACACACAAGCATTCACATTGATGTAAAAACAGGTGCTCACAGACACTCACTGTCCTAAAATGCTGTTGCTTCAAACATATTTTGTAATATTAGTTATGTGTGCTGCGCAATACCATTTAACATTTAGTATTTACTGTGATTCATACGGACATTGGATGTTGTTGTAGTTTTTCTGCTGTTGTGTCTTTTGTTGTTTTCTCTCTTTGTCAGCAGGTATGGAAGCAGATTATCTGTTTTTGTTCTCTCTCTATCCTCTTTTTTTTTCCTCTCTTTTCTTTTCTTCCTTCTTTCTCCTCTCCTGGTTTTCTCTGTCCCCCGGTCTTGTCGGTCATAGTATGGTTAAATAAATAAAAATATAAAAATTATTAAAAAAAAAATTAAAAAAAAGGCTGTGAATGATGATAGCATAGCTACACATACACACTGTTATGTGTTATCTGTGTTACTGACAGGCCGGGAAAAAAAAAAAAAGAATCCGTTCTCTGTCCGTGTAGCGCAGAAATCTGACCAATACACTTCGCGGTGGGTCGTTGACTCCTGGAGCAGGTCCGAGTGATCGGTGCGCTCTCTCAATCTCAAGCCTGAGATCGAAAGAGAGGTCGAGCCATTTCGGTATCATTTCCCTCAGGTATTGAGAAAGCGGAGTAGAGCCCTCCGCTTTTTCGGGCAAGCAGACGATTCGCAGATTCTTGCGTCTTCCACAGTTCTCTAGATCGTCCACTTTGGATTGAAGCTGGGTTACAGTTTTCGTCAAAGCAGATAACTCACTCTCGCGGGCCTGCAGAACGTCCTCTGTGGTAGAGATCCTATTTTCAGCGTCCATTAAGCGAGATTCACTCGACGACACTCTTTGTGATAAGTTAGACAAAGTCTCGTGAACTGCAGAAACTGAAGTTGATATAGCATCGAGACGGTTTTCGATATTGTCAAAACGACCATCAATATTCCCCAATCAAGTATTTAAAGCTCGTATTTCGTTCAAAACTGGGTCTGTTTGTTCTGTTGAAGTGGAGGACGTTTCTGCTGACGTGATTTGTTTCTTCTTTTTCTGTGACCGTGAGGTAGAGAAAAGTGGAAAATCCTTCGGATCCTGAGACTCGGACATGCTGGTCGTGTACTAAGCGTTTTATTTTGGGAATTCTCAAATATAAATCGAAGAGGGTAGCATTTATTAAACAATCACGAGCGGAGCAGCAATTTAGGTGGCCATCTCCTCAAGGGTCCGCGAGCGCCCCCCGTACAATGTTAACAGTAATGATTATGTGTTGCAATCAAATCACTGTAGTAAAATTTGGTAGTGATGTATGGTGTTTCAGGGCTGCTATCATCTAAAGTCCTCCGAGAGATTGGCATCATCATCTCTTCTTAGTGAAGGATCTGATGATCCTCAAATGCAAATTATGTGTGTTTTGCTTCACAAGAGCAACCATACATTGTACATGATACATTGTAGTTTATATAGGCATTCAGTGGGCAGTCCTTAAAAGTGTTGATCTTACAGAACTTCAGAAGTAACCACTTCTAAAGACAATACAGGAAATCAACCCCCGACTGTGAGGTTGAGCAAACTTACTTAACAGTACCCAAATGGTTTAATCTTCACCTGGCCATGGGAACTACCAAGGTGTGAAATTCACATCCCGTTGTCTTTCAGTAAACAGACGCCACTATGTTCACATTAAATGCCTAATACAATGTAGATTACCTTAGTTTTTTATATGATCTCATCAGGATGTAGGATCTTCAGATCTTAAACAGATTCTTAAATTTGTAATCCTACAATATATATATATATATATATATATATATATATTTATATATTTATATATATATATATATATATATATATTTTTTTTTTTTTTTCCCATTGTTGTTTAGTCTTGTGACTGTGTGGTTTCAAGGGCTGTTTGTCTTCATGAATAAGAGATACAAGGGAATGTTTATGAACTTCAAGGTTTATGGGATGTTGTTGTGAAGACGCTAACAATACTTGTTGGAATTGTGTTCCTCAGACGAAGTCTGAGCATTGAGACATACGCAACTAAGACTATTCAATAAACTCTGCTCCTTTTTTATCATCATTACTTTGTCTCCTGCTTCTGCTCTTCACTTTCACTGGTTTTTCCTCAGTCAACTTCTTTGCTGACAGAAGACTGTTAATAGTGTTTTGGGTATTTTGGGTACCAGACAAGACCTCCTGTTAACGGGGTTTGGGTATTAGACGACTCTGCTGACGAGTTGTTCTGCTACCAAAAAAAATGATATTTTCTGACGGGATCCGGCGCCCGGGGTTGGATCCTAATTGTCTAGGCATGAGGAGCGCGATCTAACATTTTGGCGTTGTCGGCAGGATAGAATAACACAGAGCTGTTATCTCCATAAGAGCGGAGTCTGGGTTGCTTCTCGCATGGCTTGGGATGGTCAAAGTCAGTAGGGGCTGAAGTAGTCAGTATGATGGAATATTTTGGAAGGATTTTTCACTGTGGGGAAATGTTTGAACAAAAGCCTGAGAATGTTTGTTTTTGTGTGTGAAAAGCACATCTCTAACAGTAGGGTTAAGTTATTTAACTTTGTAATTCCAAACTTTTTGGGTTTAGATTCGATACTAATCTGGCTGTTGAATAATTATAATATCTGCAAAGATGTAGTATGAGCAGAGAGTGCTAGCCTCAGTGTTGGTATGAATCTTGATTTGCAGTCTAAAACCTCCAAGAAAACCTGGGGTGACTATATTTATATTTTATTTAAATATTTCTATGCTATATTTATTCCTGTTATTAAATTTGGGGGAACTGAAATCTTGCTCCCATATTTTTTATCAGCTTGAAAGGCAACAGCTGAGTGGGGAAATTATCTTGTCTCAGACTTTGAGAAAGAGTGGTTTCATCAGGTTATTTTTAAGTTCAATGACATGTTAAACTGGTAATTTTTGAGAGATTTCTTGGACACCAATGATTTTTAGTAATTGACATTTGCTGATGGGCTTTGGTCAATGCTACTAGCTATTTATTTGGGTTTTCCGTAGCCGCTATTTCACCAGTCTTTGCTAAAATATTTTGAAAGATTTTGATTCAATGCTTTTGGTGTATCAGTCACATAGCTGCTGTGAGATGCTTGGACACATCTGCTTTCTGGAACTATTCAGAAATTAGCTGAGATTCTTTTTGAAGATGTAACTACAGGTGTAGTTGAATTAAAAGTTATGCAGATGAGCTGCGATGTTGAATAGTGCTTTCTTCAATTTGTTATTTTCAGGGCTCAATGACTGGACTCCTGAGGCTGGAATAGTTTTTGAGAAATTAACACAGGTAGCATTCACACTAGATATATCAGATCGGCAGAGACTTTTGCATTGGTTACATGACAACTTGTTAACCCAAGAACGGGAAAATCAGAATAACTATAAGAGGGGTGTCAGTCACCATGACTCAAGGCTTTTGCCTTGTTTATACATTTCAGTCTTTTCGGTTTTGCAAAGCAAGTCTTTGTAATGTTAATGTTAATGTTAACTATTTGCTGTCTACACCTTGTAACTGCATTGCATTGCATTACAGTCTATTGAGCAGCAGGATGTGTGACGTGGTCCACGATGCTAAAATTGCCAAACATCATTTTTGGGAAATGTAGCTCATTTCATCTGAACTAATTCTAGATGGTCAAGACGATGCAGAGCTGATAAGAGATTTTTAAGAGTAGAAAACATTTAGACAATTTGGATCTCTAAATTCTAATTTGGTTTTCTGTGCTGTTCATCTTTTGTGAACAATGGGGAATGCAAGGCAGGTTGAGTAGTTTCAGCAGACTAAGCCTTAATCTGAGTTAATTTGGTTGCTCTAAATGTGAGTTGGCAAACAGCTAAACAGCTGAAATGCTGAAATCTTCACAGATTCCCATAATGCCTTTGGTGGTGTTGTGCATGACTTTGGAGTAGGTTGGCAGCAAAGTGGTTTCCTCACTAAGAAGTAAGATGGATGAACCCTTGCTGACCAAGCAGCTGCAGTTGCCGCCGCATGAACGGAAGAAATCTTCACTGCTCAGGCATGTCCTCTGCGCACTGAAACACCTCACTCACAGCTCACAGATAAGCCAAGATGCAAATCTGTGGATTTGATTGACTCTAAATTATCAGTTGGATAACAGGCTCTGAACCTTGTTTCCTTTTCTGGTCACACAGATATACAGTGTGTGTCCGTCGTTTAGGCGTTTTTAATTTGTTAATGTTTAAACAATATGGGTGAGGAAAAATGCGGATGACGTTAATGGATGCGTAATGTCAAAACGCAATTTGGCAACCCTATTTCTATTTAATTGGGGAAAACCTGCACCCTCAGGGCTGTTTGTGAATTTGTGATTTCATAACTCTTTATGAAAAGCAAGGGTTACTGGGATGTTTTGGTTATAGTTGGTAAAATTTTCACTAACAAAGGGCACTGCTGGCTAAATATTGATTTAAGAGATTATTCCCAGCTGGGAATGTCAGACATTAATTCTGACTGGGAATACACTTTAATGGTCAGGTATGTCAGAAAGTCTGTGGACTTCATTGGATTTTCATAGTACCAATAATGACTTTCGTCTTTTGAAAAGTTAAGATCAAACTTGGCAAATGTGGTACAATGGGCTAACATGTGTAGGATTACAAATTTATAAAATGTTAAATCTAGGTTCCAATGATATTTTGAGTACATCTTCTCAAGTAGCCCAGGGGTCTTAGACATTACGTCCTGATCATTGGGCAGGGTCTAAAGTTAAGATCAAAGTACCATTGTGCCTTTGAAGGTATGGGCAATACTACTTGGTTCCTCAAGAGGTTCCTGCCAGTTCCTGTTCTTTTATTGTAAATCAAATAATCCAGTCTTTGATGATGATTGGATCAGCACCTATGCATTTGAAAGACACTGTTATGCTAATAAGATCAGGGCTGGAAACATTTTGGTATCGGGCTGAGACTGGTACTACATTTGCATCCTTTGTTTAGAGTGTCTCGGTAACGGGCTGAGTCCTGTACTACATTTGCATGCTTTGTTTCCTATATGTAATCCCTCCCCCTTGAAATGTATATAAACTAAATGTATCACTGAATTAGTTTAGACTTCTTGATGACTGCAGCAATGCGCAGTGCGTCTCAATAAAGACCTCCGCGAAAGATACCCAAGAGTCTCCTGGCTTCTTTGCTTCAACAAGAAAAAATTTTCTACAGTTTTGGCGCCGTGACCTGGATAGAGCTTCTCACCTGAATCAAGACCTCAAGCTCAACAAAGATCTGACTTCATTCCAGACTGAATTCCAGAACCTTTTTGTTCAGCTCAACGATTTGGTGAGTGTTACTCTATCAAAAGAACCACTAAAAGACCAGTACAAAGTGCTATCCTCTGCTTTCCACTGCAGAGAAGAGTAATCAGACAGCTGTAGGGTTTGGTTAACTTCTAAAGGTTTTTGTTTAACTCAAGTTATCCTCTAAAACATTTATTTTAGAGATGAAAATTATCCTCTGTTTTGACAGGGAAGTTTAACATTACGTGTTAATATTGGTATATTCTCTGTTTTGGGCAGGGAAGAAGTTGTTTATCCTGTGTTGACAGAATAAATTGGTTATCCTCTGTATACTGGCAGAGATGAATTAGCGTACCGTGCTAATAATTTGTAAGAACAAGCGTACCCTCTGTTGATCAGAGAAGTTTTAGTGTTTTGAGTTTGTGGTAACAAAAAAACTCACAAAATGTTTAGGAAGAATGCTAGACTGATCCCCACAACTGAAAAAGGTGGTCTCGCGACTCCTTTGTGGTCAGATAGTGAATTCATATCACTGTTAGGAGAGCAAATGAACCTAATAGTCACTGAGAAAGTTAGACAGGAACTAACTAAGAAATATGAGATTCATCCAGACAAAACTTGGTCGGTAGATGAGTGTAAAAAGGTACTAGGAGCATGTATTCGCAAGAAAAACCTAAAAGGCATTATTTGCTGGCACAGAGAATTTGGTTTAGCATTAGCTACACAGCAGTCTCAGCGTAACTCAGAGCTAGAGGAACAGAACAAAGAGCTCCATGCTAGAGTATCCTCTTTAACTAAGAAATTGAATTGCAACAAAGCTGCAGCAAAAGCTGATGTGGAAGAAGTGAGTCAGTCTAGTAACATTTGCCATTAGCCGTGGCCTAATGGTTAGGGAGTCTGACTTGTAATCAAGAGGTTGCGAGTTCGAGTCCCAGGTCCGGCAGAGATTGATGGTGGGGGGAGTGAATATCCAGCGCTCTCTCCATCGTCAATACCACGACTGAGGTGAGACCCTTGAGCAAGGCACCGTACCCCCAACTGCTCCCCGGGCGCCGCAGCAATGCAATGGCTGCCCACTGCTCCGGGTGTATGTTCACGGTGTGTGTGTGTTCACTACTGTGTGTGTGCACTTGGATGGGTTAAATGCAGAGCACAAATTCCTAGTATGGGTTACCATACTTGGCCTCACGTCTCGTCACTTTCACTGTCACTTTCACTTTATCCTGACTTACAAGCTTTCTTTGAAACGGATGTAACCATCCAATCAGTACATGATGTGCCTATAGATTCAGTGAAGGTATGTGGAGCTAGGAAAAGATCGCAGGGAATTGAGGGAATTGAAAGTGTTCCTCCAAACTCTTCTGTTGTCCAAGTACAAATTGTTGCCAAAGCGCTAGGACCTAAAGATATAGAGAGACTATCCCAGAGCTTACCCTCAGCACGCTCAAATTTTTCTGAATTTAGAAAAGCATTGATCAGTAAAATGCGTCTCTACGACATGTCATTAACAGAAGTAACACAGCTGATGTCACAAATTTTAACTGAATCTGAATTCAACAGTTTTGAGTCTGCGGTTACTTCTGAACTACAACATGCTAGTAAAGGTGATTTGAGAGAAGGAGTTTTGAAAATTCTAAAGAATATTTTGGGACCCAAAATAGACTGGTCCAGAATCACAAACTGTGTGCAGAGAAAAGATGAAACTGTGAGTGAATATACTGAAAGATTTTGCCAGTCAGCAGTAACTTACAAGTGGGATAGTTGATGATCCTGAAAGTGTGTTAGATGACAAGGGACCCCTAGTCCGCATCTGGTCAGATGGCCTTGCAGCGGAGTACAGAAAAGCTTTGCCATTCCTAGATTTAACTTGGTCTAACAGAACCCTCAGAAGTAACCTAGACAGGTTAGCTACATGGGAAAAAGATGCAGATGTTAAGGCAAAAGTGAGAGTAGCAGCAGCTACGTTTAGCACAAGAAAACAAGACAATAGATTGCCTAAAAGAAAAGGCAAATGCAATTACTGTGAAAGATCAGGTCACTGGGAGAAAGAGTGTAGGAAAAAGTTGCAAGATAGTAAAAAAAATGCTATGCATAATTCTGCTCCTCCTCAGCCCGCCTACAACCCTGAAGTAATTCCGACAATGTCCACTGAAACTTTAGGGAGGCTTGCTCAGGCTCTTCTAAAAGCACAAAAAGAACAGGAAAACAAATAATTGTTGGGGCTGTGAGTAGCTACCTTTCCCCTGTAATCCATCGCAATGATAAAATAATTTTTGTGAAAGGTAGCATACAAGAGAAAGAGATTGACTTTTTGCTTGATACAGGTGCAGAAATTACAGTAATTCCTATAAAATTGGCTGAAGGTTTAAATATCCCGTACAAGAAAACTAAACTTTGTTTAACTGGTGTGATAGGTGAAGATTCTGTTTTGTATGAAACTCCGTCCATAGAGGTACAATTAGGCCCAAAGACTCTGACTACAAAGTTGTTATGTGCTCCATTAAATACAGGTGCAATTCTAGGCATGGATCTACTCAGACAAGTACATCTAACTTTAGACATGTCCTCAGAATCTGCTACCATAAAAATTTCCTCAGCACAAATTTCTACTAATAATGTTTCTCCTGAGTATACTTTCTTACAGAATCATCCAATTTGGGCTAAAGACAAGGAAATAAATACAGGAAATAAAACCTATTAGAAAATTGCTGAAGCAAGGAGTGCTAGTTAAAACAAACAGTCCCTGTAACTCACCTATATGGCCCATAAAAAAATCTAATGGGACATGGAGACTCACTATAGACTACAGAGTAGCCAATAAACATATTGACAAAATCACTCCCCTAGTGGCAGATCCATCTACAATTTGTAATGGTTTACCATTAGATTGTAAGGTTTTTTCTGTAATTGATATGTCTAATGGATTCTATTCTATACCCTTGCACTCTGACAGCCAACCATGGTTAGCTTTCACAGTTGATTATGAACAATATCAGTGGACTCGCCTCCCCCAAGGGATGCAGAACTCGCCCACCTGGTACCATCAGGCTGTCAGACGTGATTTGTGTGACCCAGAATGTCCAGTCAAACAGTCCACTATGATTCAATATGTCGATGATATTTTGGTTGGTTCTATAGACCACAAGGTACATAAAAATGAATTGACAGCATTGTTGGACTATTTGCAGAAAAAAGGACACAAATGCAGCTTCCACAAAGCTCAAATTGCTAAAAATCAAGTCACATTTCTGGGTCAAACAATTGGTGCAGGAAATCTATTACACAGGATTGAGCCGCTTCAGTCAAAGCCATACCTCCACCTACTACCATTAAAACCCTCCGATCATTTTTAGAAACAGCAGGTTACTTCAGACCTTGGATTGAAGATTATGCCTTGATTGCTCAGCCTCTCTATGACTTGTTGAAAGGCCAGGTTAAGGATTCCGATACCGTTTGTATGGAAGAAATTCATCTCAAAGCTTTCAATGATTTGAAGAGAGCACTATGTCAGGCACCAGCATTAGGAATTGCACAATCTGACAGCCCCTTTGTGCTTTATGTACATGAACACTTTATGATTGCATGTCTAATGCAAGATCATGGGGGCAGTTTACGCCCCATTCACTACTATTCTGGTAAACTTGACATAGTCGCTTAAGGGATGGGCCCTTGTCTTAGAGCAGTGCAGGCAGCTCATCTAGCTCTTCAGGCTTCATCAGGAATGGTGTTAGGACAGACTGTAAATGTAAGATGCCCACATGCAGTGTCTGCACTAATGAATCAAGCAAAAGTCACTTCTGTTACCTCTTCTCGTTGGGGAAATTGGCTAACAACTCTCACAGCCCCGAACATTGTTTTACAGCGTGCACCAGTTACAAACCCATCCTCATGTATGATGTCTGCAATGACTGAAGTTGTGTTAGAGAATGAAGGTGAAATGACTCACGGTTGTGTTACGCTTACATACAAACCTATGAGTGAAATAACAGAAACACCCATAGAAAATGCAGAAATTGAGTTGTTTGTTGATGGTTCAGCTCAAGTAATTGAAGGTAACAGACGCGCAGGTTATGCAGTAACTTCTACGACTGAAGTTGTAGCTTCAGGTCGTCTTCCAGATCATTTTTCAGCTCAAGCTGCAGAACTAGTAGCTTTAACTAGAGCATGCACGCTAGCTTCAGGATCAGTCGCAAATATCTACACTGATTCCAGGTATGGTTTTGGAGTGGTTCATGATTTCGGTGTTATTTGCAAAGTAGGCAGTTTTTAACTTCTGCTGGATCCCCCATTAAGCATGCTGGATTAGTGAAAGATTTGATGTTTTCCATGAAACTTCCAAAGAAATTAGCGATGATCAAAGTGAAAGAACATCTCACAACTAATACTACGGAAGCTAAAGGTAATGGTCTTGCTGATGTAGCTGCTAAACAGGCTTGTTCTTATGCAAATGTGCAGGTGTGTTCCGGTAGTACAGCACAGAAGACAATTCTGCCCCCTGAATCAATTGGTGCTCTGTACAAAGATGCTCCTCTATATGAAGCATGGACATGGTTAGACAAAGGAGCCACAGTGGATTCATCTGGTTGCTGGACCAAAGGGGGAAAGTATGTTGCTCCCGAATCACTGCTGCCATATTTGGCTCAACAAATACACAATTTGGGTCACAGTGGTCCAACAACGATGAATCACAGGTTCTCAAATCAATGGTGGAATCCAAAATTCAGAAAGCTAGCCATCGAAACCGTCAAGAGATGCGTTACTTGTCAGAAAAATAATGATGTGCCAGCAGCAACTACAGCAGCAACACATACCCCAGCTCCACCAGGACCATTTCGTCACCTGCAAATTGATTACATATCGTTGCCTCCTTGTAAGGGAAAAACTGATGTTTTGGTAGTAATAGACAAGTTCTCGAGATGGATAGAAGCTTATCCAACAGGGCGTTCTACAGCTGCACATACTACTAAATGTCTTATCACTGATTTCATTCCCAGATGGGGATTACCAGATAGCATTGATTCAGATCAAGGTACACACTTCACAGGACAGGTAGTCAAGGAAGTGACTAAAATGTTGAAGATTAAGTGGAACCTACACTGCCCCTACAGGCCACAAGCGTCAGCACAGGTTGAACAAGCAAACAGAGTAATCAAAACCAGGCTAAGCAAAATGCATCAGGAAGGAATACCATGGGTCGAGGCGTTGCCAGCGGTACTGTGTAGTATGAGAGCGTCTCCTAACAGAACAGTAGGACTGAGCCCTCATGAGATTATTAAAGGACGCCCAATGCAGATGCTAGGTGTGATTGATCTTAGAAATGCTGATGTACACATTGCCTCAGATGCTCTGATCTCTTACTGTGAAAACCTCACAAAGGCAGTACAGAGTGCCAGAGAGAGAGTTGAGTCGTGTTGGCAGACTCCACCAGAAGGGGGACACACAATCATCCCAGGTCAGTGGGTCATGATAAAATCATTTAGGAACAAGCCGTTAGAGCCTAAATGGCACGGACCACATCAAGTGATGTTGATTACACCAGCTGCAGTGTTGTGTCAGGGAAGGAAAACTTGGACTCATGTTTCACACTGTAAAGTTGTTCCTCCACCTACAGGGATAGGATAGGACACATGGACCAGTGAGGGCCCAGGGAGGAATCGAATGCAACAGGCTGCAGGTTAACCCTGCGTGAAGATTCCCTCATAGGTTTTCCCCATCCATTAGCCCATCCTTACCTCACTGTTCCTTAGGTGTCATAAAAATTAAGATATAGGGAAAGACGGAACAACAATAGTAGACTCAGATGAAACAGAGGATACAACTCTAGTGTTTAAAGTTTTTACAACAAATGCTGCTCTGTCGTCTTTTTGTTTTTTGTTTTTCCTTTCTCTTACTCCGTGCAGATACCACTTGATGGCTGTCCCGAGACCCATACGCACCAACTTCCTCACCTGTGTATGAAGCCACAACCTCTAAAAGATAATCAGACTGAGCTAGCTGTCACGGAAGACAGAACAAAGAAAAAAAAAATACACAACTCAGATAACCACATACGAGAACTTCAGTCATCTAGCAACATGATCAAGATTGCCATACTAGTAATCATCATGAACATCGCACAAAGTGCAGACTCCAGAAACAACATATTCTTAGAGCTGATGAATATGTCAAGAAATGCCTTGTTTGCTGGAAAGAACATTTGCATGCCACACCCGCCTTCAGTATGAGCAGGAATCCCATGGGTGGCACACCCCATCTCCAACTGTGACACGTGTACCTTATTCCAAGTTCACACCAGTGGAATATACAACAAGAGTACATGTCACAACATCATAACCCCTCCAGCTTATCCATGTTGCACTCCTGGATTACCATCCTGCAACCTAACTTCAGCTACTCCCATCATGACAGATCTACTCTTGCCTAGGACTTTTTCTTGGTGCATGGAAAATTACGCTCCAGCTTCGACTCCATTGGGTGAAATTCGTCATGAACGTTGCAGCTTTGTGATCGAAATGAGATCAGAATCCCATGTAGACATTACTCCATCAGCAGGGATAGAGGAAAAGGATGTAGAAGAGTGTCTCCACAGGACATCATCTCTCAAGAAGCTCTTCACAATAAATCAGTGGTGTATGATTCCTCTACCGACTGGTACTTTTTGGTTATGTGGAACTTCTGTCTACAACCAGCCAATTCAACGGCAGGTGCACCTTGGTTTATGTTCTGCCGGCTATCAGAGAAAATACACACTCCACCCCAAGATCTCCACATCTATATAATTCAGCTCCTACAACGAACAAAGAAGATGGCTGCATTCCAGGACTCACTTGTGCACAAACATGGTGGTCAAGAACTTTTGGAGCATTAATCCCATTTTATGGTGTCATACAGGCCCTTGATCAAGTCAGAAGCTTATCGAATTCTGTACAGAAACTGGCTAATGATACGGCTTTTGCCCTGGGTAACATCACAGACACTCTCTCTTCACACAAGATGATGATCTTACAGAACAGAGTGGCCTTGGATTATATTCTTGCATCGCAAGGAGGAGCCTGCACCATTATCGGCCCTGAGTGCTGCACCGGTTAGTTGATCCAACAGAGGACTTGAACAAAATTCAACAAGACATTCTTGACCTTTCAGCAAAATTACACCAGATGACTGAAGATAACTCTTCATGGTTCGGAACCCTGTTAGGTAAACCATGGCTGTGGATCAAGGAAACAGCAATTCTGCTGTTGTTTCTTCTGCTGATGCACTATCTATGCATCCACAGTATCAAGTGTTTCATTTAACAGATGACCCACACCCCTCACAAGGAAATGACAGTTCCAACCATAAAAGACTATTACCCGTAAGAACTTCACAGACCCTAACTGCATGTTGTTTCTGTGTCAACATGCTATCACAGACAATCAACACAGAGCAAGTGCTAGGTACCTGTAATGATCACAAGTTACAAGAATGAACTTTTAAAATGTTAATTTTGTATTATGTGAGAGTTATTATACTCTCAAATGGGGGATTGTAGGATTACAAATTTATAAAATGTTAAATATAGGTTCCAATGATATTTTGAGTACATCTTCTCAAGTAGCCCATGGGTCTTAGACATTACGTCCTGATCATTGGGCAGGGTCTAAAGTTAAGATCAAAGTACCACTGTGCCTTTGAAGGTATGGGCAATACTGCTTGGTTCCTCAAGAGGTTCCTGCCAGTTCCTGTTCTTTTATTGTAAATCAAATAATCCAGTCTTTGATGATGATTGGATCAGCACCTATGCATTTGAAAGACACTGTAATGCTAATAAGATCAGGGCTGGGAACATTTTGGTATCGGGCTGAGACTGGTACTACATTTGCATCCTTTGTTTAGAGTGTCTCGGTAACGGGCTGAGTCCTGTACTACATTTGCATGCTTTGTTTCCTATATGTAATCCCTCCCCCTTGAAATGTATATAAACTGAATGTATCACTGATTTAGTTCAGACTTCTTGATGACTGCAGCACGGAAGCCCCCCAGGGCGGAGCAGTGCGTCTCAATAAAGACCTTTTGGGCTCGTTGAAGACCAGCCGTGCTGCTGCATTCTGAATCATTTGTAGAGGTTTGATTGTGCATGATGGAAGACCAGTCAAAAGAGCATTGCAGTAGTCCAGTCCGGAGATGACAAGGGCCTGGACAAGAAGTTGTGTAGCCTGCACTGTTAGAAAGGGCCTGATCTTTCTGATGTTGTGCAAAGCAAACCTGCAAGATCGAGTAGTCTTTGCAATATGATCTTTGAAAGACAACTGGTCATCAAAGATGACACCCAGATTCCTGATTGAGTTTGAAGAAGTGATTGTGGAAGAGCCCAGCTGGATGGTGAACCCATGCTGTAAGTTTGGAGTGCAAGGAAAAACAAGTAGCTCAGTTTTTGCCAAGTTAAGCTGGAGGTGATGTTCTTTCATCCACGTTGAGATGTCCGCCAAGCAGCCTGAGATCCGTGCAGGTACTGTTGGATCATCTGGTTGAAATGAAAGATGGAGTTGTGTGTCATCAGCATAGCAATGGTAGGAGAAGCCATGTGACTCTATGATGGGACCCAGTGATGTTGTGTATATGGAGAAGAGGAGAGGACCAAGAACTGATCCCTGAGGAACCCCAGTGATCAGTTGATGTGTTTTGGACACCTCTCCTCCCCAGGTTACCGTGAATGACCTACCGGTGAGATAGGATTCAAACCAGCGAAGCGGAGTTCCTGTGATGCCCAGCGATGAGAGGGTGGACAGGAGGATCTGATGGTTGACGGTGTCAAAAGCAGCAGATAAATCAAGCAGAATTAGAACTGATGATTTAGAATCAGCTTTTGCTGTCCGCAAGGCTTCAGTAACTGACAGTAGCGCAGTCTCAGTTGAATGGCCACTCTTGAAACCTGACTGGTTAGGATCCAGTAAGTTGTTCTGTGAAAAGAACAATGATACCTGGTTGAAAACAACTCGTTCGAGGGTTTTTGCTATGAATGGAAGCAGAGAGACCGGTCTGTAGCTGTCAAGAAGTGAGGTGTTCAGTGTTGGTTTCTTAAGCAGTGGGGTTACCCGAGCCTTCTTAAAAGAAGTTGGAAAAGTGCCTGTGAGGAGTGATGTATTTATGATGTGTGTGAGTGCTGGTAAGACAGTAGGAGAGATTGCTTGAAGAATGTGTGAGGGGATGGGATCAAGTGGGCATGTTGTAGGGTGGCTGGAGAGGAGAAGTTTTGATACTTCTGTCTCAGTGAGGGGACAGAAGGAGAAAGTGAGAGTGTTCGAAGTGGGTGTGGTGAGTTGTAAGTCATGTGTATGAGGGGCTAAGAATTGTTTGCTGATTGTTCGAGTTTTGTCTGTGAAGAATTGTGCGAAAGCATTAGCTGTTAGTGTAGTGGTGGGTGGTGGTGGAGGGGGACAGAGGAGAGAGTTAAATGTTTTGAAGAGATTACGCATGTCAGAAGCACTATTGATCTTGTTATGATAATATGAGGATTTGGCAGTGTGGAGTTGAGTAGAAAAAGCAGAAAGCAACGATTGGTACATACTCAGGTCAGACGGGTGTTTAGATTTGCGCCATTTTCTTTCTGCTCGCCTGAGTTTGGACCGATGTTCACAAAGAACATCAGTCAGCCAGGGGTTAGAGGGGGTAGCCCGTGCTGGCCTGGTGGAAAGAGGACAGATATCGTCGAGACAAGACTTTAAGGTTGCATAAGGTGTCAGTGGCTGCATCCACATCCAGAGATGAGAAATGGATAGGTGAGGGAAGAGAGGAGGAAAGTACAGAGGAAAAGTGTGAGGGTGAGAGGGAGCGTAGGTTTCGTCTAAAAGTAACCAGTAGAGGGGTTGGTGATGCATAGGTTGAAAGATGAATATTAAATGTAATAAGGAAATGGTCAGAGACGTGTAGGGGTTTGACCAGGATGTTGTCAGCGATACAATTGCGAGTGTAAATTAAGTCAAGTTGGTTGCCAGATTTGTGAGTGCTCGTAGTGGTAAGGCGTTTGAGATCAAATGAGGCAAGAAGTGAATGGAAATCTGTAGCATAAGGCTTGTTAAGATGAATGTTAAAATCACCAAAGACCAAAAGTGGACTGCCATCTTCTGGAAAAGAGGATAGCAGTCCATCCAATTCTTCTAGAAAGGTGTTTAGAATTTGGCCTGGAGGGCGGTATATGACCACAACCTGGAGTTTTACAGGAGCTGTGACTGTTATTGCATGACATTCAAATGAACTATGATTGCATATGGGTGAATGTGTTGTGTATTTCCAATTGTCAGAAATGAGCAGACCAGTGCCCCCACCCCGCCCAGTCTGACGCGGAGTGTGAGAAAAAGTAAAATTCTTAGAGAGAGCAGCGGGGGTTGCTGAGTCTTCTGGACGAATCCAGGTCTCAGTCAAGCCCAAGATGCTAAGATCAGATTGTATGGGATAAGCAGAAATGAAGTCTGCTTTGTTAACTGCGGACTGACAGTTCCAGAGGCCAACAGAAAAAGCAAGAGGTGGAGTAGAGGATGCAGCGATAGGACGTAGGTTAGCTAGATTGCGATGCCGTTTGCGTGAGGAGTTAGTGCGTGGAATAAAAGTTTATCATTAGAACCCCTTCAGATTCAAAATATGTAGGATTATTAAGCAAATTGGATACATATTAGACATTATAAATTTGCTCATTAATTTTGAATGAGAACTGGCGAAATGCTGTAGGAAGGAGTCGTGAGGAAGAACCTTGTCTTTTAGTGACTTGGGGGCCAACCTCATGATGAAGATATGGCGGGTGGGGGGGCTATAATAATTAGCTTACACCAGACTACAGTCTAGTCGCTAGCTGGTCACTGTTTTCTTTGTTTATCTATCAGAGTCAAAATAATTCCAACAAAGTTTGAACATCTTGTTTTTCAAAGAACAATCTCTGTTTTCCGTTCTCTTGTTTTTATGTTTTCACAATTATGTCTGTTGGCAACCTTCGAGAAATTTGCTGAGAGGTGCGAGCTTTATCAAAGGGAACAGTTTGTGCCGACAAACAACGACTAACAGAATAACTGGAACTTCAGGGAAAGTCAGAGAGAGATGAAACTTCGCAATCTTCAATCTCAACATGGTTCTTCAGGAAAACAGAACAGCTACAGACAAGCTACAGAGACATTTCAAGTACAAGCTACAGAAACGCTTCAAGAGCAGACTTCTAAAACGACACGTCGAGAACAGGCTACTGAAATGACATTTCATGGATAGAGGCATTCTGGGATACAAAAGAGATATCAGTCATTTATATTGCTGATTTTGTGTGTTTTCGTTTTTTACACATATTCTGATTTTGATTTTTAAAATGGTGCACTCCAATTGACAATTCTAGTTTCAAATTGATAAACCTGCCAGACACTTTGTATAAATACTAGGGCACTGAAACCACACACATTTCCCTCAACCAACGCTGGTACGCAGTATGACAGAATTGACCTGTCCTTTTGAACAAGTAGATGGGAAGAGTATGGCCTGATCACCCGAACTTTTCAAAGTATGTTTTGATAAAGATTATGAAAGTTTGCTTGCAATAATCATTTTATGTTGTCATATATGATTAAGAGGGGGGAATGAAGGATCTGATGATCCTCAAATGCAAATTGTGTGTGTTTTGCTTCACAAGATCAACCATACCATTGTGTTGTTTTTAACTTTGTTTTTTTTATATTCTTCATTTATTCTTCATTCCTTTATTCATTTATAATCATTTATCATTTATTTTACTATTCCATTTAATCATTTATATTAGTCATTATAGTCATTTATATATCCATTACATTGATTCATTAATTGATTAGTCATTTATATTATGTTATATTATTATTATTATTTATATATATATATATATATATATATATATTAGTGGTGTCAATCGATTAAAAAAAATTAACTAATTAATCGCACATTTTACCTGAAATTAATCGCGATTAATCGCGATTAATTCTACCTGACATTAAAGTTTTTAATTATACTTTTATATTGCAATAATTTCACTTTAATGCTTCAAATTAATGTAGAAACAACATAAAGAACATATATTTTTAATATTTGTTTAACGCCATCTTGTTTTAGGACTGAAGGCAAATATCACTGATTGATTTTCCCCCCCTAATACTTAACCATTGAATATATATATATATAAAATCATTCAACATCACAGTATCATTAAGAGCTATCACTTTAACATTTATTAGACTTTAAAAAAAATAACTAATAATAATAATTTAAGTGAACTTGAAACAATCTTCACACAAACCCATTATAATAAATGTCATATAGGGCTAGTAGCTACCTGTGCCCTTCAGCAAGAAAATATAGCCTAAATTATATCAAATTCTAAATTATATAAAGATAAAACTTAGTTATTAATTTCCTCTTTTTAATTTTGTTCCTTAATTAACACACATCACAGCAACTGGTTATAAGGATATTTTGGCTGCTGTTACTATAAAGGTTGTCACTGCTGAATTTGATCTGACACTGCTTTGACCTATAAATAATACATTCTTACACGCACAGTTAAGGCAGCTTTAATCGTTTTTTTTTTTGTGTGTGTGTGTGAATTCATGTTTTACCTGACGATATAACTACGACTTTTGCATGCTCGCAGTTTCATTTGGGTTTAATATAGCCTAATACAGCGCGCGTCTGCACATTTGCGTGTGAACTTCAAGAGCGCGCGCTACAAGCAGAGTATATAGGCTGACAGGACAATTAAATTCGTTTTTACCGACATATGGCCTGACAGCATCTCATCTGACCGCAGTTCACTAACGTTTTACTTAAGCTCCCCGTCACCGGTACCGCTTCCGCGGTCGTTTGACTCGCGTCTGGTGCTGAAGTAAAGTTGGAGCGCGCATCTGAAAAGTCTCCTGTTTGATGTGTTCGTAAAGACACTCTGCGTATTTAAATAAAAGCATTTCATAAGCAGTTGTGAGTGGGGTGGCCCCGCCCATGCGTTAATTGCGTTAAATATTTTGAACGCGTTAAAATGAAAAAATTAATCTCCTGTGTTAACGCGCTAATTTTGACACCACTAATATATATATATATATATATATATATATTTTTTTTTATTTTTTTTTTCCATTGTTGTTTAGTCTTATGACTGTGTGGTTTCAAGGGCTGTTTGTCTTCATGAATAAGAGATACAAGGGAATGTTTATGAATTTCAAGGTTTATGGGATGTTGTTGTGAAGACGTTTGCTATAACAATACTTGTTGGAATTGTTCTTCAGACGAAGTCTGAGCATTGAGACATACGCAACTAAGACTATTCAATAAGCTCTGCTTCTTTTTTATCATCATTACTTTGTCTCCTGCTTCTGCTCTTCACTTTCACTGGTTTTTCCTTAGTCAACTTCTTTGTTGACAGAAGACTGTTAATAGCGTTTTGGGTATTTTGGGTACCAGACAAGACCTCCTGTTAACGGGGTTTGGGTACTAGACGACTCTGCTGACGAGCTGTTCTGTTACCGGAAAAACTGATATTTTCTGACGGGATCCGGCATCCGGGGTTGGATCCTAATTGTCTTGGCATGAGGAGCACGATCTAACATTAGGTGTTCTTGATCCAGACTGAAGCTTGTGTAATTCCTAGTTACCACAGGATGTCAATCCCTTGGCAGAAACAGAGAACAAATAGGAACATATTTAGCGTAGCTTTGTTCAACCAAAGCTAAAGTTTATTAATGTGCAATTGATCAGATATAACTGCAGTAAAAAATTATGAGATGCATTATGTGAATGCTTGGCTAAAAAGATGTGTCTTTAATCTAGATTTAAACAGAGAGAGTGTGTCTGATCCCCGAATGTTATCAGGAAGGCTATTCCAAAGTTTGGGAGCCGAATGTGAAAAAGCTCTACCTCCTTTAGTGGACTTTGCTATTCTAGGTACTACCAAGAGTCCTGAGTTTTGTGACCTTAGGGAACGTGATGGATTGTAACATGGCAGAAGACTAGTCAGGTACGCAGGAGCTGAACCATTTAGGGCCTTATAGGTAAGAAGTAATATTTTGTAGTTGAAACCCTCAGGAGACCACCAGAATGGGGCAGACATCCTCTTGACCAGAGCTGATGAAGCAGACAGCTCCCAAGGCGGAGCCAGCAGAGCAGACAGCCTCCAGGGCAGAGCCGGCGGAGCAGACAGACTCCAGAGCGGATCCGCGGAGCAGACACCCTCCGGGGCGGAGCAGAAAGTCTCCAGGGCAGAGCCAGGGGAGCAGACGAGTCAGACGCCCACCAGGGCGGATCAGGCGAGTCAGACGCCCTCCTGGGCGAATCAGGCAGGACTAGAACCCTCCAGAACCCGCACGGAAGCCCCCCAGGGTGTAGCAGATAGGACAGGAATCCTCCAGGGCGGAACGGGATTCCCTGAGGGCAGCGCAGACAGGACAGGAGCCCTCCAGGGCGGAACGGGATCCCCCCAGGGCAAGGTGCAGAGCAGACGGGTCTGTAACGTAGAGCATAGACAGACACACACACAGAGAGAGAGAATCAGACGCCCTCCCGGGCAGATCAGGCGAATCAGACGCCCTCCAGGGCGGATCAGACAAGACATGAGCCCTCCTGGGTAGAGCGGAATCCCCCCAGGGTGGAGCAGACAGGACAGGGACCCTCCAGGGCAGCGCAGAAGCCCCCAGGGTGGAGCAGACAGGACAGGTTCCCAAACCAGAGCTTTTGCAGGATCTGCGCTCGGCGACTGACTATGCTCTACGAGCTACGAAGGTCACGGCGCAGGCTCTGGGGAGGGCGATGTCCACCATGGTGGTCCAGGAGTGCCACCTTTGGCTGAATCTGGCGGAGATGAAAGACGCTGAGAAAAATCAGGCTGTGGAATTTGAAATTTGGAATCAGGAAAAATAAGAAATCCACACCAAACTTTTTCTGCATGATGCCAAGATATTGAAGATGCTAAATTGCGAGCGGATTTGGGATATCTTGAACAGTGTTGACGTGGTGATTTATTAAAGGAACAGTAAAAACAACAACCATAATTTTATTATATCTTTAAAATGCAGCATTCAAACTCTTTCAAACTTTTTTCATACAGAGAACTAGTCATTCTGAGGAAGTATGCAAGAATTCAAACAAATCCAAAGCTCTATAAATTAAAGAAAATTAAAAAACTAATAAACATGTCATCTCACTCTGCTCCTATGTGTGTGTGTGTGTGTGTGTGTGTGTGGTGGGTGTGTGAGCGTCAGAGTGAGTGTGGGGAGGGGGGATGGGTGGAAAGAGAAACAGAGTCAGAGAGGGAGAGAGGGGATATTTAAACTCTTTGTAACAGAGAGATGATGACTGTAATACCCAGGATGACCACCGGATGGAGTTTTATGCTAAGATATCTTTTAACCCATCAGAAAAAAAATACATTCACAGAGTCAGTTGATATGTAGTTTACTTTTATATAATTACAGAAACAAATACATAAAATAAGTTAATATGTCCCTTACTCGTAATATAGTTTATACAATTCACATTTCACAAATGCTTATAGATCACAATTTTATTTTTTAAATGGTTATGGATCATAAAATGTGTAATTAACAATTTACAATGAGGTCTCTTTTTTGGTTAACATTAATGCATCAACTAATATGAACTAACAATGAACAATATATTTTGACAGCATTTATTAATCTTTTTTAGAGTTAGTTAATAAAATATTCCTGTTCATGTTAACTCACAGTGCATATAAACTAATATTAAAATACAACTGTGCATTTAAATTACATAATACGTGTTAAACTTAATAATAATTAACATTAATAAATGCTATCTAATTATTTTTCTTGTTAACTAATATAATTAACCTATTCACAGTGGACAGATATTTGGAAATATCACACTGGTGGACTCACCATAGGGTGATTCAGCCTTTTGTATCAATTTCCCTAAAGTTGTATTGTTTATTTTTTGTGTGTCTGTGTGTGTTTAACTCTGTTGATGTCGTAGTGTAACCCTTTCATTGCTGTAACCCTTAAAACCTGACAGCCAGAGTGATACTGTAAATCCATGTGTCTGCTGTGCACCGTTTTCCTGATTACACCAGGGTGGCGATTGCACTGAGGACGATTATTATTTATTATTATTATTATTCTCCGGGATTCGTCGCATTTTTGAGGGCCTAAACATGCTCAAAAAGTCATGAAACTTTGCACACGTCTCAGAACTGGTGAAAATTTGCGTCTGATATAGGTTTCAGAAATGGGTGTGGCAAATTGGCTCGACAGCGCCACCTAATCTCATTCAAGGAAGAGCCCCGACCGCTACATTTCATGTACATGCACGAAAATTGGTATACACATTTACCACTCCAATACCTACAAAAAAGTCTCTTGGAGCAAAACCCGAAACCCAACAGGAATTCAGTTATTTTTAATAATCTCAGCAAATTTTGGGTCATTTTTGCCATTTCCAGGCATCGTACATGAACGAACTCCTCCTAGAGATTTCTTCAGATCAACACCAAACTTGGTCAGTCTAATCTAAAGGCCCTTGTGACGTTAAATTGCAAAGATCTTGAGTTTTTGTTGGAGGGAGTGTCCATGGCGGCCTGTCAAATTTCAATGCTTGGCCATGAAAAAGGAAGTTGTTATAACTCATACAATGTCCGATCTGCCCCAAACTTCACATGTATGATAACACTCCTGACCTGAAGACATCTACATGCCCATATTCAGTTATAGTCATAGTGCCACCTGCTGGCAACAGGAAGGGGCTTGTTGTACGCTGTAACGAACAACTCCTAGAGATTTAATGATATCAATATTATAATTGGTCAGTCTAATCTTAAGGCTTGTGTGATGTTAAATTGCGAAGATCTAGAGTTTTCGTTAAAGGGCGTGTCCGTGGCGGCGTGATAAATTTCGATGTTTTGCCATGGGAATACAAGTTGTTATAACTCAGCCATACAATGTCCGATCTGCCCCAAACTTCACAAGTTCAATAACAGTCCTGGCCTGAACACATCTAAAGGCCAATATTCCATTATAGTCATAGCGCCACCTGCTGGCAACAGGAAATTGCTTCTTTTACACTACCTTAACCTACAATGTCCGATCTGCACCAAACTTCACTTGTTTGCTAAGAGTCCTGGTCTGAACATATCTACATTTCAATATGCAGTTATAGTTATAGCACCACCTGTTGACAGCAGGATATGCCATGTTTTACACTAACTCAAACATGCAATGTCCAGTCTGCACCAAACTTCACAGGTTTGATAAGAGTCATGGCCTGAAGATATATATGTGCCAATATACAGTTACAATCATAGCGCCACCTGTTGGCAACATGAAAATCACTCAATAACTCAAACATACAATGTTCAGTCTGCACCAGACTTCATATGTCTGATGACAGTGCCGGCCTAAAGACATCTTCATGCCAATATCCAGTTATAGTGATAGCGCCACCATCTGGCAGCAGGAAGTTGGGTACATATAGAAGGAATATGTCAGTCATTTATATTTACCACATTAAATGCATTAATTGGTCAACATTTGCTGTGTTTCTAAAGCCACCGATCGGCGGTGAGCCCGGGTGCAAGGGCTCGCTTTAATTATTATTATTATTATTATTATTATAATTTATAATTATTTTTTTTATTAATTAATTATTTATTATTATTATTTATTTTTATTTTTTTTTATATTTTTTTTTTCCTAAAAGATCCCTATCTTGTTTTGTTTACAAGGTTGTTTTTTTTTCTATCTATAGGATCTCACAGGCTGATCCACTTGTTACAGTTCTGGTGTCATATTGTTCAATGTTTCCAAATTTTTCTATTTGCTCAGTTAATGCAAGAGGGTTGTGTAGTGATGTTAAACATAAAGCTTTTTTTTGTAATGCAAAATCGCTTAATACTGTTTTTTGTTTTATACAAAAGTCACATGGAAATTCTAGTGTCATTAAGTTTTGGAAGTCACAATGGGGTGAAGAGTTATTTTCTTCATTTGGTTCAAATTTTTCAGCAGGTGTTTTAACTTTGAAGCACAAATTTAGGGGTAAGATAATAGAGACAATATCTTATCCTGAAGGCCATTTTCTTTTTTTATTGGTTGATTTAAATTATCTTTTTTTTTTTTTTTTTTTTTTTTTTGTCCTGGGCAACATTTATGGAAATATTGCCACAAAATAACCTCAAATTATTTAATTCAATAGAAACACATTTAGAATATTTTAAATATAAATATCCTAATTTGTTTATTATTTTGGGTGGAGACTTTAATCAAACTATAAATAATAGTTTGGACAGATCACCACCTAGACTGTCTGATAGTTCATCAGGCCTTTGTGTTTTGATCTCCTGATTTGGTGTTTTGATCTCCCGATTTGGTGTTTTGATCTCCCTACTTTATATTTGGTGAGAAAAACATCCGCATGCTTTACAGTTTACTTGGTCTAATAATTCTGGTTCACTTAGGTCTAGAATTGATTTTTGGTTAATTTCAGACTCTTTATTCAATTATGTTAATAAGGTTTAAATCTTGCCTTCACCATTGTCTGATCATAAATCCATAATTTTATCTTTCGTAATCCATCTGCTTACTCAAGGACATATAATTCATATTGGAAACTTAACTCTGTCTTATTAGAAGATGCGGAAATTTGTTGGTCTTTGATATCTAGGATTAATTTTTTTCTTAACAAAGAAAATTTAAGTTTTAATTTTGAGCTGTTAAAATATAATATTAGATTCATTTAAGTCAAAGCTGGAACTCAAAAAGCTAAGCAATATAAAACAGATGAAGGATCTGATGATCCTCAAATGCAAATTGTGTGTTTTGCTTCACGAGAGCAACCATACATTTGTTGTTGTTTTTTTTTACTTTGTTTTTTATATTCTTAATTTATTCTTAATTTCTTTATTAATTTATAATCATTTATCATTTAATCATTTTATTAATCATTTACAGTATATTAGTCATTACAGTCATTTATATATTGATTACATTGATTCATTAATTGATTAGTCATTTATATTATGTTATTGTGTTATATTATTGCTGTTTATATATATATATATATATATATTTCCATCGTTGTTTAGTCTTATGACTGTATAGTTTCAAGGGCTGTTTGTCTTCATGAATAAGAGATACAAGGGAATGTTTATGAACCTCAAGGTTTATGGGATGTTGTTGTGAAGACGTTTGCTATAACAATACTTGCTGAATTTCTGTTCTTCAGACGAAGTCTGAGCATTGAAACATACGCAATTAAGACTATTCAATAAACTCTGCTCCTTTTTATCATCATTACTCTGTCTCCTGCTTCTGCTCTTCACTTTCACTGGTTTTTCCTCAGTCAACTTCTTGGCTGACAGAAGACTGTTAATAGTGTTTTGGGTATTTTGGGTACCAGACAAGACCTCCTGTTAACGGGGTTTGGGTATTAGACGACTCTGCTGACGAGTTGTTCTGCTACCGGAAAAACTGCTATTTTCTGACGGGATCCGGCATCCGGGGCTGGATCCTAATTGTCTAGGCATGAGGAGCGCGATCTAACATTTTGGCGTAGTCGGCAGGATGGAATAACACGGAGCTGTGATCTCCATAAGAACGGAGTCGGGGTTGCTTCTCGCATGACCAGACGGTGGAATTTTTTGTTGCGCTGCTATTTTGATATCTCTAAAATACCTTTAACTTTATCTAGTTTTCATAACAGGCTTTAATAAGTTGGTCACTTTTATATAAATTTATAACTTTTCTTCACATAAATATTTTATTTGGAACAATAAATAAATAAAGAATAATACAATCAGGAATTCCACCAAAAACAATGGCATATTCTCTTGGGGGGACTGGAAAAGAAAGTTCTTGCATAAATTGTTCATAAGTGAAAAGGACACTATGATCATCTAAAAGCTGACTGACTAAAAGTATATTTTTATTAAGCCAATTATGAAAAAAAAAAATAATAATAATAATAAAAAAAAATGTGTGTATATTGTCGCAGGGCGAAGAAACACAGAACAAGGAAGTGCAGTAACGGTCCCCGGAGGGTGGATTTATTAATGAATAAACAGTGTGTAAAAGGTGATGGTGCTCCGTGGCTCGTGCTCGCTTCCCTTCTGTGATTCTCGGTGCAGTCCGGTCCGTGCTGTGCTCAGTGGCTGTGCTGATCGGTCACGGGCTGCTTTCTGAAGAGAAATAGAGAAAAGACAAAGCATGTGAGTCTGGAGTCTTCTGGAGACGTGTCTCCCCGTCATGTGTGTCTCTGTGGCTTATAAAGCCCTCGGCTGATGAGCCGCAGCCGTGACCGATCAGCCAGTGATGAGGCGTGGCAGGTGTAGCTCGTCCGTTTCCAGGGCGACGCTGATGAGTGCTCGGGACGCTCGTCACACTCCCCCCCCCTAAGCGTTGTCCTGGTCCTGCGAATAAGAGGGGAGGAGGGGGGTGGGAGGGAGGCAAACCCTGACAGACCTGCGGAAGCCGACCCCATCCGGGAGAGTCCATCTGCGTTGCCGTTGGCAGTTCCCGCTCGGTGTTGTAGGGAGAAGTGGAAGTCCTGGAGCGCCAGGAACCATCTTGTTACCCGAGCGTTGGTGTCCTTGGCTTTGGCCATCCACTGTAAGGGAGCATGATCTGTGATTAGCTTAAATTTTCAAATAGGTCCAAATAGGTAATACCTGAGCTCCAGGACTGCCCACTTCACTGCCAACGCTTCCCTCTCCACGGTGGCGTAGCGTGTTTCAGCGGGGGTCAGCTTCCGACTGATGAAGATCACCGGGTGTTCCTTACCATCCTGCACTTGGGACAGCACGGCTCCCAACCCGGTGTCCGAGGCATCCGTCTGGAGCAGGAAGGGGCAGTTGAAGTCCGGGGCCCGCAGGACAGGCTCCGATGTAAGCGCCGTCTTCACTTGTTGGAAGGCCTCTTCAGCAGCTGGGCCCCAGGACACCTTCTCCGTCTGTCAGGGGAGCTGCTAAAGAGGAGAAGTTGGGGATGAAGCAGCGATAGTACCCCGCCAACCCCAGAAAGGCTCGTACCTGAGTCTTCGACGTGGGCCGCGGCGCAGAGAGAATCGCTGCCACCTTCTTCTCCTGGGGTTTGATGAGTCCGCGACCCACTTGGAAACCCAGGTACTTTGCCTCTGACAGGGCCAGGTGACATTTGCGGGGGTTGGCGGTGAGTCCAGCCCGCCGGAGCTCCATCAGCACCCTCCGCAATCTGTCCAGGTGGTCCTCCCACCGCGTAGGCCTGGTGCCGCCGCGTAGGCCTGGTGGGGGCGTAGGAGGATGTCCATTAAGCGCTGGAACGTGGCGGGGGCCCCATGCAGACCAAAGGGGAGGGTCCGGTATTGCCAGTGACCGGAAGGGGTTGAGAACGCGGTCTTGGCCCTTGCGTCTTTGGTTAATGGGACTTGCCAGTAGCCTTTGGTGAGATCCAAGGTGGAGATGTACCGGGCCCTCCCCAGGCGATCGAGTAGCTCGTCTACACGGGGCATGGGGTAGCCGTCGAACTCCGAGATCTCGTTGAGGCGGCGGAAGTCGTTACAGAAGCGGAGGGTGCCGTCCGGCTTAGGGACCATCACGATGGGGCTGGACCACGGGCTGCGTGATGGTTCGATCACCCCCAACTTAAGCATTTCCTGTACTTCCTCCTCAATAGCCTGTCGCCGAGCCTCCGGGACACGGTAGGGCCGCTGCCGGACGATGACTCCTGGTGGTGTCCTGATGTCGTGCTGAAGCACATGGGTCCGCCCGGGCCTAGGGGAGAACACATCAGAGAACTGACCGATCAGGTGTTGGATCTCCGTTTTCTGGGCAGCCGAGAGGTAGGGGTTGACATCGACAGCCACGGGGCTCACGGTGGCAAGGGCCGAGAGCTGGGTTCTGGTCCCATGCCACTTCTTCAACAGGTTAATATGATAAAGCTGATCTTGGCGCCGTCTTCCCGGTTGGCGTATTTGGTAAGTGACGGGCCCCACCTTCTCAGTCACCGTGTACGGACCCTGCCATGAAGCCAGGAACTTACAGGCTGCGTTTGGGACCAGAACCATCACGTGATCTCCCGGCTGGAACTCCCGTGGCTGGGCTGCCCGATTGTAGTGGCGCTGTTGGGCCTGCTGTGCCTTCACCATGTGTTCCCGGACTAATGGCATAACTCTGTCGATTCGCTCCCGCATCTCCTTCACGTGCTCAACGGTGGTGCGGTAGGGGGCCGGCTGCTGCTCCCAGGCCTCTCGGGCCACATCCAGCAGGCCTCGGGGTTGTCGTCCGAAGAGGAGCTCGAAAGGGGTAAAACCAGTAGAGGCCTGGGGAACCTCTCGGACTCCAAAGAGGACGTAGGGCAGCATCCGGTCCCAGTCCCTTCTGTCCTCAGCCGTCACCCGTCTGAGCATCTGCTTGAGCGTTTGGTTGAAGCGTTCGACGAGTCCATCCGTTTGAGGGTGGTAGACTGATGTGCGGAGCTGCTTCACCTGTAACAATCGACAGAGATCAGCCATTAGCCGGGACATAAAGGGTGTACCTTGATCGGTTAGTATCTCCGCCGGGATGCCGACTCGACTGAACAACAGAAACAGTTCCTGGGCGATGGCCTTTGCTGTTGCTTTCCTCAGGGGGACTGCTTCTGGATATCGGGTGGCATAGTCGACAATCACCAGGATGTGTTCGTGGCCTCGGGCGGACTTCGGCAGCGGTCCTACCAGATCCATCCCGATACGCTCGAAGGGCACCTCGATGATTGGCAGCGGAATAAGAGGACTGGGGGGAGGTTTCTGTGGGGTCGTGCACTGACATGTGGGGCAGGCTTGACAAAACCGTTTTACCTCTGCTTCCAGCCCTGGCCAGTGAAAGCGGTCTCGAATCCGCTGAGCAGTGTTCTGGGGGCCCAGGTGCCCCGCCATTGGATGGGAGTGGGCCAGCTCCATCACCGTCTCGGTCTTAGTCTGGGGCACGACCAGCAGGGTTTTCTCCTCCCCCCTCCGCGATGCAACACAGTACAGCAGGCCATTCCGAATGATGAAGTGGGGGAATGGGTGAGGAGCCGGGTGGAGCTCCCGGTCCTCAATCCGCCGTACTTGCGCCCAAGCATTTTTAAGCCGGTCGTCCTCGCGCTGTGCCTTAGCGAATGAGCCCCCTTCGGTCATCTGCTAAAAGACATCAAAATACAAGTCAGTATTATGGGAAGGGGACTCACCGCTACGGCCGCTGTCGGTGGCCAACAGCGCGGGACGCCGGGACTTCCTCTTCCTCAGGCGGCGTGGTGGGCGGCTCCCGGCGGGGCTGACAGGCTGGGCGTTGGCGGCGAGAAGGCGGTCAAAGCCGGGCCAGTCCCTCCCAAGTAACACGGCTACGGGTAGGTCCTTGACGATCCCGACCTCCACCGGCCATGCTCCAGGCGTGGCCGAGACAGACACTCTGCGTGCAGGGACTAGCTGTGTATCTCCGTGGACGCATGTGATGGGTAGACGGGCTCGGGATTCTGGCCGCGGTGGGAGGACTGTCGGATGTACCAGGGTGACAGCACTTCCGGAGTTGAGTATCGTTTGGAAAGGCCGGCCGTTAATCTTGACCTCTGCTCGTGGCGCCCCTGCCGGCGGGTCGCGGTGGACAATACAGCCTGTCAGCCACGTCCGCTGGGGTGATCGTGGAGGATCCGTTGGCATGGGTTCGTCCTGGGGGCCGGGAGCCGCCGGCCTGCTGACTGGTTTGAAGGTGCCCTCCGGCGTGCGTCGCTCCTGGACCACCCTCCGGGGGAAAGGCGGCGCTCGCTCCCCTGCCTCCCGTTGTTGGGTCGCTTCCGCCAGCTCGAGGGCCTCCACGAGCTAGCCGATGGTGGTGGGGTTCCGCATGCCGGCTGCCTGGCGAATAGGGCGGGGAAGGGCACGATAGCCGATCTATTACCACGCGTTCCGCTACCTGGCTGGCACTAGGACCCCCCGACAACAACCAATGCTGGGCAAGCCTCATCAGATTTCCGGCTTGGGCACGGGCTGGCAACCGCGGCTTATACTCCCAGTCATGGAAGAGCTGGGCGGCGCAGATGGGCGAGAGTCCCACTCTCGCTAGGATTTCTTGCTTTAACTCATCATAATTATCACTCAGTTCGGTTGGGATGGAAAAATAGGTTCGCTGAGCTTCCCCCGTCAACAGCGGTGCCAGCAGCTGTGCCCATTCATCCCGGCTCCATCCTTCCCGTGTAGCCACATTTTCGAACATCTGGAGAAAGCTTTCAACGTCATCATTGGCCGCCTGCATGGAGATGGAAAAAACAGCGGTGAGTAAAACGGCGTGGGAGGTGAGTCTCAGTGGAAAAAAAAAAAACGGTGTTGCTGGTTCGCTTGTCTGTGTTTCTTCACTGCAATGCCCGCATTCTCCACCAGATGTCGCAGGGCGAAGAAACACAGAACAAGGAAGTGCAGTAACGGTCCCCGGAGGGTGGATTTATTAATGAATAAACAGTGTGTAAAAGGTGATGGTGCTCCGTGGCTCGTGCTCGCTTCCCTTCTGTGATTCTCGGTGCAGTCCGGTCCGTGCTGTGCTCAGTGGCTGTGCTGATCGGTCACGGGCTGCTTTCTGAAGAGAAATAGAGAAAAGACAAAGCATGTGAGTCTGGAGTCTTCTGGAGACGTGTCTCCCCGTCATGTGTGTCTCTGTGGCTTATAAAGCCCTCGGCTGATGAGCCGCAGCCGTGACCGATCAGCCAGTGATGAGGCGTGGCAGGTGTAGCTCGTCCGTTTCCAGGGCGACGCTGATGAGTGCTCGGGACGCTCGTCACAATATATATACACACATTTTTTTTTTTTTAGATGATCATAGTGTCCTTTTCACTTATGAACAATTTATGCAAGAACTTTCTTTTCCAGTCCCCCCAAGAGAATATGCCATTGTTTTTGGTGCAATTCCTGATTGTATTATTCTTTAGGCAAATCTGACCCTAAAGGTTCTTTAGTCTCTCCAACTTTACTAACGCTAACTTATTTGTTAACCAAAGTCTTCTCAATAGCATGTCAAATAAAGCCTTTCATTCAATTATTAACAGATCTCAGATTTCTTTACTTGCTTGTATGAGTTTTTGGAATAACATATTTAGTGATATAGAATGGGAAGAGTTTTGGCTTCTTCGACAAAAATTCTTCTTATCTAATAAAGTTGTTGAAGTCTCTATGAAAATAAATTATAATTGCTACCCGGTAAATTACAAACTTGCTAAATTTAATAATAGCATTTCCCCCAATTGTTCTTTTTGTCTTCAGTCTGAAGAACAATCAGTCATTTATTTTGGGACTGTGTTTATTGTAAAGTGTTTTGGGTTGACTTTTCTAATTTTGTTAAAAAATACTTATATCCAAATTTCTGTATAACCGGCAAAAATGTATTATTGTGTAAATGTATTATTAATTTATTGCTATTCCTTGCTAAATTTTATATTTATAAATACAAATTTTCAAAGAAAACTCACTTTTTTATTTTCAGGACAGATTTCAATATGTATGTGAAGTCTTTAAGACATTCTAATAATTCTGTTGCTTGTAAGACTCTTTTATGGTGTAAATCATTCAAGCTAATATAATATGCTTTGGATTATTGTATGTAACCCTCATTGTATTTTTTTGTTTATATTTTTGTCTTTGTAATTGTTCTTGCTGTTCTTTTACTGCATAATAATAATAATAATAATAATTGTAATAATAATAATAATAATAATAATAATAATAATAATAATAATAAAACTCTGACATATTATTTACAACATTTGGTCTACATCTTGCATATCACATCTGCTTGGTTCATGCCATGGCTATACCAGCTTATTCAAAATCTGGGGCTTAAATACATAGTAAATGTATAGGGTTGTACAATTTTGGGAATATGTAAGTGCACTCCATAGAAAGTAATGAAGGGTACTGAAAGGCTATGTAGACCAAGAAGCAAACATTTTCACAGTGAAATAAAAATGTAATGATAATTTAGAAAGAGAGAAAAAGAGAATAAATCTTATTGTCAGGCATGTTTACACATACAATCAATATGATTTGGTGGTAATAAAAATAAGTGAATAGGAAATGACATATACCAAAAAAAAAAACAAAAAAAAAAACAGAAATAATACAAAAGAAATAATACAAAAATGTGTTACAAATGCAAGAAAATGTAAATAATGTGTTTACATAATGTAGGTGCTCAGTGCTCTGTACCGTCCACCAGATTGCAACAGTTTAAAGATGGAGTGTGCTGGTGTGAGGGGTCCAGAGTGATTTTGCTAGCCCTTCTGCTTACTGTGGGTGAGTACATTTCTTAGAGATTCGTTCAGCAGTCTGGACTATCCGCTGCAATCTGATTTAGCTGAGCTACAGTATAAGTGTAGTATATAAGCAGACTTGTGACAGTTCTGAATGAGCTCTTAAACAGACGTGCAGACATTGAACTTGTTTTGCACGTCCAGTAGACTTCCAAAAGTGGTCTTAAACAGACGTGCAGATATTGAACCTGATTTGCACATCAACAGATATCCAAAATGGGTCTTAAACAGACGTGCAGATACTGAACCTGTTTTTGACATCAACAGACGTCCAAAAGGGCTCTTAAACAGACGTGCAAACATTGAACCTGTATTGCACGTCCAGTAGACTTCCAAAAGTGATCTTAGACAGACGTGCAAATATTGGACCTGTTTTGCACGTCCACAGACTTCCAAAAGGGATCTTAAACAGACGTGCAGATACTGAACCTGTTTTTGACATCAACAGACATCTAAAAGGGCTCTTAAACAGACGTGCAGACATTGAACCTGTATTGCACGTCCAGTAGACTTCCAAAAGTGGTCTTAGACAGACATGTAAATATTGAACCTGTTTTGCACGTCCACAGACTTCCAAAAGGGGTCTTAAACAGATGTGCAGATATTGAACCTGTTTTGCACATCCACAGACGTCCAAAAGTGGTCATAGACAGACGTGCAGACATTGAACCTGTTTTGCACGTCCACAGACATCCAAAAAGGGTCTTAAACAGACATGATCTGAACATCTCTTTGATGTCACATGTTTGCTGGGACAGCTCAGGATAGTGTCACTGACAGCCATCACTAACGTCTCAGGGGCAATTCACTTAATTTATTATTTATCTTTGTCCATACAGCTGCAGCAAAAGACAGTTTAAAGCTTTTAATCACTCTGAGGTTACGTTAATAGTAATGCACATTAAAACAAGTTAAATTAAATAAGCATTCTTGTGTATGCATTCAACTGGGGTTCTCCATACTTCAGGTAATCTCAGTGTTCTTGTTCGTTATTCTAAGGTCAATGTTTTATTTGTCACCAGTGTGTGGTCAATTTCAGTTTGCACACAGCGTCAG
Source organism: Cirrhinus molitorella (assembly GCA_033026305.1). NCBI lineage: Eukaryota > Metazoa > Chordata > Actinopteri > Cypriniformes > Cyprinidae > Cirrhinus > Cirrhinus molitorella. The sequence goes on from CM065123.1 coordinate 26,236,443, forward strand.
AAGCAGGTGCATATTCACAGACAACGACAGCGTGGCGGCAGAAGAGTATTAAAAGTTATCGCTGGTTGTTGCAGTTCCGAGTGAAATGCATTTTGGGTAGTGTAGTTTGAAAAAACGTGCTCATGTGATGCATGCTTTCGCTGTGCTGTGTAGTCAGAAAACAGAGAAAGAACATCATATTCTGCTTATTTGTTCATCTAAGTCAGTTCACTCAGGAGTTGTGCACTGTAACTAACTTATCTACACATGAAAGGAAATGTCATGCACACATTTGCTAATTTTGTCCATCTCATCATTGCACGAACACGAATTAACGAGCTGTTAAGTTGCTGCTGGGACTGATGAAGTGTAGAAAGTAACGGCAGATATCAGATGACTAAATTTTGATAGTTGCTCAGGTGGATGCTGGGGTCTTATCTTTCAATCCAATTCAATTCAAGTTTATTTGTATAGTGCTTTTCACAATATTAATCATTGCAAAGCTGCTTACAGAAATGAAAGTTTCTACAATATATTTAGTAGTTTGCTAGTGGTGACCATGTCAAGTTGATGTACATATGGCAGAGATGTATGGTAAAATCAGTTACTGATGTAATCAAACAGACGATAAACGATATTAACAGTAATGTTTACATGTTGCAATCAAACTTATAGCAAAATTGGTAGTGCTGTATGTGTTTCAGGGCTGGCATCATCTGAGGTCCTCTGAGTGGTTTGCATCATATCTTCTCAGGTGTTCTGGATCCAGACTGAAGCTTATGTAATTCCTAATCACCACGGGATGTCAATCAGAGAAATAAATAGAGAAATAATTAGCGTAGCTGCTGTTTAAACCATGCAAAAATGTTCAACCAAGATAAAAATGTTAATGTGCATTTGATCAGATATATCTGAAGTACAAGGTTATGAGATAATATTATGTAAATGCTTAGCTAAAGAGATGTATTTTAATCTAGATTTAAACAGGGAGAGTGTGTCTGAACCCCGAACGTTATCAGGAAGGCTATTCCAGAGTTGGGAGCCAAATGTGAAAAGGCTCAACCTCCTTTAGTGGACTTTGTTATCTTAGGTACTACCAAAAGTCCAGAGTTTTGTGACTTAGGGAGCGTGTTGGATTGTAATGTGGTAGAAGACTAGTAGGTATGCAGGAGCTAAACTATTAAGGGCCTATAGTAGTTATTTTTGTAACTGCTATCTATCGGACTGCAACGTATATTCATTTTGTTGATTAATATTACACATAGTGCGCGTCTAATTAGAGTTAAGCCAGTCGGTGCGGAGACCAAGGCTCACATAGTTGCAGGCCACTGTTGTTAAGCCGGTCAGCATGGTAGCTAAGGCTCACATAGTAATAGCATTCTTCTTGAGAGACTGGAAAACTGGGTTGGGCTTTCTGGGATGGTCCTTAAATGGTTCAGGTCATACTTAGAAGGGAGAGGCTATTATGCGAGTATAAGAGAGCATAAGTCTAAGTGGACATCCATGACATGCGGAGTCCCACAAGGCTCATTTCTTGCGCCACTCTTGTTTAGCCTGTATATGCTCCCTCAAATTGCATATCACAGCTATGCAGATGATACCCAGATTTACCTAACCTTATCGCCAAATGACTACAGCCCCATTGACTCCCTCGTTCAATGCATTGATGAAATTAACAGTTGGATGTGCCAGAACTTTCTTCAGTTAAACAAGGAGAAAACTGAAGTCATTGCATTTGGAAACAAAGATGAAGTTCTTAAGGTGAATGCATACCTTTACTCTAGGGGTCAAATAACTAAAAATCAAGTCAAAAATCTTGGGGTGATTCTGGAGTCAGACCTTAGTTTCAGCAGTCATGTCAAAGCAGTAACTAAGTCAGCATACTATCATCTCAAAAACATTGCAAGAATTAGATGTTTTGTTTCCAGTCAAGAGAAACTTGTTCATTCATTTATCACCAGCAGGGTGGACTATTGTAATGGTCTCCTCACCATTAGATAGCTGCAGCTCATCCAGAATGCTGCTGCCAGGATTCTGACTAGAACCAGAAAATCAGAGCATATCACACCAGTCCTCAGGTCCTTACACTGTCTTCCAGTTACATTTAGGATTGATTTTAAAGTACTTTTCTTGTTTATAAATCACTCAATGGCCTAGGACCTAAATACATTGCAGATATGCTCACTGAATACAAACCTAACAGACCACTCAGATCACTAGGATCAAGTCAGTAAATACCAAGAAATACCAAGGGTTCACACAAAACAAGGGGAATCCGCCTTTAGCTTTTATGCCGCCCACGGTTGGAATCAGCTTCCAGAAGAGATCAGATGTGCTAAAACATCAGCCACATTTAAATCCAGACTCAAAACTCATCTGTTCAGTTGTGCATTTACTGAATGAGCACTGTGCTACGTCCGAACTGATTGCACTGTATTTTATGTATAATCATTCCTGTTTTAATTCATTTTAAATCAATTTTTAAAATAATTTTAAATGTTTTTATTGTTGTGATTATTACTTCCTTGTGATAACTTTATCTCATGTTTTTATTATTATTTTATTTCCTTTTATGTAAAGCACTTTGAATTACCATTGCGTGTATGAAATGCGCTATATAAATAAACTTGCCTTGCCTTGCCTAATAGGCCACTATTGCTAAGCCAGACGGTGTGGTAGCCAAGGCACACATAGCCATAACCCACTAGCGTTAAGCCGGTCGGCATGGTAGCCCAGGCACACATAGATAGTAATACATGCGGTACACATAGCTTTTCGGAGCAGCAGCAGTAGAAATGTATTGGTGATAGATCTGCTTTGTGGGGGGTGTTTTGTCTTGTCTGTCATCTTTATGAGTGTGGATACATGCATGTCCACTGATGCAGCAGTTTTTCCTTATATTCAGCGGCATGCATATATTGGCTTGTATTGTTTTGTGTACCGTGTCTCCTGCTTTGTGAGGAGGTTATTCATATATGTTATATGTGCAGCACCAGTATTTCTTACATGCTTACAGCAGCATGTTGTAAATGTATTGGCAGTAGCAAGTCTCTACTTGCTCTGCCGCAGCAGCAGCAGCGTAGCAGATCTATTCTGCCAAGACCAAATACATTAAGACTACGTTCAGACTGCAAGCCTTAATGCTCAATTCAGATTTTCTGCTCAAAACTGATTGGCTGGAGGGACCGGCTCGATTGTGCCCTTCGCCAGGAGGACAGCAATCTCTGCACGCAGTAAACTGGATGCCTCTGAACCGGGGCGGGCGCCAGGTGAACTGAATCACTTAACCGAGACGTGCAAGTGGGATCAACGGAGCTCTGACCGTCGTGACACCGGTGGGGCAGCCTGGGGTGGGAAAGGGACTCAACCTAGAAGGATGAACGTTCTGAAGTGAAGTCTGGCTGTGTGGAGCAGCCCTTACCTTCTTCCCAGGTTTCCGTGCTGGCGAAATCTGCCCCAAAGTCTGAGTCCAAGGAAGCATAGCTTCGCTCAGGAGTTTGGGGTACTAGACCCAGAGATGGAAGAAATTGCTCTCTTTGTGAGTGGGTGGGTACACAAAGACCCCCGGCCCTCCTCCGGGAGTGGGGAACAGATGTTATCGTCTCCCGAAGAGCAACTTCCGTCATCTCTGGGTTGCCCATGTCAGGGACGCCTGGTGGATTTACGAGTCTTCATGGGTCCCTGAGCAGCGGGGGGCGCCGCCTTCCTGCGGGCAGCTCGACGCAGCGAGTTAAATCTTGAAGGGGCTGCCTCCTGAGGGGCAGCTGGCAGAGGAGCTGGTGTAGAGGCCGCAGGGGGGGCGCCCTCGGCGACGAGCAGGTGGAGGCTGGGCACTCGGGTGAGCCCAGGAGGACTCACGGTGAGGCAAGATGCGTTTGATAGCCTCCGTCTGCTTCTGGACCACCGAGAACTGCTGGGCAAAGTCCTCGACAGTGACGCCGAACAGGCCAAACGTCGGCCATCTGCGCCAGGTTGAGCCAGAGGTGGCGCACCTGGACCACTAATGTGGACATCACCTGACCAATGGACCGCGCTGTGACTTTCGTCGTCCGGAGGGTGAAATCAGTAGGTCATAGGTTTTTCTGACACTTCTGACAGGTGGTCGGCAACAAATGGTATCAATATTTGTTTATCATGAAAGTAAACAAATATTGATTCAAAGTATAATTTGATTATTTAGTTTGGGTCATGTCCAATTACATTACATGGAGAGGGTGGGGTTAATGACCTATACTGCAGCCAGCCACATGGGGGGGGCGATCGAGATGCTTTGACTTCACTTTTCAGGACTCGGAAGGCACACTTGGGAGGACCGTGTGGGGCTGATGCTCATTTACAATCATTTCTATCGCTAAAGATGCTTACTCGTGGCTTATTTGAGGGAAACGGAGGAGGGAAAACAGCACATAAGGCAAGAGAAGCTGTTATACCTTTTATTTTATGCTATTTGTATAGTTGGCTGCCATTGTTGTTTCACAGGCTATGTGACGTCAGAGCGCAGAACTGGGAGTACATTGATCTAGTACAAGTTCACAGGTAGGAAGTCATGGGTTTGACTGCCATTCCAGTGCACTTTCACGGGAAGAAGGTTGGAAAAACATGGGTAACGGGTTGCCTGGAATGTGGCATAAACTTACCTGAAATGTAGTGAAAACAACAGTGAGACAGAGTTTAGCTGCTTGGCATTTGAGTAGCTGCCCCGTTTCCATGGTAACTCCCTCCACTCCAGACTTGAATGTTCACTGCGCACGCCCATTAAAGCACGTAGAAGAAATACAGAATTTACGTAAATATATAAACTGAAAAAAAATATTTTTGCCGTATGGATGTCACGGTTTACGCTGGAATGAGGAGTGAGGGAACGAGTAGATGAGATCTTCAAAGTGCATTTATTAAAGTCAAGTGAAGTCACCTTTATTTATATAGCACTTTTTTTACAATGCAGATTGTGTCAAAGCAGCTTTACAGTATCAAATAGGAAGGTAGCGTATCAATAATGCAAAAGGAAATGGTTACCATTTTTCAGTTAAAGCGAGTTAATCATTGAATTCAGTGATGTTATTATCCTGCTCAGTTTAATTAGTATGCAATATCGCTGGAAAATAAGTGTCCCCAACTGAACAAGCCAGAGGCGACAGTGGCAAAGAACCAAAACTCTATTGCTATTGCTCAGTCTGGGGGTCAGTTCTCCACAGCTATTTGACTATTAGCTTAGTGGCTTAGTGCCGATCACGTTGGAAGTTACCTAGCTGGAGACTGAATCACTGGAGAGCGATTTTATTCCACTGAAAATAAAAGTGGTTAGAAAAATATTCATGACACAATTATAATGGCAGCCAATGTCAAAACCAACCACATAACAGTTTAATGTAATGTTAACCCATAAAGCTAAATAGATTGTTCAATCATTTATTAGCTATATCATGTTTATGACAGATTTATGACAGATTATGGTGTATTGGTTTATTTTTTTTTAAGTTGTCATAACAAAGGCATCTAAAACCAATGTCATCTTTGCATTAAAATTGACATAAATGGGGGATGACAATTAATGACAGTTTTTATAACCATGCATAAAACCTCCTTCATATTCATGACATGTGTCATGTCATGATTATGAAGGTGTCATGTCAGTCTTATGTTCACCCCTTCAAGTAAAGTGTTACCAAACATTGATTAAAATCTGTAAGGCATTAATATATTTTTTGTACACATATTTACACATATCATAAAGAACGTCTTGGTTATGCATGGTAACCCTCGTTCCCTGATGGAGGGAATGGAGATTTTGTGTCGACGTGAAGGACACTAGGGGGTCGCTCTAGGAAGCCCGAACACCTCTGACAGCTTTGAGAAAAGGCCAATGGGAATTGGTGTGCAGTATTTGCATAGCCAGCTCCGCCCCGGCCATCCGGGTATAAGAGGAGGTGGCTAAGCACTGCTCATTGTTCTGATCTGAAGAGCCGAATAGCAATTCTGTTACACTCACACTGCATGAAAAGCCTGATTTTCGTCAGTTAACGGCCCTGTAAATTGCTGTAGAAGTTTCAGGAATACGGCTGTTCACAGGAATGCACAGGGAACACCGATAATTGCCGTGAACTGTTAATAATTGACGTGGATTTGGCTTAGTAGTTCACACCTCCATGCTTCTCATTGTGTTAAGTTTTAAGTGCTCACCAGGGTAATCACTGACCAACTGAGTAAGAAAAATAAGGCATAAAAAGAACAAGCTTTGTGTGTGTTTAACTTTATGTAATTTTGATTTATTTATTTTTTTTGTTTAAAAAACTTTGAGCACAACTCGTTACCAAAAAAACAACTTTCACTAAAGCCTTCTATCAATTAACTTTATTGATCTAAAATATTTGCATAAACAGAATTAAAAGAAAGTTACATTTTAAACAACTATCATAAAATATAAAGTAATATAAAATATAAACTAAAACATGAAAAAATAGGAACACTCAGAAACCTTCTAGACCTCAACAACTGTGCATAGTGGCATAACTACAGTAACTTTCTCTGTTGTTTTGCTCAAATGTACAGTGGAAGTGTTCACCACACATCTTCCAGCAATGCGCTCAACAGGGAGAAAAGATGATTGATATATCTGTACCATGCAAACTCCAAATTTCTACTGGCTTCCCATAAAAATGCTTTTCTGGGTGGGGGTGAAGCCAGGAGACTTGTGCAGTTACATGTTTAAAATCATTCCCTTCTGACACAACACCACTTAGCATATACACATGCAGATCTTTCTGCTCTTGATCCTTCTATAGAGTAAGTAACATCAAGATATGTCACCCTTTTGCATGTCTTGGCAAAACAGTTGATTTCAGTTATGCAATTGTCACGGTACATCTGATGATACATGATCAACATTGCATTTCTGTCAGTCTCATCTAAAATTGTCTGTTGGAATGGAGACAGAGGCACCACTGTAACTGTAGTCGTTCTGCTGACACCAAAACATTCTGGTTCACACAAAGCATATCAGCTGTTGAATCACGTGACAAAGTCCCAATCATTTCACTTCCCAAGATACTGGCAAATTCAGCACTATATTCACATGTCCATGGCATACGAAGCTGTTGACTCTGTTGACTGAAACTGCCTGATTATTTGAACTTCGATGGTCCTATTTTTGTTATTAAACTTCCCAAGTATTCCATTAAAACGCTTAAATGAAAAGCACCAAAATGAATAAACTGGTCCATAGTCTAACATTTACTCTTTCAAATGAAGCTGCAAATGCATATTAGGGGTGCAGTGCAAAGGGCCAAAAAGTTCAACAAATTTGGAAAGAAATGTCTGCAGGTACCTATCTGCTACTTCTAGCCTATTAATGGAAATGACTCTGGAGCAGAGGATAATACAAGCCTGCACAAAATCAAACCACATGTCATAGTGTCTGCTGTTAATAAGTCCTTTTAGACAAAACAAAAATAAATGGTTGTCCAGTTTTTCCACTGATCTGCTGTAAATCCTGTAAATCCCGATGAAATTCTTCATGAGGTACTTTAAGGTTTCCCACCCTTGTCTGAATTTCATCAAGATTATCTGATGTTAAAATTCCTAATTCTGTCCATAGTTTGAAAACATGTCTTGCTGTACCAAGAAGAAGGTTGTGCATCTGATCTATGACAACAAATTGAATGGCATCATAATAACTCAACCGAAAAAGTTCTGACCATCTTGCTCCATATTCATGTTCATTTCTCTTTTGTTCTGCTTTTGTCTTTGCCCGCTTTGACAATCCAGCATATTTTATGTGATCCTTTGATGTGCGTGGTTTCCTTAAAGACCGATCAAATTCAGAATAGTCTGTTTTTGCTGAATGTCTTCAAACACTTGTTACATCCTGTAAGAGAAAGTTAAATGCAAAAAGTCAATTGTATGTTGATATATAAGCAAGTAAGTTAAACAATTAATTATTGAAACACTAATGAAAGACTAGTTAAATGTAATTCATCAGCATCAATGTTTATACATTTTATACTGAAAAAACATATTTTTGAATGTTTCTCTTTCTCTTATGCTCCATGGCCAACAAAGCTTCCATATTTCCGAGTTGCTGGGATATCTGATGCCAGACACAACAGAGCTGCTCTGAAAACCTGGTATCCTATAAAAGAGTTGTCTTCCAAAATTATGCCACTCCAAAGTTCTTCAAGTTCATCAATGAGGGTCTAAGAATGCATTCATGGTTAGAGATGGCTCTTTTGGACCTGGGCTTAGCCCAACAATAATTATATTTTCTTCCTTAAAACAGTCTTCACGAGGCAAATTCAAAATGACCATGTAGAGGGCTCCAACTGAATATGGTGCATTTTTCAAAGGTTGAAACCAGTCCACATTCAGCATCATTCCAAAATTATTTGGGGCTACTAAGAATGGCTCTTCGTTGATATACTGGTAATTCTTCCATACTTGTCCATCATAAACATCTCCTAACACACCGTCAGGTATTTTCTGTAGTCTCCATTCTTCACATTTTTTCAGAAATCCAGGTCTTTTAACAAGCATTTCCAGAGACTGCTTAACACTGTTGTAACAGTAAGGTCGAACTGGATATATAAACTCTTTCCCAGTAGACGATATTACTTTTCTTAACAAAGCAGTGTGGGTGGGCACTACGGAGACCACACCCTGCCCGGAGGGAGGTTGTCGTGTGGAAAATGCACCTGAGGGCTCGCACTAGGGGAGCGCTACAAAGGGAAGATCCTGAGACAGGCTCCGCATAAGGAGAGACTGCTGAGCTCAGGATCTGAGACAGAATTGTCTTTGAGGGAAACACCGCATCTCTGGGAATATAGGTGGAAATACACACATGGGGCCGCATTAGGAGCCACTGCATGTGGAGCACCAACCTAATATGAGAGTTCACAAGAGGCAACCTAACCTCATATTAGATTCTGATAGCTAGTTCCTCCACCGAACATAGCTACGTTGCGGGTGCCACATGATGGAAGTGTCGTTCAGGGTTCACGCCAGGAAACTTACTGAACTGGGGAAGCGTCATCGCCCGTAGGGAACAACGCTTACGGCAAGCTTCTACACCGTGTCAGCTTCAGGAGTCGCCAGGCTTGCGTTCAGGACTCCTGAAGAGACTGGTTCTACACGCAGATTGTAGAACCTGGCAAATGTGTTAGGTGTAGCCCAACCTGCAGCTCTGCAAATGTCTGTTAAAGAGGTCCTGTTCGCTAGCGCTACCGACGCTGCAATGCCCCTGGTGGAGTGGGCGTGCACCCCCAGCGGGCAGGGCACACCCCTGGCCTGGTAGGCCAAACGAATCGCATCCACAATCCAGTGGGAAATTCTTTGTTTGGAGACAGCTTTCCCCTTCTGCTGTCCTCCAAAACAGACAAAGAGCTGACTCGACCGTCTGAAGCTTTCAGTACGTTCCAAGTAAATGCTCAGGGCACAGACTGGGCATAACAAGGAGAGGTTGGGGTCGCCTTCCTGAGAAGGGATAGCTTGCAGAGTGACCACCTGGTCCCTGAAGGGAGTGGTGGGCACTTTGGGCACATAACCGGGCCGGGGTCTCAGGATAACGTGAGAGTTAGCCGGCCTGAATTCGAGGCACGAGTCACTGACGGAGAGGGCTTGGAGGTCTCCCACTCTTTTGATCGAAGTGAGCGCAGTCAGGAGAGCCGTCTTTTGGGAGAGAGCACTGAGTTCAACTGACTGGAGTGGCTCAAAGGGATCTGACTGTAGGCCCCGGAGGACCACAGACAGATCCCAAGAGGGGACAAGGCGCGGTCTGACGGGGTTCAGCCTGCGTGCACCTTTAAGGAATTGTATAACCAAATCGTGCTTCCCAACCGATCTACCTTCCACCAGGTCGTGGTTAGCGGCAACAGCGGCTACCTGGACCTTAAGTGTTGAAGCAGAAAGGTGTCTATCCAGTCCTCCTTGGAGGAAGGAAAGCACCGTTCGGATGCCACATCTCCTTGGGTTCTCCCTAGGAGGAACACCAGTTTGTGAATTTGCGCCATCTGAGGTCGTACAGCCGCCTCGTGGAGGGAGCTCTCGACTGCAACAGAGTGTTTACCACTGCCAGTGGGAGATCTCTGAAATCCTCCTGGTCGCGTCCAGGGACCATACGTGGAGGTTCCAGAGATCTGGGCGCGGGTGCCATATCGTGCCCTTCCCCTGTGAAAGGAGGTCCTTCCTCAGGGGAATGCGCCAGGGAGGAACGGGGGAGAGGAGCACCAGCTCCGAGAACCAAACCCTGTTGGGCCAGTAGGGGGCCACCAACAGGATCTGCTCTCTGTCCTCCCTGACTTTGCACAGGGTTTGTGCAATTAGGCTCACTGGTGGAAACGCATACTTGAGGAGGCCCTGAGGCCAGCTGTGTGCCAGTGCATCTGTGCCGAGGGCGCCTCGGACAGACCGTACCACAACTGGCAGTGAGTGTTCTCTATCGGGCCTGACCGAAAAGACTCCAGATCAGCTGAACCGTCTGAGGGTGAAGTCTCCACTCGCCCCGAAGTGAAGTCTGTCGGGAGAGCGCGTCCGCTACCCGATTGAGTTCGCCCGGTATGTGGGTGGCTCGTAGAGACTTGACATTGTTTCGACACCAAAAGAGGAGATGGCGGGCTAGCTGAGACATGCGAAAGGAGCGTACACCGCCCTGGTGATTGATGTTGGCTACAGTCACAGTGCTGTCTGTTCGGACCGGCACGTGTTTGCCCTGAACCAAAGGTTGGAACCTCATCAGGGCCAAAAACACTGTCAGCAGCTCGAGGCAATTGATGTGCCAATGCAGCCGAGGGCCCGACCAGAGCCCTACAGCTGCTTGCCCGTTGCATACGGCGCCCCAGCCTGTGTTGGATGCATCTGTCGTAACCAAAATGCGCCTGGACACTTGTTCTAAGGGCACCCTGGCCCGTAGGAACGAAATGTCTTTCCAAGGACCGAGGGTTTTTAGACATACAGGTGTGACGTGCACCCGGTATGAACCCTGGCGCCATGCCCATCTCGGGACTCGGGAACGCAGCCAGTGTTGTAACGGTCTCATGTGCATCAGGCCCAGCGGCATGACGGCGGCTGAGGATGCCATGTGACCTAGGAGCCTTTGAAATTGTTTGAGGGGGACCGTCGGGCTGTGTGAGAGCTTCTGGATGCAGCTCAGCACTGACTGTGCACGCTCCGGGGAGAGCCGTGCATTCATGGCAACCGAGTCTAGTTGTACACCGAGAAAAGAGATGCTCCGTACCGGGGTGAGCTTGCTCTTTTCCCAGTTGACCTAAAAACCCAGATGGTTGAGAACCGTGTCCCTGTGTTTGCATATCAACTCCAGAGAGTGTGCTATGATCAGCCAGTCATCGAGGTAGTTGAGGATGCGGATGTCCACCTCCCGGAGAGGGGCAAGGGCAGCCTCTGCGAATTTCGTAAAGACGTGGGGAGACAGGGAGAGCCCAAATGGAAGGACTTTGTACTGAAATGCCTGACCTTCGAAGGCGAACTGTAGGAAGGGCCTGTGCCTTGGAAGAATCGAGACATGAAAGTACACGTCTTTCAGGTCTATCGCCACAAACCAATCCTGGACTCTTATTGACCATGTGGTGGCCATCCGCCGTGAGGCAGACAGCCAGGGTGGAGCCGAAGCCCACACTCCAGAACACCCGGACCGGGACTGCCTGAGACTCCTGTCCAGGGCATGTCCAGGGTGTTCCCAAACCAGAGCTGTTGCAGGATCTGCGCTCGGCGACTGACTATGCTCTCCAGGCTACGAAAGTCACGGCGCAGGCTCAGTGGACGAGAACTGCGGTCATTACCCAGATACCAATCATCCAGCCACGAACGCTCAGGACGGGGTGGAGAACTCCACTCCAGTCCGATCGCCTTGCCTGCCCGTTCAAGCATGGCCCCCATTTCCACATCCGCCACTGACTGAGAGCCCACCCCCACAGTGGGCGCTTCAGACAGGGTATCTGCTTCAGATGGCTGCCCACTCTCCAATGCTGCAGACATGTCCTCCTCCCCAACAGGAGCCCAGAATAACCAATCCAACCCGTACTGAGACGAATTTTCAAAGTCATCCGGAAGCTCGACCGGCGGACACACAGGGCGAGAGAATCGCAGGGATTTACCTGGCGAAGAACCACTCACTCCCTCCCGTTCTTCATCAACACGCGCCGCAGCTGCCTCGTACCCGGAAGTAGAAGGACCAGCAGCGGAAGCAGTTGGTGCGAGCCGCGGTCTTTTGACGAAGAACGCGGCTCGCGAACGGAGTGTGCCGAGGGGCATTTCCTCGCAAGCAGAACATCCCCTATCAGCGAGCGTTGCTTCAGTGTGTTCACGACCCAAACACTGAAGACAGAGCTTGTGCCGATCGCTCTGGGAGAGGTAGAAACCGCAACCAGAAAGACATGGAAGGAAAGCATTGTAAACACACAAACCAACAATGTCTGACTCTTTTAGAGTAATTTGCTCTTTTAGATTTAATAAGAGGAAATCTGCTCTTCGAGATTCGCCTCGTCAACACAACGTCAAACGTGAATGACAGAAGGGGACCAATTTTAAAGCTTTTTGTTTTATGTATTTTTTAAATACATTTTCAAAATATATTTAAATATATTTAAAAGTGCTTCTGATATGTGAATACATTACATTTCTGTATGGGTGTAATTAATGTGAATTTATTAATAAGCTAGGGCTGTGGTTTATTAGAGTCTAATGGTGTTGAACTACTGTGGTGTTTAATATGTTTTTATTGATGCATTATAGGCATATAGATGTAGTGATTGTTAACAAATGTTCAGAAATAGGTGTACTAATACACCTATTACTAATGTGTACACGTTTTCAATGAGATAACCCACTAGTGGGGCACTTTTTCTGGATTTCTGCCATGCCAATAACAAATTGTGCAGATTGCACATAACACTGACACATAACTTGAAACTATTTCTACAATCTATTTATATATTTGTTACATTTATATGCATGGCTATTATCAGGGCTAGGCTATATGTGGCCCAAAATAAACGTTCTTAGGCTAAATTTGGATTTAATTAGATGACCAAACAAACAAACAAACAAAGCCCAGTTTTCAAAGTCTATTTTTTATTATATTTGGATCAAATCAGATGGACCAAACAAAATACAATTTTAGAAGTAAATTTTTGGCCTAAATTTGGACCAAATCAGACCAAACAAAGACCAATGTTTAACGTTGATTTTTGGGCTTAATTTAGACTAAATCTGACGAACCAAACAACGGCCAATTTTCAGTGTCGATTTTAGGGTTACATTTGGACTAAATCCGATGGACCAAACAAGACAATTTTTAAATGTTGATTTTTGGGCTAAAAGAACCGACTTGATTTTGCCCAAAAAACGTCGTCCAAATGACGTCTGGTGCTGGCTGGGTAACCTCACAATTGTTAATGAGAGGGGGGTCAGTTGTGTGCACTCTAAACTGGCCACCTTCCACCTCCCCCACCTTATGAATAAAGGTGAGAAGAGCAGGCTTGGCTCCAGGGGGGTTAGAATTGGATGCATTTAAAAATAAGATTATTTTAAAAGTAGGCTGAAATGCCCAGCAGGCAACCAATATGCATATTTATACTTGATTTTTATTTTATTTTATTTTTTTCCATCATTCAGACTTTTTTATTTATGTAGGCTTTAGGCCTGCTTACAGGATTCAAAAATAAATGACAAGACATATTTTTCAGCATTGCAAGATTTTTATTGATATATCCATTAACATAACTGTGTTGCAGTGATGCTCAGGCTCCTCTTACACCACTGGTAAGTTGGTATTAAAGATGTTTTCTAGCGATATAAATCCAAATGTAGGACATCACAAGATGCTCTAATCCACATGAAGAAACTATGCAGTGTTTGTTTATTTATTTATTTATTTATTTTTGGATGTAAAATAACTAAAACTCTGAACACCAGTTGCTGATGTCCCTGCCATTACACTATAGGCTGAGTTACTTCATGTGATCCAAGTTAGTCGTTTCTCTTTCTTCAGCATTAAAAGCCCAGACCCTCTCATCTCCTAATAATAGACCGTCTCTGATGTAGCGAGACAGTACTATGAGAACAAAGGCTTAGAAAGAAAAATACATTAATTGGTTTGCCCAGTATTTTAACGTTTCTTTTCTTGTGTTCCTTCTGTAATATTACTGTTCTGGAACCGGTTTCTGTAGAAAAAATCTCATTTATAAAACTCTCCATAGATTTCATCCTAAAAGTGTATGTATGCACAAAAGCTAGATTAAAGTTTTTAGATTTATCAAACCGTGTATACGCCAGAACCTGCACAAAAATCCTTTTATAAATCCAGGTTAGGGGAAGATTGTGCATTGCCACCCTGACTCCTCCCCGAAATCACCATTTATGGAGCTTACAACTCTTAGTTTTACTATGCATAACCTCATCTGCATATAATTTCCATGCATATTCCCATCCACTTGACACCGTGTTTAACACTGTCAAAGGTATGGATATTATGGAATAATGGATATTATTCCATTTGTGCCATACACATTAAATTGTATTACTAAAAATGATCCAGTTATGTTTTATAATAATTATATCAAAATATCCATAAAAACAAAACACTTTAACATAGTTCTCAGATATATTTTAGAATAGAGTTCAATTTTAAAGTGGCCTAGTATTTTGTTAGCTTTTAACAATTTCAAATCATTATTTAGAAAGTTTTATGCAGTTATGCTGATAAGTTAAAACAAAAACAATGGAATTTTTCATAATGTTGTAGAGATGGCTTCACATGACAAGTGCACACCACTGAGCAGTGTTCTCACTAAAAATATTTTCTCATTACACGATATCTGCAGTTTAGTTTAAATATGAATTATTGTGCACCTATAGCACTACTCGCTGTCATTAAAACATAGCATGCCACAGGAAAAGTGATCGAGCGCATCCACTATGTCTAAATTCATTTTTTTTTTTTTTTTTTTATTAACTTCTGAGTAATGACTTTTTGTCATTTCAGTGCTTATCTCCTTAAATGCGAGTGAAATATTTAATCAAAATGCATATCAAAATTAATACAGAGTTTAAAATTGTTTACTTTACTTTTCTTATTCAAAAAGAGTTGCATGGTCTAGAATCTAAAAACCACCCTGTTATTGCCGTTTGTGTCAGTTAAGCGAGTGGGGGACTTGCAGGCATCAGTCAGTGCTTCCTGTCTTGAGTTTGGGCCTAACGACTGTAAGGTTGTCCTCAAGCCTAGACATGGTTAGATCCCTAAGGTGCTCTCAACTCAGGTTATCACACTGTTAGCACTCCCCATTGCGGACCGCGAGCAGGGTCCTAATGTTCTCTGAGCTGTAAGGGCTTTGAGAGTATACTTGGAGTGCTCCAACCTGTTCAGACAGTCGGAGCAGCTTTTTGTTGGCTTTGCAGGCATACCTCAAAGGGTTTCTCGCTGGATTGTTGACGCCAAATCATAGCAGAAACTCACTGCATAATTTCCCCACACTTTCAGCTGTGTTGTTCAGTAATCTCCATGATCCCACATAAAGAGCACCAGTAAATACTATAGCATATATTCTTAACTAACTGTGGTAAAATTTTATAAAGACTATGGTGGATTTTAACTTTACTAGACCCTGTGTGTCACGGCGCGAGCAGACAGAGGACACAAATGCAGAGGATAGATGCTAATGACATTTATTCTCAACGTATAAACAAAACGAAAATGTGATCGAGTCCACAGGGAATCCCAGCCTCAGACGACAGCGCAAGGAAGACAGGCAGAGAAAAACGAGAGTCCTTCTCTCTAAGCGTCCTGCGGCAAGGCAAACACAGAGTGAAACTCAGCGCAACAAACACAAAAACAATCACTCGCAAAACAGGAACAGACAGAAGAGAATATAAAGGAGAGATAATGAGCAATAGGTGGAGGAGAAGCAACTCATGATCCGCGCAGCCCCAGCGCAGAATCAGCGCTGATTGCACCAATCACAAGCTGCAGTAAAAGACAGCAAGAAGAGCTAGGAAGGCACCCTGACCCGTGACAGTACCCCTCCCCTCAGGAACGCCTCCTGGCGTCCCCGGAGGACTCACCATGACACCGATGGAATTGGTCGATGAGAGCGCGATCCAGAATGTCACGAGCTGGAACCCAGCATCTCTCCTCCGGACCATATCCCTCCCAATCTACCAGGTATTGGTGACCCCTACTCCTACGCCTCACATCAACAAGCCGCCGTACGGTATATGCCGGCGACCCCTCGATGAGTCTAGGAGGCGGAGGGGAAGAGATCTGGGGCTGAAGGGGGGAGCGAATAACGGGCTTGATCTTAGACACGTGAAAAACCGGGTGAATATTCTTAAAAGGGGGGGTTAATTTGAGTCGAACCGACACCGGACTGAGCACTTTAGAAATGGTGAACGGTCCAACAAATTTAGGTCCCAGTTTACGTGAGGGGAGTCTGAAATTAAGGTCCTGAGAAGACAACCAGACCTTCTGACCACACACGTAAAGTGGGGGCTTGGTACGGTGACGGTCCGCCGACGCCTTGTTCCTCTCGCCAGTCCGAGTAAGGGCTTGTCTGGCGATCCTCCAAGTACGGAGGCATCTCTGAATAAACGCATGCGCGGATGGAACAACAGCATCGGATTCTTGGGAGGGGAATAATGGTGGCTGGTAGCCTAAACAACACTGGAAGGGAGATAAACCCGTAGACGAGACCGGGAGGGAATTATGAGCGTACTCGACCATAGTTAACCTGGAACTCCAAGACGACGGTTCAGCGGACGCCACGCAGCGCAGAACCCTCTCCAAATCCTGGTTAGCGCGCTCAGCCTGTCCGTTAGTCTGCGGGTTGGTAACCAGAAGATAAACTCGCAGTCGCCCCCAGCTGTCGACAGAATTCTGTCCAAAATCTAGACACAAATTGGGGACCCCTGTCAGAGACCACGTTCACCGGGAGGCCATGAATACGGAAAACGTGGTCCAAGACAACAGTCGCTGTCTCCCTCGCTGAAGGCAATTTAGGGAGGGGGATAAAATGAACGGCCTTAGAGAACCTGTCCACCACAGTGAGGACTACAGTCTTGCCACTAGATGGGGGTAGACCAGTGACAAAGTCCATCGCTATGTGTGACCAGGGCCGCGAAGGAACCGACAGCGGCTGGAGTAACCCTGCTGGAGGTCGATTGGAGCTCTTACCCGCAGCACAAACAGGACAGGCCGACACAAACTGACGAGCGTCCCGCGCCACGGACGGCCACCAAAACCGCTGCTTGATCAACATGCAGGTGCGAGACGCTCCTGGGTGGCAAGCAAGTTCGGAAGAGTGGCCCCACTGTAGGATGCTAGTTCGAACTGACTTAGGCACAAACAACAGGCCCTCTGGGCACTCCGCGGGAATAGTAGTGTTGTGTAACGCCGTGCGGACCTTGGACTCCACCCCCCAGGTGACAGTCGCCACCACCTGTTCGGGAGGCAGGATGGCCACAGGGAGGGCAGAACTAGCCCCAGCCTCAAAGATCCTAGATAGCGCATCGGGTTTACCATTCCTGGACCCAGGACGGTAAGAGATGGTAAACCTAAATCGTCCAAAAAACAATGCCCAGCGAGCCTGTCGAGAATTTAGTCTCTTAGCGGTACGGATATATTCGAGATTTTTGTGGTCAGTCCAAACGATAAAAGGAACCCCCCCGCCCTCTAACCAGTGACGCCACTCCTCCAAAGCCAACTTGACAGCAAGTAACTCCCTATTCCCGATGTCGTAATTCCGTTCTGGGGGGGTCAAGCGATGGGAAAAGGCGGCGCAGGGATGTATCCTCTCATCTGAGGTTGATCTTTGGGACAAAATAGCCCCAACTCCCACCTCTGACGCATCCACCTCCACGATGAACTGACGAGACGGGTCAGGGGTAGTTAAAATAGGAGCTGAAATAAAACGACTCTTAAGACTTTCAAACGCAGCCTGAGCCTGCGATGACCAACAGAATCGCTTTCTTGTGGAGGTGAGATCAGTCAGAGGAAGGGCGACCTGGCTAAAGTTCCGAATGAACCGCCTGTAAAAATTGGCAAACCCCAGAAATCGTTGGACCGCTCTACGACTATCTGGGGTGGGCCAATCTGCAACTGCTTTTACTTTGGCAGGATCCATTCGAATACCCTCAGGGGAGAGGATAAATCCCAAGAACGGAACCGACTGTGCATGAAACTCGCACTTCTCCAACCTGGCAAATAAACGATTCTCAAGTAGTCGCTGGAGCACTCGCCTGACATGCCGGACATGATCATGCTCGTTCTGGGAGAAGATCAGGATATCATCTAGGTAAACGAACACAAAACGATTGACCATGTCTCGGAGCACGACGTTGACGAGCGCCTGGAAGACCGCCGGGGCGTTGGAGAGCCCAAACGGCATGACCAAGTACTCAAAGTGCCCTGTAGGGGTGTTAAAGGCGGTCTTCCATTCATCCCCCTCCCTAATCCGGACTAAGTGATAAGCATTGCGGAGGTCCAGCTTCGTAAAGATGGTTGCCCCCTGCAAGAGCTCAAAGGCGGATGACATCAACGGCAAAGGATAGCGATTCTTAACCGTGATGTCATTCAACCCTCGATAGTCTATGCAGGGGCGTAGCGAACCATCTTTCTTCTCCACGAAGAAGAACCCCGCCCCAGCCGGAGAGGAAGAGGGTCGAATGAAACCCGCTACCTGAGAATCGTGAATATACCTCTCCATGGCCTCCCTCTCAGGTTTGGACAGAGAGTAAAGGCGCCCCTTAGGGGGAGAAGTGCCAGGCAACAGGTCAATAGCACAGTCGTACGGGCGGTGCGGAGGCAGAGATGAAGCTCGGGACTTACTGAAAACCGCTCTCAAGTCATGATAAGCCTCCGGTACACCCGCCAGGTTCACCGGCTCTTCCTGCAACATAGAACGAGACATAACAGGGGTGAATGCAGCACCTAAACATTCAGATAAACAAAAGGGGCTCCAAGCTAAAACAGAATTGAGAGCCCAATCAATGTGAGGGTTATGTTTAACTAGCCAGGTATGTCCCAAAACCAACTGGGCGTTAGGTGAGTGAATAAGGAGAAACCGGATCTCCTCAGCGTGATTGCCCGAGAGGGTGAGTGTGACAAACTCCGTGGCGTGGGTAATACGGAAGAAAGAGGTGCCACAAAGTGTTCTAGCTGATATAGGTTCTGCCAGAGCAATGGAGGGAATCCCTAAGCGCCTGGCCAGCCCGACATCCATGAAGTCACCCTCCGCTCCAGAGTCAATCAAAGCCGACACTTGATAAACAGCCCCCTGAACCAGTAAGGAGGCTTGCAGCTCTGATCGACCACCAGGGGGCAATCGAGCCCTAGTGACGCTCACCTTCTGCCCTCCCTTGTGTGGCGAGCGCTGCCGGGCAGCTGGACATGCAGCAACCACGTGACCAGCCTCTCCACAGTAAAGACAAAGTTGGTTATCCAGGCGGCGACGTCGCTCCTTCACCGTTAGTCGTGCTCTGCCAACTTGCATAGGTTCATCCTCCGAAAAGTCGAGGCGTTGAGTCGGCGTGTCGTTAAAAGCAGAAGACGACACTCTAGTGGTGAGCTCTGAAGAAACCACCCACCTCCGATGCCGGGAACGGAGAGAAAGCCGGTTATCCACCCGGATGGCGAGGTCGATGAGTCCGTCCAAGCTCGAAGGTAAATCAAGAGAATAGATCTCATCCTTTATGTGCTCGGCCAGACCAAAGAGAAAGTGGTCCCAAAGGGCCTTGTCGTTCCAGCCACAGGATGCAGCGAGGGTGCGAAACTCAATCGAGTAATTGGATACCGGCTGCTCCCCCTGCCGTAGCAGAGCCAATGCATGTGCTGCCTCTGTACCCTGAGCTGAGCGATCAAACACCTTGCGGAGCTCCTTCGAGAAACTTTCAAAAGAGGAACAGCAGTCCAGTTTGTTGTCCCACATAGCAGTTCCCCACTCTCTTGCTTGACCCACCAAGAGTGTTATGGTGAAGGCTACTTTAGACTGCTCCGTAGGAAAACAGGAAGGCTGCAGCGAGAAAGTCATAGAGCACTGAGACAAAAACGATCGACAAGTGTTAGGCTCCCCCGAGTAAGGAGCTGGAGGATTAAGCCGCGGTTCAGCGCGACGGACGCTCGCTCCCTCGGGATCAGGGGGCGGAGTTACCATCTGAGTAGCGGGAGGGTTGGTATGCAGCTGGTCGAGCCATTCCGCCAGCTGGTTAAGCTGTAGCGAGATCTCGGTGTAAGCGCAGCGGGATGCCGCGATCTCCTCCTGTTGTCGACCCAGAAGAGCGCCCTGCTGTATGAGAGCTCGACGCATCTCATCCTCCTCTGCTGTATCCATGATCGTTGGCGAGTGATTCTGTCACGGCGCGAGCAGACAGAGGACACAAATGCAGAGGATAGATGCTAATGACATTTATTCTCAACGTATAAACAAAACGAAAATGTGATCGAGTCCACAGGGAATCCCAGCCTCAGACGACAGCGCAAGGAAGACAGGCAGAGAAAAACGAGAGTCCTTCTCTCTAAGCGTCCTGCGGCAAGGCAAACACAGAGTGAAACTCAGCGCAACAAACACAAAAACAATCACTCGCAAAACAGGAACAGACAGAAGAGAATATAAAGGAGAGATAATGAGCAACAGGTGGAGGAGAAGAAACTCGTGATCCGCGCAGCCCCAGCGCAGAATCAGCGCTGATTGCACCAATCACAAGCTGCAGAAAAAGACAGCAAGAAGAGCTAGGAAGGCACCCTGACCCGTGACACTGTGAGTAGGTACTGTGTTCTGTTTAATTACGCTGTGCATTGCGGGTTGTAATCTTATAATTCATAAAAGTTTTACCCACCAACTGGCGACTGACACTGTTATACTCGCCAACACAGGATTTTACTTACATTTTGCACTTACCCAGTGTTAATTTTAGGCCCTGGTTGTACCTATTCTCTAAATGAGTTATAGGCGTGTTTTGGGTACACTGTGCAATATACCAATCAGAGTCTCATCTCCCATTCCCTTTAAGAGCAAGTTGTGCTTGCACAATGGTGGATTCACTATATATATACAGGGCAGATTTAGCAACAGCAAAGACTGAATGCTTCTTCAGAGATGCAACAGATCTGCTCATGCACAAGATTAAAGCGTGCAACCATCTTCAGGACAAGCCGGATTCAACCAAAGCCCACTGACAATAATACACAATAATAGTATTTTACAATTTAATCCTTTCATTTTTAATATTTGGCATGTTTGTGTGCTGCTGGGCCTCCCTGCGTGTGTAATAGGCAGAGTGTTATAGGCACATGTTACTAAGCCACCCTTAATTAAAAAAAAAATAATAATAAATAATAATAATAATAATAATAAATATACTCAGTCAGTTGGTTCAATGGTGGAATAAATTTTAGTTGCCTCAAAATAGCAACGTACCAACAACGCACCTGAACACACCTCGTTGACTTGTGATTTTTGCACAGATTGGCGCAAGTGCATTTGCTGTTTAAACAACAAGGCAATGGATGTGAAAATGATAACTGTGTTGGGCTGAAACTAGCAAAAACACAAGCATCACATTGCATGGTGTATAATAGGGCCCATAAACTCAGAACAGAGAAAAAAAAAAAAAAAAAAAAAAAATCAGAATTTATTTATTTATTTATTTTTAAGCCCCTATGTGTAAGTTGCTTCTTCAAGGAATGTAAGGCAATTAAAGCTAAATGCCATGGTTAGTGATTATTGCCTTATGTTTGCAAGAAGCCAAACTATAATTGCTCAAGCAAATGCATTGTGTATGATCCATGCATCATTTGCTTAATATAATAAGGTAATACAATACATTTTCAACTTTATATAATTAGTTCAGTCGTTTCATTATTGTAAACTGAGGTATTTGGACAGGAATGGCAAGACTAAAGATTCCCGCCTGCAAGCAGGAATGCTAATCTAATTATTGAGGCAGTACATTTTATCTTACTTTGCATTTGCAGGTCAGACTTTGCAGAGCAGATGTGCTGTGAAATTAATTTTCTTTGGTGTAACTGCAGACATTTTCTCTTCTTTGTTATGCAATTTCCATTTCACAGATGATAACCTATTATCACTTTATTCAAGGGAAACATGCTAATGGCCTGGAGGTGAACTGAATTATTCATATATTTTCTTCTATTCTGTGGCATAGCCTCACTCTGTTCATGCACTAGGAAGAGGCTAATGCAAACATGACCAGATCCTTGTAAATTGGCTTGTAGAGGAGGCTGTTAGCATACCGCCTGGGGACGGATGGTGATAACAGCTGATATCTCGAAAGTACAGCCTATTTGTTTGTGTCTAAGTATATGTGTTTGTTTAAAGTGTGTATGTGTCTGAGCAAATGCATGTTTTTTTTTTGTTTTTTTTTTGCACAGCATCATGTACTACTGCAGGCTGACAATGTATTTTCCAAGTTAATCTGAAGCTAACAGCAGCTATACTGCCATATCTCATTTTGTCCCTATATTAAAGCTTTTACAGTCAAAAGGTTAATAGTTCAATAGCTGCAGAAGAAGCTGAAGTATAAGCAAGTTTTTTTTAGTCAGTTTGACACTTTTCTCCAAAGTAATATAATTGTTCTCAAAACAATTAACATAGGCATCTAAAAACAGGCTTATCCTAACCCAACAGATCAACTTTACTGCAAAATAAAACACTGCAGTTTTTTTTAATAATGAATTTACTAAAAGTAAATATTAACATCAAAACTGTAGGTGTGTTCTTCATTGATTATAAAACATATTCAGCTATAGATGCACAAATACACAAATGAAGATACACATTTATCACCCATGTGAAAAAAAAAAAAAAAAAATCTAATACAGTTTCTCTTTTTCAATTGCTAACAAGCATTGTTCAATACTGAAGTCACATTTTCAAAACGGTTCATACAGACTGCATTACCAAACATGTTTATGGGCCAAACAATTGATCTTACCTCCAAAACTCACTCAGACCAACAAAACGCTTCATATATGTCTCAAAATAATTCAATTCAATTAAACTTTATTTGTATAGTGCTTTTCTCAATACAAATCATTGCAAAGCAGTTTTACAGAAAATTAATGTTTCTACAATACATTTAGTAGTAGCAGCTGGTATGTTTTTTCACTGAAGCTTGTGTGATTCCTAGTTACCACGGGATGTCAATCCCATGGCAGAAATAATTAGCGTAGCTGCTGTTCCAACCAAGCAAAAATGGTGTTTAACCCAAGCTAAAGAATGTTAATGTGCATTTGATCAGATGTAACTGAAGAACAAGGTCATGAGATAAATTATGTGAATGTTTGGATACAGAGATGTGTCTCTATCTAGATTTAAAGAGAGAGAGTGTGTCCGAACCCCGAACATTATCAGGAAGGCTATTCCAGAGTTTGGGAGCCAAATGTGAAAAAAGCTCTACCTCCTTTAGTGGACTTTGCTATCCTAGGTACTACCAAAAGGCCAGAGTTTTGCTACCTTAAAGAGCGTGATGGATTGTAGCGTGGTAGAGTTAGGTACGCAGGAGCTAAACCATTAAGTGCCTTATAGGTAAGTAGTAAGTCAAGTCAAGTTTATTTGTATAGCGCTTTTCACGAAACAAATCGTTTCAAAGCAGCTTAACAGCAAATTAAAAGTTTGTACAATAATTAAAGTTTGTTAAATTAAAGTTTGTACAATAATTAAAGTTTGTACAATAACGTTTGTTAAATTAGAATTTGTACAATAATTAAAGTTTGTACAATTTGTATAATGTTAACATTAATGATTATATGTTGCAATCAAATCACTGTAGTAAAATTCGGTAGTGATGTATGGTGTTTCAGGGCTGATATCATCTAAAGTCCTCCAAGGGTTTGGCATCATCATCTCTTCTTCGGTGCTCCTGATCCAGACTGTAGCTTGTGTTATTACTAGAGTTAGGTACGCAGGAGCTGAACCATTTAGGGCCTTATAGGTAAGAAGTAGTATTTTATAGTTGATACGGAACCTAATAGGAAGCCAGTGCAGAGACTTTAAAATTGGGGTAATATGGTCATATTTTCTTGACCTGGTAAGGACTCTAGCAGCTGCATTTTGGACTAACTGCAGCTTGTTTATTGAAGATGCAGGACAACCACCTAGCAATGCATTACAATAGTCCAGCCTAGAGGTCATAAATGCATGAACTAACTTTTCTGCATCAGAAACAGGTAACATGTTTCGCAGCTTGGCAATGTTTCTAAGATGGAAGAATGCTGTTTTTGTAACATGGGAAATATGATTTTCAAAAGACAAGTTGCTGTCTAATATAACACCCAGACTTTTGACTGTAGAGGAAGCAGAAGTACATCCATCTAGTTGCAAATTGTAATCCAAGAGATTTTGTGTATTAATTTTTGGTCCGATAAGTAATATCTCTGTCTTATCTGAATTTAATAGGAGAAAATTATTGGTCATCCAGTCTTTTACATTTTTAACACACTCTGTTAACTTTGATAATTTAGAAGTTTCATCTGGTCTTGTTGAGATATATAGTTGAGTATCATCAGCATAACAATGGAAACTAATTCCATAATTCCTAATAATATTGCCAAGGGGCAACATGTATATTGAGAAAAGCAGAGGACCTAGGACAGATCCTTGTGGCACTCCATACTTAGTAGTATATAAGTAGTAATATTTTGTAACTGACAAGGAACCTAATAGGTAGCCATTGTAGAGACTGTAAAATTAAGGTAATATTATCATGTTTTCTTGACCTGGTAAAGACTCTAGCAGCTGCATTTTAGACTACAAGTAGCTTGTTTATTAAAGATGCAGGACAACCACCTAGCAGTGCATTACAAAAGTCTAAAGGTCATGAATGCATGAACTAATTTTTCTGCATCAGAAACAGGAAACATATTCTGTACCTTGGGCAATGTTTCGAAGATGGAAGAATGCTTTTTTTTGGTAACATGGGAAATATTAATTTCAAAAGTGTCATACTAAGTGTCAACTAAAAACAGAGTATAAACTATGAACTTTTAGTTAGAATGATTTTTCACATAATTATTTAATTTTAGGATAAGAATAGCATCTTTTCATTTTACAGACTGTATTACAGCACAAAGAATAAATGAGAAAAGCAGCATTCCACCCCCATTTCTTTACATATAATTTACAAAATTTACCCAAAAAAAAAAAAAAGTACATGTATTGGAGTCCCAGCTGTGTAAACGATTAGCAAAACTGCATTCCCTGTGTTGTGTGTTTTATTAACAGTAGTTATCAGTTTAGGGTCAACTGAAAATATACCATGTTCATTAAATAGTATGACACATTATTACATTTAGCTTGTTGTGTTCAGACAAACGGTACATAAATGTTTGTGATTTGCAAAAAAAATAAATAAATAAAAGCTGCAATTGGTTTTCCTGATATATTAAAATTTTGATTGGCTGTATGAATTAAGTTATGATTTGAATGAATTATGATAAATTGTGATTTGCAATTTGTATGAAATTAATAAAACTTACAATCTGTTTAGGACAGTTACAAAGTATGCAGATCATTTCACTTTTCACTAGAGCAAGGAGATCTTCAGAATACAATTATTTTTAAGAAACTGAACCAAAGGAAATCAACCAGGAACACAGAATGATATAAATAACAGCAGACCGGGAACTAAGGAACAGACAGGGCTTATAAACATATGGAATGCAATTAGGGAGAACAGAAACAGGTGTGGAGCTAATTGATAATAGACTAAAGAGAACAGGAACAGAACCAAACAAGGACACAGAGGAACTAAGGTAGGCTCAAAAACACAGAACACAAAGTCAAAACATATGAAAATCACTGCGTAAACTGTTTTGAGAACAGTGACCTGAGTTTGGAAAAATGTGTCAAATCAATTGAGAAAAACTGTAAAGTTGACATGATTTACACACTTAAATGTTGATGAACCAAACCAACCACATTTTCAGCAATAAAGTCCAAGTTAAATGGTTGTGCTACAGAAAATACAGTATATCAGTAAAACTATTTTGAGGTGAGCTTATTTACATGATTTAGGGGACAGCTGTGACCTAAATCCACTATAATTATGACAAAAATATAATAATATTAAACTTTGTTTTATTTAAAATGTAATAACTAGAATTACTTCCCAAAATGATCAAGTTCCCTATAGACACAGTGCTATTTGGCTTGACAAAATGAGAGAGAGAGAGACACCAAGTAACCCAGCTGACCCAACTTGTTATACAGCACATATCCAAATGAGCAATGAGTGGCTGCAGTTGGGAAAATGGTATACATATTCCCTTAATCTAGAGTTCATGGCAGAGTCAATGACCCTGGGATGCTCTCCCATTGCAGAAGAACATTAAGATTGCATTTCTGCTAAAATCAGTTTATAGGAAACTAAGAGGGGCCCAAATATATGGTAAGCATTTCTCTAAAAGCTTTAACTGAGACTCTTTTTAATTTTTATGGCAACAAATTTGATTAAATCTGACCTGAAATGTAGTCATTTTCATTTTGTAAGCTTCCATCATTAGAGTGAATGTTCACCTAATTATGAATCAGATGTCAGATGCTTGATGGTAATAAATTAAGAAACCATAACAAAAGCATTTGTTCAGACAGCATGACTTCTTTTTAGTTATAAGGACATTAATAAATGGAGATTTAGAGTAGATTTTAATAGTAAAATAGTTTAGTTTGGTATTTTATTTTGGATTAATGTATGAAAGAAAAAGCATTTTAAATCAGATTATTTATTAGAAAACACCTTTCTAATCCTTACAAAAATGGATTTGAGACTGTATATAAATAATAGAAATGCAATGAAGGGATTTGTGGAATCACTAGATGGCAGTGTTTCACCCAGAATCACAAACAACATTCACTCATTTGGCTGATTTTGCATATCTGCCCAACACTTTCACATACCTGCTCCTCAGTAGTTAGAGATCTACTGATATGTTTGTAATTGTTATAGATCACAGTTTTTTTTTTTTGTTTTTTTTTTCATATAGAATTATTGGCTAAAAACTAACAATGTTATACATGTCAAAGTTAAAATCCATATCAACATCAGTTTACTCATACCAATATCCATTCTGGTACCATAGCTTTTCTCATGGTGTATTCCTTAAAGCCCGTGTAGTTTCCTTCCTTGTCACACACAAGCATAAAACTTATGACTAAGTCATCAACAAGATCAACAACTTATGTGATTGAACTAAAATGTAAAAAAAAAAAAAACATGCTTGTCCACACTATGTTTATTCATGTTTTGACTGAATAAACATAGTGTACTTTACATGAATAGATTCTAACTTACAACCAATGTATTCAGAAATTTAGAGATTCTGCCAAAGAAAAGAGGTAGCTACAACAAAGAAGCTTTCATGTTAAACTAAAATGATTGTAGAGTTTCTCCAAATGCAAACTAAATACATACATACATGCATCATACTTTTTTTTTTTTTTTTTTTTTTTATATTGCCATGCAACATGTCTGAGGGTAGAATAATTTGCTTTTTAATAATTAACCTAAATGTTATGGTCTTGCTTACATGACATCACAATATCAACCAAATTAAAACAAATTAGGAGAAACACAATATTGTGTGTATTGTGTGTTTTTCAGTTTGCATTCAGCCTTATAGAGACATTAAACAGACATCAAACAGTACAAAACCATGGTACAAAAAATGTGGAGCATGCGTACATCCTGATCTCTCATAATATTAGTTATAATCAATGGCTGCCTTTTTAATAATTGCTCATGGTACAAAGCAGAGAAGGCTCATTTAAGGGAGATCGATATGGTAGAGTGATTGGTGGATGGTGAAGCTGTACATCAGGTGGCTTGATGTGAAAATCATTGGGGCCTGTGCACGCGCTGATCAAAGCGGTTAGCCCCCCAGCTGGCTGTGGGGCTTGGATAATGGGTGAACCTTCCGTGAACCAACATCTGTGGCCTTCTCTAAACAACACATCATATAGGTTCTATGAGGAATGGAAGTTGGGCAAAATTAAGAAGAAAAAACTTTGGTGTCTTAAGTTTTAAAATGTATTTTTCTTTATTCTTTATCTTTAGTTCATCATGTATTTTTTATTATTATTTTTGTTAATTTTCATTCTCTATTCACACCCTCATTCTGTCACATAAGAGGGTGATTGTTTTCCCAAGATCATCCCTATTACCTTCACTCTCTTGCTTCTCTGATTGTAACCTGCCTGGCCAAGCTCTAAAAGGTTAATAACTTTGGCCTTTGGACATTATTTATAGGGCTGGTAAAAGGAAACACATCACTGTTCTATGTAGCTTTGCCTTGCTGTGCTCTCTTATGTTACACCCCTGCCTCCACACCACATCACCCCCCCCCCCCCCACTTCTTATGCCTCTTTTCTTCCTTTCTCCTCTTCAGCCACTTTACATCTCCTTGTTCAATGTTTGATAGTAATGTTTTGTAGCTAAGTGACATAGTTTTTCACCATTCTTGCCCTTAAATAATCTACTTTGCACAGCACAGCCATACTATAGTAAATGGGCAAAGAATTTTGAATTGTGTGTATTGTCACCCAAGCCTAACCCCTTCCCTTTTTCAGAAAAAAAGATACTTGATACTAGATACCAGATACCTGAAGAATTCACCCTTACTAATTGAATAGGATATTTATATGCATCTCTAGAAACATACCGTCCCTATAGCAGCACCAGAGGTAGTGGTCTTTATGTAAAATGATCTTGTTTTATTGAATACCCATACTGAAATAAACAAATCTGTCCTCTTTTAATAAATAAAATAAAACTCTCAGCCAGTGATTAGTCATTTGATTAACTTGGTCTCACAACAGCATTAATCTTTGCATTTACTTAGGCTGATTTACCTAAAAACAAGTCAAATCAAATAACTGAAATAATTAATCACTCCGGAAATGGATTACTGACTGATCATATCATTGTAATACGTATGATTATGATGACACAGTGCTTCATAATGGTGTCACATTTACAAATTAAAATTCAAGAAAAAAAAATATACAAATACAAGGCAATAAAGCATTAAATGACAACTTTGTTTTGACATTCTTTAACAAAGCCATTAGTCAAGATCATGTAAATTACTTTAATAAGCTGAACTACTTGTCTGATTACCAAAGTTGTTTATTATTGTCTTAAGATATATTCAGTAATTCAGGTAAGTTTCCTGCCAGTCATGTCTTTTTTTTTTATTTCTTTTTTTAGTTTAGCAGAACATTTAAGTATGACCAAATCTGTGCAGTTAAGGGTCCTTTTCACCTCTAATGTAACAGAAATTTTAAACAATTGAATCTATCATCCATATTGTTATTTTTTTTTTAATTTATTTTAATTTATTTATTTTTTGTTGTTGTTGTTGTTGTTGTATTAATTAAAATCATTAATCAAAAATCAAATAAAAAATCATTAACATTAACATTGTGAAAGGCACAATGTTTATTTTTGCTGCTTTTGGTCTTCAGGAAAAACATTTTTGGTTTTGTTTTTACATTAACATGCAAAATAGGCACACTGTAACTCTGAACTAAATTGTGTATTTCCAGTTTCAGGTGCTGTCACATCCCACAACCTAAATCATCTGCTGATAGAAATGTTTACACCAAAATATACACATAATGGTGGACTTGAATGGCACAGTCCTATATAGCATTTGTGCTGTTTTTATTATATGCTTTCTGTTTTACTTGTTATTCAAGTTAGTGTTATTCAGCCTTCAATAATACTTTAGAATACTGTTCTGTCATTAATGAATAACCAGACAGGAACAAATGACTAATACAGTATTAACATTAGAGTAACTACTATTAAATTACAAGAAATTCTGATTAAATAATCAGTAAGTAATAGTGCTCAGTTGAAAGTGGTAGTTCACTATTAGCTAATCAGTAACTAATATTTTTTTCATACCTCCCAGAGAACTACTAAGAACTACTATATATAGGAGCGTAATTAATGTGAATGATGCAAAATGTATAATTAATTCTAAAGTAAAAATCATGGTAACCCACAAGTAATGACTCAAGAATGACCAAATCCTTCAGAAAGGATTACTAATTATTTGGATCTGTATTCTAAAGTGAAGATCATGATAACTCTCTAGTAATGACTAAAATCATTGTAAGCTTTTGATGTATATGTAAGGTTTTAGATAGTAATCACACAAGTGTTACTACATCCTTCTAAAGGAATTACTAATTATTTGGATCCGTATTCTAAAGTGAAGATCATAGTAACCCATTAGTAACGACTCAAGTGTTACCAAACCCATCAGAAGTATTACTATTAAGAACCTTACAAAAACCTCAATAGTTTTTAATTACTTTATTTATTACTGTGGAGTTATCATGATCTTCACTTAAGAATGCTGATCCAAATAATTAAGAATTCCTTCTAACGGATTTGGTAATTCTTGAGTCATTACTAGTGTGATACCATGATCTTCACTTTAGAATTATTAATACATTTTGCATTATTCACATTAACATGTATATAGTAGTTCTCAGTAGTTCTCCAGGAGAAATGAAAAAAATAGTAGTTACTGATTAGCTAATAGTTAACTAACACATTCAACTGAGTGCTATTACTTCTTTATTTGTTAATTAGAGTTTCTTGTTAGTTAATAGTAGTTACTAGAATGTTAGTTAGAATGTTAGTGCGTTAGTCATTTGTTCCTGTGTAATTATTCATTAATCATGGAACCATTTTCTAAAGTGTTACCCAACCTTCTTTTTGGGAGTTTGGGCCACAGCGGTGTCAGTTGGTTTACTGAGACCACTGTACAGAAAATCACCCCCACCCATTTCTCATACCCACCCCCGTGCGCATCACAATGATGTATCCTCCAAGTGACCGTTGTGGGCCCCCCAACATATTTGTACTCCTTGTACTTAGTGTACCACTAGTGATAACCTGTGCTTTCTGTTATGATAAAAATAATCAAACAATACACACAACAGTTTCTTCATTCATTTATCTTGTCCTCTCTCATTTGGGAAGCACTAATATTTAATGATTCAGGTCACCTGTCATCTATCTGCCTTCATATGCAGCCCTTTTTTACTTAATTGTACCTTCTCTTCTCACAAGATTAGCTTATTCATTCCACATATGTGACCGTCAGCCTGTTAAAATTATATTAAACCAAAGCAATCCACTTTAAATGGGTGTCTACTATGAGCATTACAAATCTCTTTGCTGGCCTTTAAATATTTTGATTGGGTGATGAGGAGGGGGTTTCAGAGCGTTGATCTCTTTCCCAGGAGGCCGCTTCAGAATATAAATTGAGTAATATTATAAAGGCATGGAGAACGAAAGGACTGGCTAATGAATGGGATACGTGATCTACAAAGAAACAGGAGGTCATGCTGTGAAGTGAAATGCCCTTATAACTTCAATGCTAATTCCCACAGATGATGATACATTAACTGAGGGCTCTTATAATTCTATTTATATCAGCTAAGTACGTAGAGCATTGACATATCTGTATTAAAAGGAGATTAAACTGAATTAAATCAAATGCAATCATAATTTTTTTCTGTAGTGTATTGCTTGGCTTTGCATTACAAATCTGGATGTATAAAGTAATCAACTGAAAATAGGACATTAAGAAAGCTGATTTGTATTGCTAGAATGTTTCTAGATCTTCTGCAGATGTCTCAAGTAGTTAAAGTCCTGGATCAGATTACTAAACAAGATTTAATACTAGATATTAAATACAACCTTTAATCCTGTGTTTTATAATTTATTTTTAATCTCTTCAGGAAATTAAAGTCATACCCTCACATATATCTGTTCAGATGTCTTCTCTGAACATATACTACTATTACTACTACTACTAATATTATTATTATTATTATTATTATTATTATTTGGGGAGTGTTATTATTATGGGAGTGTTTGTTATTTTTAGGGTAAGCATAAACAGAGGCACCTAGGTCTTCGTATACTAGCATATTTAATGGTCATATGGGATTCATGTTGTACAGTATGCTACTGTGCATGACAACAAAAGGACACTTTTCTGTGGCAGTAGTTGCACACTACTGGGTCATTAGGTCTGAGTCATTTAAACTGCTAACAGACCGTTCAGTCACAGAAAGACAATGGATGTGTACCGTTGCTAAGCCCTCGGAATTAAGCATTGTGTTTATCTCATAATTCATTTTGATCATAGCAGTAAAACAGTATGCATACTGTAGCCACCTTTTTCCTATGCTCCATCACAAAGATTCACTCTATGAATGCAATAAGCATTTAAATGGAAATTTAAATGTGCATAAGCATAACCCCAAACCCCTGTTTATTTCCCTTAGAAATATTATGTGTAAAATATCCCTGTAATATGTCTACATTATGTAAAAAAGGTTGCCTTAATCAAAATTTACATTAACATTAACACTGAGTGATAATATTTTGAAATGATTTCCATAATTTAGAAAAACAATAAATATTGAATTTACCTACTTTAAAAACATTCCAGTAAACACTACAAATAGGGATTAGAAGTATAAAAGAGGGAAATTTTAAAGCATTCCTGTAATAACAAACCCTGGAAAAAAGGGACTGGGGAGAAAAACAAAACATTCTTAGTGCATTCAAGTGAGTTATTTATGGGATATATCATAAATGAAATTGGGAGAGGACAAGAGAAATGGACAGCATATTGAATGCTACTACTTGGGGACAGAGCATGGCTCATAACGCCCTTTGTGAATGCTGCACAGGCATACAGTATAACTAATAAACACTTATGTCTATTTAATGAAGATGAATTATGTGGCTTTAATATTTGTATGTGCAGAGAAGGCTAGGATTTGTAAAAATGTTGTAATGAAATCCTAATCCTTTACAAGAGTTAAATTGGGGTCAAATGTTACTGTGTGAGAAATAAGGTCTTAAAGAATAAGACATAAAAGTTTAAGTTGATCAAACACTCTTACAGTCTTCACAGGGTATCTTCCAATCATTAGTTTTTTTTTTGTTTTTTTTTAACATTAAAAACAGAAAAATAAGAAAATGGTTCCTTTTTAAAGAAAAAAAAATAAATATATATATATACAAAAATGTATGCTTGATTTTCCGTTTTTATGTTCAGTGCTAGAAAATGAATAAACCGCTTGAATTTTTGATCTCTGCATGTGGGCGGGAAAATGCCCCTTTCCGCTAATTGATCAGCCAAACATGCCGTCATTAGTTCTTCCGCAGTTTTGCGAAGCAGAAAACAGTCCTGCTGCTTCACTTGTATGCATTCCTAATGCGTTTATTGCAACTATATTTTATCACTTTCTAATCAAACAACTAGGCTAACAAATGGCTAATGAATATCTAATGCCTGGGCAGAGCCTTTGCAGGGTTACTTCTGCAGGCATAAATTCGGCAACCTGTGCAAAAAATACAAGTTATTATTTTCTCATAGCCCAAATATTAATTTAATCACGTGCACCCACAGCTACCCCCTAGCCTATGCAGGATTACAAATTTAATAATCTGTTTAAGATCTGAAGATCCTACATCCTGATGTAACATCATATTAAAAAAACTAAGGTAAAGTACATTGTAATTAGCTTCTAAGAAGATCAAGTCAGGCAGCTCAGGGGTCTGAGACATTAACCTTTGTCTTTATGTATGTTCTGACCATTTGGGCAGGGTCCCATGTTAAGTTCAAAGCACAGCCTTTGAAGTTATAGGTGATACTGTTTGGCTGACTGTATCAGCACCTACAGTAATGCGCAGTGCGTCTCAATAAAGAACTCTGCAAAAGATACCCAAGAGTCTCCTGGTTTTTGCTTCAACAAAGAAATAAGTTTTCTACACCTACATCTTTAGCACATCACCTGTTTTATTGAGTTTTGGACAAGAGATGAATTTGAAATGATATAATGTGTAAAGATATGACATTATTTCATATCAGTGTAGTACACGGTCTATTATTCGTTTTTTTTAATTTAATTTTTTTTTTTTTTTTTTGTTTAATTTTAGAGGTAATGTTAAATAGCCACTTTAAAATAGCACATCTCATTACAATAATCAAACCCCTGAAATAACACTTAACAATAAAGCCAGATTATTTATTTATTTTTGCAACATAATTAATAAGTAATTATTAGTCAATTATTAATAGTTTTTTTTTTTTAATTATGAATTGCTATAAGAGGCAGTCGAGTTTTTACCTTTATATAATTTTTTTCTCTAATCCTATTTATTTTGTATGTCATCTTTAATGTTAATGTTAATGTCAGTGTTAACCAAAGCCATCTTTGCACAAGTGTTTTTATGGGTTAATGTTGCCCAGAAGGCAGTAAATGCGTTTACACACCACAATTGCATAACTGAATTGAATGACTTTTTGAATGCATCAGTTGGATGCATCGAATTGGATGTCTCCTTCATAAACACGATGGGCTCTATCATACACCCGGTGCAATGCGGCACCAGGTGTGACGCAAGTGATTTTTACTAGTTTCAGCCCGACGCAGTTATCATTTTCACGTCCTGCGCCACGTTGTCTAAATAGCAAATGCATTTGCGCCCATTTGTGCGCCTATTGGCGAGGTGTGATCAGGCACATTGTTATTTTGAGGCAATTAAAATAGACTGCGCCGTTGACTAACTAAAACCTGTTCTAAAGTCAATGGCAATATATAATATATATATATATATATATATATATTATATATATATTTGTTATTTAAAGAGCATGTTAGTAATATGCGCCTACAGGCAGGTGCACAACGCGCATACAGTCTGCTTTTTACACAAACAGGGACACAAAGCTACACACAAACATGCCCAATATTAAAAATTAAAGTATTACAATGTAAAATATTATTGTTGTGTAGGCTACATAAATATAAAAATGCCTAGGCTACATGTCATAATCAATCCATGAGTACCAAAGACATGACTTCCGCTACGCTCGCCGCCATATTTGTGTGACACGGCACATCTAAATGAGATTTAATAATATATTAGAATTAAGAAATTACTTTTTACTACCACTTCCCACACTGAGTCTTTGACTTGATTGTAAGTTTAGGACAGAAAGTGTAAATGATTATGAACGTAGTCGCTGGATGAAGGCTTTAAGACCTTGAAGAAACCTATGCCAGCTGGCGGGACTGGCGATGACGGCACTACAGTCCGCGCTTTGATTTCTGCAAATTACAACACAGCACTGAGACACAACTCCGAGACGTAGCTCCAGAGTGTCCAGAGTCCAGTGTCGAACAAGCTTATATACATCTGACAGAGGATTATTATTAGACAAAGAGTCTTCCCATATGTGTCTTGTTTCCAATCTTTAAATTTGGATGTTTTCCAATACGTGTTCATATGGTCACCTGTGTTCATGCCATACATGGATGTTTCATAATGGCTCACTATTTTGAGCATTGCAACCTTCAACACACAGAGCGCGAACACAAAAATGGCGGCGATAAAGCACAGTGACGTCACATGATCTGTATGATCGTTTTCTTTTTCTTTGTTGGGATATGCCCTAAGTGCACCTGCGCCGTGTGTTGTAGACCATGCGCTTAGATCGTTAAAATAGGGCCAGATGACTTACCTCTACCTTCTGACGATAATTCTTTTATATTCCAAGTATAATTTCATTGTGTAATTACAAATGGCTTTCTATACTTCTGGGCCATTATAAATCACTCACTCAACCAATGCATTTAAAAAGTCATTCATTCAGGAATGAAACGCCATTCAGCACGTTATGCTGGGAGTCAGTTGCAAAGTGGTTCTGTGTCTTTACTTAAGATGTTTATTTGGCAGAAAATAAAACACCATTTTGTGAGAC
This sequence comes from Cirrhinus molitorella, assembly GCA_033026305.1. Taxonomy (NCBI): domain Eukaryota; kingdom Metazoa; phylum Chordata; class Actinopteri; order Cypriniformes; family Cyprinidae; genus Cirrhinus; species Cirrhinus molitorella. The sequence continues at coordinate 26,272,243 of CM065123.1, forward strand.
ATCAATTAATACTGAATATTAATGAAATAAAAACAGCATATTGTTTAAAACAAAAGCTATGACTTTTGCTTATTTACACCTAATTGATAGTGGTCTGCACTTCACTACAGTGCAAAATCACGTGCACTGATCTTTACAATTCTCTATGGTCGCATAGCTTTGCCACACAGACTTTAATATGTCAGCTCAATAAAACAGGCAATGTGCCAAAGATGTAGGCTAGGGGGTAGCTGGGGGTGAATAAAGTAATATGTAGGCTATGAGAAAATAATAATTTGTATTTCTCACGCAGGATGCCGAATTTATTCCTAAGCCCTGTCTATAGGCTCTGCCCCAGTCCGGGCTATTATTTGTTTAATATATTAAATATAGTTTATTATTTTATTAAATATAGTTGCAATAAATGCATTAAGAATGCATTCAACTGTAGCAGCAGGACTGTTTTCTGTTTCTGTTTTGAAACTGCAGAAGAACTAATGACTGCACTGTTTAATGTTTGGTTGACCAATCAGTGAAAAGGGGCGTTTTATTCCCGCCCACATGCAGAGATCAAAAATGCAAGTTGTTTATTCATTTTCTAGCCCTGAACGTAAAAACTGAAAATCAAGCATAATAATAATTATTATTATTTATTTATTTATTTTTATTTTTTTTTTTAAATTGGAAAACGAAAAAGGAACCACTTTCTTATATTCTGTTTTTAATATTAAATAAAATAATAAGAATCCTAGTGTGTTAAAATTCCCAATGTGAGTGTCCACCAGTGTATATGAAATCCAATAAAGTCCAATAAACTGATAATTTAAAAGACTGATGTTTATGTGTGGAAAGGTGAGTCTACAAAATTGCACTAATCTAATCTAAAATTAGTGATCAACAGTATTTTTTGACTGTTCATTTGTTTCTTAAACAAGTGTGTTTTCTGCTTCCAACCATCCATTATCCATCTATAGTCATGGTCCCTGTTTAGTCATGTGATTCCCTTGCCCTCTTGTATTCTTGCTATTAGGTGTGTTGAAGCAGCGTATGCCGGTTAGAAATTTTGTCCAACTTAAGATGGTGGTGAAGGCATTTGACTGTCACGAGTGGCATCAATGTACCGCGATAGCAATTTGAGATCAGCTGGCTAACTCAGTTGCCGCAGTTTCTCCACAGCGGCTGCAGCAGCGCTGATGATGACAGCTGTTTCCCAATTGGTCAGATTCACCACATGACAATGACCACATGTGTTTCAGGTTTATTTAACTTTTTTAATTCCAATAATGGCCACAAATCTGTGATTTTAGTGGCTGCTGTTCAGTCGGAATCTGATGCTGAACTGCCCTGCACGCCATGGCCATCCTGCAGGTACATCAGGCCAAGGCACTAAAAAACCTGCACGAAGGTAGTTCTGACCGTAGGTTGATGCAGGAGCTGCGCTCTGCGACTGACCTCGCTCTCCGGGAGACAAAGGTCATAGCGCGGTCAAGTGATGTCCACTATGGTGGTCCAAGAGCGCCATCTTTGGTAGGCTTTCTCGACGCACTTGTCTCCCAGGTCAGCCTCTTCAGAGACACCATTGAGGACTTTGCCCAGCAGTTATTGGTGGTACAGAAACAGACTAAGGTGATTAAACGTACTCGGTTACTTACGTAATCTTGGTTCCCTGAGATACGGGAACGAGTACTGCATCACAGACGCTTATGGGAAAATCCTTATTTTCTCCTAGACTGAAGCATTTTTTCAATAACGCAGTGTAACTGCAGGGCTATTGGTCAAGTCAGTGATAACTGAGTGAACCAATAGCTGGGCAGCAGTGCTGCACAAACCTATGACAAAGCAGGCCACCGAATTCTGCCAGATCCCGCCAGAATGGGCGGAGAAATTGGCTATATAAGTGGGTGCTTGCCACAGTTACTCAGATTCTTCAACTGAAGCAACAGCTGAGTCGGCAGCGATAGCACAGCATGCAACGCAGTACTCGTTCCCGTATCTTAGGGAACCGAGGTTACATAAGTAACCGAGTACTTTCCCTTTCGATACCTTTACTCGTACTGCGTCGCAGGCGCTTATGGGGAACCAGTACAATCCGAAACCGCCGAAATCCGCTGAAACACACAAAGAGCTGTTCCGATTGCCTAAACAAGGTGGAACGCTCAATGTAGGTCTTCAATGCCCAGACAGGGCAGAGGAGGAAGAAGTCCTGGTCTTGATCAGACGGGGGAAGAGCCAGGAGTGTTATAACTTGGGCCCTGAAGCGAGTCGAGTCTGAAGCGGGGTGCCAAATAGTCCTGTTCGCCGGGGAGAGAAGGTCTCATCTCAGGGGGATGGGCCACGGGGCTGCCGACAATAACTGAGTTAGGTCCGCTAGCCAGTGCTGTTTTTTCCAGAGTGGGGCCACCAACAGAACTCTGTGTTTCTGTTCCTTGATTCGCCAGATAACCTGGGGGATCAGGGCGAACAGGGGAAAGGCATAAAGGAGGTTGGGCCAGCTGTGGGCCAACGCATCCTGTTCCTTTGATAAATAAATTGGGCAGAGTTGAGAGTTGTCTCCTGAGGCAAAGAGATCGACTCTTTCCCTGCCGAAGATATCCCATATCTTCTGAACCATCAAGGGATGGAGCATCCACTCGTCCGAGGGGATGTTGCTCCGAAATAGCATGTCTGAACCCTGGTTCAGTCTGCCCGGCATATGAACCGCTTTCAGCGAGCAAAGATGAATTTGAGCCCATTCCAGAAGGTCTTTCACGAGAGTGAAGAGGCGCCTGGATGAGAGACCCCCCTGGTGATTTATATAGGACACCACCGTCATGCTGTCCAAGTGGACTAGGACGTGGTGACCTTCTAGTTCCAACAGGAAGTAGCGAAGGCCCAAATGTACTGCTAGCATTTCTAGGCAGTTGATGTGAAGGCGCTTCTTCCTTTCTGACCAATGGCCGAAGGATGGTCTGCCATCCCACAGCACTCCCCAACCTGAGTTGGAAGCGTCTGTCGTGACTACCTTCTGTCTGGATATTAGGTCCAGGGGAACACCCTTTCCAGCCATTGACTGTCTTTCCAAGGGGCGAGGGCTGCGACACAGGCCCGGTCCACCTTGATACGGAGGCGTCCATAATGCCAAGCGTGGGATGGAACTCTGGGTTTCAGCCAATACTGGAGGGGTCGCAAGCGAAGCAGGCCCAACCAAAGTACTGGGGATGCTGCGGCCATGAAGCCTAGCATCTTCTGGAAAACCTTGAGAGGGTGAAGGGCTCCAATCTTGAAGGAAGCTGAGAGCCGCCAAATGGCTAGAGCCCTTTCCGTTGAGACTGCCACCCTCATCGGAAAGGCTATACGCCAGCTGGGGGACAGTGCGCTCTTGGCAAAGTTGACCCTGAGTCCTAAGCACTCCAAGTGGCTGAGGAGGAGGGATCTGTGATGTATCAGCTTGGTCTCTGACTGGGCCAGAATGAGCCAGTCGTCGAGATAATTCAGGATGCGGATTCCCTTTTGTCTCCCTTTTTGTTAGATTCACTCTTTAATTAAGCAACTGTATACCGCTACCTTGCTCAGACATTAACTCCACATTCAGTGTATATATATATATTTCTCTACTCTGCATGTAGATTATACGGGACAAACTGCGTTCCGTATGGAATTAATATGGAATGCTGCTTTTATGTCTTAAATTCGGAATGATTCCGTATTATACGGAACGGTTGGCAACCCTAAACATGACACCTTCATAATCATGACATGACACATGTCATGAATATGAAGGAGGTCTTATGAATGTTTTGACAGCTTTCATTAAGTGTCATTTGCTCAGTTATGTCATTTTCAGTGCAAATATGGCATTGTTTGATATGCCTTTGTTATGACAACTTGACATAAACCCAATACACCTGTCGTGAATTAGCTCAAAGGGGAAATATTTATAATTAATCATAACTCGTTATAATTAATTATAATATTTGGATAATTCAAAAGAATTATCTTGATGAAACAGAATTCACATTACATTCAATTGACCCGTTAGTCCTGCGAACATTCAGGGTAAATTCATGTTTTCCATTTTCTTGGTCGCAGAAAATAACTTAGTTAAATACTAATGCATTAGACCATGTAGATTTGATCAGAAATCGTAAAATGACATTTTGCAAGGCAGAATCAGAAACTCATGTAATTTGTGCACAAGAACTTTTTTAACTACAGACTAACACATAACTAATCTAAACAACACATATACATACACACACACACACACACACACACACATCAGGCATACATGGTAAGGCTAAAGGGGATGGATAAGTACAGAAAGAGGGAGAGGGGAGAGTCAGAGTTAACCATCTCTAAAAACCATCAGTTTCTAGTTCAAAGCACAGTATATGATAGCTTACATCAGACCTCTGTCTGGTACAAGGTATTATACTTGCATTTGACCTGGCTGTGGGACGAGGGTCTCAGGAAGCCTTTGAAAAAGGTCTGGATGGTTCCATTTGATGGCTGGAATTGCAGTTTCTTGAAACTCAGAGGTTGTCCTTGAGTTTGTTGTGCTCAGTAGAGTCCTCCCTCCTGGGTGAGCACATGGCTTTGTGTGAAATGGGGTTTGCTGGCATTGTGGGACACAGCGGATGCGTAGGCCACAATCCAGAGATGAAGATGTAGAGAAAGGAATGTCTGGTCGAGGACATTTCCATGATGATGGGCTCCAGGGTTGAGTAAAACCAAACTCCAGTGTTATAAGTTTGACGCTTTGTGGTCAAGAGCCATTTCTATGGTTAGGAAAGCCGCATGTGGCTGGGCCACGGGCCCGCAGCCTTGTAGTGGAGGACCTCCACGCAACAAACAATCTGAAGATTTTGCAGAAGAGCAGGCGGAACTGTGTTCTGAGCCCTTTAAAGTCTGGAGAGAGTCACACCTTCCCAAATGGGTTCGACCAATGAGAAGGCTGACTTTCTCAGCGGGAGGTTAGAGACTGAGTCCTCATTTTACGACCCTTTGTCTCAGAGACATGGCATTTTGCATATGTAAATCAATAGGGGTTCAGGCCAAAAACACTAAGGATTCTTAGAACACTGATGTCGCACAGGTATCAACATCTAATGCACACCATCTTTTAGATAATCAAAATACAAATTCAACGAGACCAAACATGGTTATACTACATAGTACTTTACCCTAAACATGCATAAAACAGTTATAAAACAAAAGACAAAATATCTGAACAGTCATAATATACATGGTGATATATGGGCTATGTGTGTTCGTTCACAGAAAGGTTTGCCTGTGAATAAGTTAGGAAAGTCCATTTCAGTGGGCATAATGTCTTTCCTAAGGAATAGTGAGGGTTGCCTACATTCCTTTTGGGCCATGCACTAGTTTTATCAGATGGCTGCCATGGCAACCGAGCCTTTCTGGGGGGTTGTAGTTGATCTGGGGGTTGTAATACAAACTCCACATTTAGCTGGCTTGTTGGTTTTAAAGATGATTTACTAAATGTAACAAATAACTGTATGTCTGATTCGTCCAGACGCTACAAACCATAACCTGTCAATGTTTTTGTCATGACAACTTGACATTACCAAGACAACACTGTACTATATATGTTATATACTATGTATGTTGTACTATATGGCAGATTTTGTACAGAAAACTATAAAAGTCAACCAATATTTAGTTGTAAGGAAATAAAATTATGAAAATTGAAAAAAAAAAACCAAAAAAAAAAAAACCAGAAGAAATATAAATGCACCTTTTGGGCAATTGTTTGTTATCAAGCCAAATAAGAAGAATCAGTCTATTAAAAAAAACACTTAAAAAAATAAAAATAAAAAATAGGCTCATTTTCCAACTCCCCTAGAGGTAAACAGATGAGTTTTACTGTTTTTGAATCTATTCAGCTGATCTCCAGGTCTGGCGGTAGCACTTTTGACATAGCTTAGCATAGAGCATTGAATCTGATTAGACCGTTAGCATCTCACTCAAAAACGACCAGAGTTTTGATATTTTTTCTATTTAAAACTTGACTCTTCTGTTGTTACATGTTGTACTAAGACCAACAGACAATGAAAAGTTGAGATTTTTTTAGGCCGATATGGTTAGGAACTATAATCTCATTTCGGCGCAATAATCAATTAACTTTGCTGCTGTACCATGGGTGCAGCAGGCACAATGATATTACGCAGCGCCTGAAATAGCTATTTTAATATTAGCTTAGTGGCTTAGTGCTGGTCATGTTGGAAGTTACCTAGCTGGGGACTATTGTAACATAGGAGTCAGCAGGGTGGCAATTCAAATGCAACTTTATTTAGACAACAATCGTGGTACAGCAGACCGGGTAGAGACACGGCAAACAGGAACAACGTAGATAATCCAAAGAATGGTCAGAGTCCAAACAATGGGTCGAGGCAGGCAGCGAGCAAAAAAGAGCAATCCAGTAGACAAGTGAGGAGGTCGGTAGGCGGGCAGAGAACAAACAACAACGGGAAACAAACAGGGTCAGGGTCGTGACAACTATATTCAGGTGCTGCATAATATCATTGAGCCTGCTGCACCATAAAAGACACTTTGTTGATCCAGGGACTGGAGCTCATACTCAGCATATTGAGCATGTATGGCAGAATTACATGTTGGAAATATGGCGTCATAGAGGAAATAATTGAATACGCACCTCAAAATTATAGTGGCACCACTTGTTAGGTGTATGCCATCTTGGATAGACCTATCCATGATGTAAAAAAGCATGTCAAGAAAATATAAATGTGGGATAATGTAATTAACTGTTTTTGCAGTGATATGGACCAAACTTTGCATGACTTTTGTACTGTTTTAATTTTAATTTTGGTTGAATCACTCTCCAAATGCATTAAAATTGTATAATTTTTAATTATTTTTATTATTATTATTGGATGATTGATTTTTTTTTTTCTCTAACACTTGTTCATCTTTTTTACAACTGTCTATTATCTGACCTTCTGTTGGAAGAAACTTAAATATATATATAGTATGAAATGAAAAATACTGTTACGGATACTGTTATAAAATTATTTGATAGAGTATTAACACTTAATGATATTTTGGACCACTGAAAATTTTGTACCACTGTAGTTGAGGTCAAGAAAAATATTCATGACACTATTATAAAATTATTTGACAGAGTATTAGCACTTAATGACATTTTGGACCACTGAAAAAAAAGTGGTTAGCAAAGGTCAAACCACATGACAGTTTAATGTAATGTTAACCCATCATGTTTATGACAGATTTATGACAGGTTATGTTGTCTTAGTAATGTCAAGTTCTCATAACAAAGGCATCTCAAACATAAAAAAAAAAAAACTTTGCATAAAAAAGTGAATGACACTTAATGACAGCTGTCATAAACATGCATAAGATCTCCTTCATATTCATGACATGTGCCTGACATCCGACGAGTTTTCCCAGATCGCATCACATATGATGGTTAAACCTTACTTATGAAACACTAACAGCATAACTATTTACTAATCTAATTATATTCATTACACTAAGTCCCCTTATTCCACAAATGTTGCACATTGTTTTTGTTTACCTACACATGTTTACCTGAAACTTATGCTTATGCTTGTGTTATATATACCTTGTAATTTCAGAATAGGTACCCTTTAGTTATAAAATACTTGCAGTATAAATGTTTTTTTTTTTGTTTTTTTTCAGATTATTAACCTCTTATTCCCCAAATGTTTCATATTGTTCCCTTATACCTATGAGTACTGTGGAGGTACTCTATTATTACAAATAGGTAGACTGTAAATTCTGTTTAATTACGTGGTACATAGGTTATAATCTGAAGCGTTACAGTTTACTGTTCACTTGATTCGCTTGCTAACTGTCAAATTCACAAATAAACCATTCAATCTTCTTGATTCTTTCTATCTATCCTATTCGCACAATACAAAAGTGACACGATTTTTCATAACCAACCTGAAAATGAAAAAAGAAAAGCTATCGGTGATACTTTGTATAGGGATTGCCATAGCTCCAAACTACACAATGCATTTATATCTCAACCTGTGAAAATCTCAACCTGTAATAACATTAACATTTTTATTTGTATTTATTGATTGATTGATATATATATATATATATATATATATATATATTTTTTTTTTTTTTTTTTTTTTTTTTTCCTCCGTAAAACTGTGCAAATATTTCTAGAAAAACTTTGTGTAACGGTGATAAGAAATGAGCATACCCTTCACAATTAGCATAGCATACTGCAAAATTAATGCAAGTCATTGGCTATTTAGTGTCATCTGCCTTGGGCCAAAATGCCATTAATACAAGTGTCAACAGTGTGAGTGGAATAGGGCTATTGCAATGTTTTGACTAGCTAGAAGACAAAACATCCTAGATCCAAGGGGAACAAATCAAAGACATTGTCTATTTTTTAGCCTTGTAATGCTCCTTCCTTGGGACTTCCTTGTCTTTTATTTGTGTTAAGATTAAATTGCAGTTTCTAATGTTTTCACTCCTCTGTCTGCCATAGGTCACTCATCTTGATAGGGCTCAGATAATAGATACATCTTCTGTTTGTTTCAGAGGGTGGAACACCTTGTCTGCCACAGCCTAGCAACTCGCTGTTGACATGATCTCAAGCAATTAAGACAAATACTAAAATCATGCCTCGCTGCATTGTTTAAATATTTATTATGCTCTTTTGCTCAAAGCCATTTGCCACATTATCAGAAATTATCTTTAGCACAATTAAAACTGCATTTAGATTGCACATTAGAATACACAGTTAGACAAATCATCTTGTGGCATTCTCAAACTGAAACTAAAATAGAATTTATAATAGAGGACCATAGATATGTTGGTCATATGAATGATTTTGAAATGATTCTGTTTACTACATTATAATGATGAGTTCTTATTTTTTCAATTCCAGTACAGCTGTCTTGAATTTATTTATTTTATAAACACAGTGGATGAAATTCCAATTTCCTTAATTTTAAGTTATTAATTTGCATGTAAAAATGTAATTGAATGTACATGTCATAAACATTAAATCATTTAACATTACCATTAGTTTAACATCTATAACCAATTAACATATATAAAGAAATCTACAATGAAAATTAACAAACTCTCTGAGCTGTCCTTAAATCCCATCTCTGGCCACACTTGGAACTCATCTCTGCACTATTTCACAATTGTAAATGGTTTTCAAAATTAAAACTATAATTGTAAATTGTAAATGGTATCTGTCTCATTTCTCATGAAACAACATAGGCAGATTCAGTAATGAGTAAATAGCTATCAAGTGTATTTTAGCTTACATACCTAAAGAGGTATATTTTCTCATCTTGAATAGTCTTTCAGCTTGAACAGTGTTTCAAGTCAAGTCAGCTTTATTTATATAGTGCTTTTTACAATACAAATTGTGTCAAAGCAACATTACAGTATCAAATGGGAAAGTAATATATCCATAATTCAAAAAGAAACTTTAAACAATTTTAGTTTGAGGAAATTAATCAATAGATTAATAAATTGTTTGTCCTCAATTTAGTTTTCCCCAATTTAGTAGTTGTCCCCAACTGAGCAAGCCATAGGCGACAGTGGCAAGGAAACAAAACTCCATCTGTGACACTGATGGAAAAAAAAAAAAAAAAACCTTGGGAGAAACCAGGCTCAGTCGGGGGGTCAGTTCTCCTCTGACCAATAAACAAGTAGTTTGTACTCCCATACAGACCTGTAGAGGTGGTCTATATGTACTGACCCACCATCTGGATACAAACTGGATCAAGGGAAACTGCAGTGGCCAATTCTTCAGGATTCATACTGGATCTGACCTCGGAATAAGCAGGAAACAGATATAGATTAGATTTTTCTTACATCAGGTGTTATGGGAAGCGTTCCGGTTCTGGTTGACCTAATTAATGCAGCCTAATAATTTTTTAACGGATTTGAATATTAGAAATATTTAAATGTGTTATGTGTAGGCCAGGTTAAAGAGATGGGTCTTTAGTCTAGTGTAGCAAAAGTTATTAATTTAAGCACAATAAACTATGTATAATTAATGGTTATTAATTACACATACTTTATACCCTTCTCTGAAACAGCCGAGTCAAAAATAAACCGAACTAATGCCCTCGTCCAGTGAGCATTGGTCGCTTTTATTCTAACTCTAAGAAAAATCAATTCCTAGCCTTGAAAATTAATCTTTCCCACTGTAATTGGCTAAGTTACAGGACTGGATCAGTTTTGTAACTAAATCAAAGCAGTTTAAGTGACGTGATGTTTGTGAGCAAGGAACACAGCAAGAAATTCATTTGTGAATACAAAATGCGGGTTTATTGAATACGTAAAAGGGGAAAATAAACACTAGCTAGCAAATAAGAACACTAAACAGACAACACATAAAACATAAAGCAAGAGAGAGGGAGTGAGTGAGGAGGAGAGAGAGAGAGAGTGAGTGAGGAGGAGAGAGAGAGTAGACTGGCAATCTCTTACATCAGCACAACCAAATCATCAGAAAAACCTGAATCTCCTTGACCTACAAGGGGCACAGCTTTCTTATTGCATCTAATAGTTAAATGGTTACTTGCATAATGGTTTCCTTTTGTGTGGTGCTTACGCAAGGGTCCAGATGCCAGCTCAAAGGTAGTCCTGATGATCTGATGGAGATGGAGCCTTCGTTGTTCCATTGCTCGGCTGATCGGATGGTCACAAAGGGGCTGAGGTGTAGATGCCAGGATAGAAAGAGAGAGTCCGGCCTCATGTTGGGGGGAAACCGCATGTGGCTGGGCCACAGGGTTTGCCCCACGGCCTTTCCGTGGAGGACCTCCACGATAACTATCTGAAGATCTTTCGGAAGAAGAGGAGAAGAGAAGAGAGGGCCGGAATGGGGTGTGAGCCCTTTAAAGTCTGGACAGAGTCACACCTTCCCAAGTAGTTCCGACCAATGAGAAGGCTGGCTTTCTCAGTGGGAGGTTTGAAACTGGGTCTTCGTTTTATGGCCCTTTGTTTCAGAAAAATGTCAGTTTGCATATTTAAATCAATAGGGGTTCAGACCAGAAATACTAAAGATTATTAGAACGTTAATATGTTGCACCGGTATCAGGATCTAATACACAACATCTTTCAGAAAATCTACATACGAGTCAAAAGAGACCAAACTTGGCATATACTGTATGTGGTTACATTAGCATTCTATCAAGACACAAGCATAAAATGGTTATAAAGTAAGAAATTTAAAGTAAGGAATACAAAGGACATGGACAGTCGTAATATACACACACTGATATATGAGCTATTTGTCTTCGTCCACAGAAAGGTCTGTCTGTGAATGAAATAGGGAAGAGTCCATTTCTATGAGCACTGTGTCTTTCCTATGGGGGGATGTGAGTGAAGAAAGACAGTCTGCCTGCATAGTTGCAGATTCTCCTGCATAGTTTTACATCGTAAACTGACATTATCAGTGGTTGCTAGAAGCGTCCTGGTTGAGACTTTGTCACCCACTGTTGGGTTGGGTGAGGGGAAGTCTGCTTCTTTGTTAATTGAATAAACCACTGATTTGGTTAAATCTAATGAACCATTGTCTGATTGGTCCTTACCCTACACTAGATTTAAACTCACTGAGTGTGTCTGCCTCCTGAACAGAATTAGGTAGATTGTTCCATATTTTCGGTGCCAAGTAAGAAAATGATCTGCCACCCGCAGTTGATTTTGATATTCTGGGTATTATCAGATTGCCAGAGTTTTGAGAACGCAGTTGGCGTGAGGGACTATAATGTGATAAGAGCTCCCTCAAGTACTGAGGATCTAAACCATTGAGGTCTTTATAAGTAATTAGCAAGATTTTAAAATCAATAAGATGTTTAATAGGAAGCCAGTGCAGTGTTGACAGAACCGGGTGTCACGGTTCATAGATTCACCGTCTCATTCTGGTTGTTTGTGTCGCGTGGTGTGTGTGTGTGTGTGTGTGTGAATGGGCGTGTTTGTTAACAAGCTGATCAGTCAGCTGAGGCTTGTTAACGTGGCCATTTAAGACCAGCTAAAGCTACTCTCTCTGTCAGATCCTCAGTTTTTCTGTGTGCTCCTGTTCCGTGTTGCTGCACTCTGTACCTGGTATGTTCCTGATCTGATCTGGACTCTTCGGATATTGTTCTCAGTCTCCTGGGTGATCCTGTTTTCCTGGACTCGTTGGATTCTTCGCTGGCTGTCCTTGCGTCCCTGCGTCCACACTCCAGCTTCGCTGCACAAGCTCACTGTCTGTTTGTGATCTGCCTCTTTAATAAACTCTGTTGACTGTCCGCTATTGAATCCTCTCTTGTTTTCACGACAGAAGGATCTGACCAACCATGGATTCAGCGGAAGCGCTAACTATTCAAGGACTTTTTGAGAACAACAACGCACGTTTGGATCGCCAGGACAAGCAGGTGCTCGCAACCGGACGGGCCGTGCAAGCGTTGGTGGCGCAGGTGTCCGAGCTCACCTCTCAACTCCAACAACTGAGAATGCCCAATGCGCCACCCACACCGTCTGTTTCCCCGTCTACTCCAAACAGCGCCACACTGCGTGAACCACGGTTACCGACACCGGAAGCATACAGCGGTGAGCCCAGTCTATGTCAAGCTTTTCTTGTAAAATGACTTCTCCATCGAGTTCCGAACTCTAGCGGCCGAGTGCAAATGGAACGAGGAGGCGCAGTGGGACATGTTCCTGCATGGGTTGGCTGACCGGGTTCAGAAAGAGATTTTCTCCGTGGACCTACCCATCGACTTGGACGGGCTGATTGATTTAGCTCTTCGTGTGGATTCACGGCTACAGCAACGTGACCGGCGAGCTCATCGTCACTCCTTGTCTTCAGCTTCTGTTTTCTCGGCTCTGGAATCTGAAACCCAGGTCAGCCATCCTCCTGACAGCGAACCCATCCAGGTCGGTAGAGCTCGGCTTTCCCGGGAGGAGAGGGAACGGCGACGGACCAGAGGATTGTGTTTGTACTGTGGGGCAGCAGGACACTTCTTAGCAGCTTGTCCAGTAAAAACCCAAGCCCGACAGTAGGTCTGAGGTTACTGTCAGGCGGATTATCGATTAACCAATCCTCAACCACCACTCTCCTCCCGGTAAGACTGCAATGGGCAGCCAGCAGACACGAATGCTCAGCCTTACTGGACTCTGGGGCCGAAGTTAATCTGATGGATCGGAAACTGGCTCTCCAGCTCAACATTTCTACTGTCTCGCTCCCTCACTCGGTCTCTGTCAGCGCCCTTAACGGACAATCACTTCCCAACATCACTCATTCAACCATACCGATCACACTCGTCACTTCAGGGAACTTATCCAAGAACACCACACCCGACGCGCTGTCTCGGATTTTTGATCGCTCCGAACGTACGCCGTCTCCCGAGTGTATACTACCTGAGAGGCTTATTGTCTCTACGCTCACTTGGGAGATCGAGTCGAAGGTTCGCACAGCCTTGCAAGGGGTAACGCCTCCGTCCGAATGCCCAACGAACCGTTTATTTGTGCCGGAGAGGTTACGGTCCGACGTTATTCGGTGGGGTCATGACTCTAATGTGGCCTGCCATCCAGGAATTGGACGCACTAAATTTCTAGTTAACCCTCTGGGGTCTGAGGGTGTTTTTGGGCCCTGAAGAAGTTTTAACATGCCCTGACATTTGTGCATTTTTCAGTATCTTAAAAACATATTCATGGCTAAAGTCAGATTACATTGTAATCAGCACAAACTGAGCTACAATAATATGCAAGCAACATGAATGTACATGTTTGTGTTTCTGAGAAAACAACGTTTATGCGTTGTTTGTGAAAAACGAAAAAATCAAAGTCACTTAAAAACAGCAATGAAACACGGACAGAATATTTGTTCACAAGGCTTTTGATAACTGGATGTGGTAGGCTAGAGTTTTTTTCTACACAATGATGTGAAAATCATCTCATTCACTCATTCAAAGAAAACAATATATTGATGTAAATTTACCAAAACATGTTTTGTGATGGAAAGACAATATGCAAGAGATTGACAATGGTCATGAATATTTAGTGATTCACACCTGACACACACAAAGCCCTCCCTAATGGCCCATCAATGAGACTGTGACTGTCAGGTAAGAAACAATGTGAGAAGATTCAGAGAATGGAGTTTTAGATTAGTTGTATTTTATTTAACACAGTATGATCTAAACATACATAATGAAGGTAAAGACATATTATTGAGCACCCTGATCTACAGATATGAACAGACTTTGTGTCATTTTTTTTCTGAATTCTGTTCAACAAGTGAAACAAGTAAATCATGCCTGACATTTAAGTGCTTGCAAAACTCATCATGAGTAGTCATGAAACTTGTTTTGCACTAGAATATCAGTGTAGATAAACATTTGAAGCTGCATCTGAGTTTTATATCTGAGAAACTAATTTATTGTTTAGCAGATCGCGATCAGAGTATTACTAATAAACATGGTCTTGTAGGGTAGGGACCAATCAGACAATGGTTCATTAGATTTAACCAAATCAGTGGTTTATTCAGTTAACAAAGAAGTAGACTTCCCCTCACCCCAACCCAACAGTGGGTGACAAAGTCTCAACCAGGACGCTTCTAGCAACCACTGATAATGTCAGTTTACGACGTAAAACTACGCAGGAGAATCTGCAACTATGCAGGCAGACTGTTTTTCTTCACTCACCTCCCCCCATAGGAAAGACACAATGCTCATAGAAATGGACTCTTCCCTATTTCATTCACAGACAAACGTTTCTGTGAACGAAGACACATAGCCCATATATCAGTGTGTGTATATTACGACTGTCCATGTCCTTTGTCTTCCTTACTTTGTATTTCTTACTTTATAACCGTTTTATGCTTGTGTCTTGATAGGATGCTAATGTAACCACATACAGTATATGCCATGTTTGGTCTCTTTTGACTCGTATGTAGATTTCCTGAAAGACGCTGTGTATTAGCATATTAACATATTAACGTTCTAATAATCTTTAGTATTTCTGGCCTGAACCCCTATTGATTTAAATATGCAAACTGACATTTCTCTGAAACAAAGGGCCATAAAACGAAGACCCAGTTTCAAACCTCCCACTGAGAAAGCCAGCCTTCTCATTGGTCGGAACTACTTGGGAAGGTGTGACTCTGTCCAGACTTTAAAGGGGCTCACACCCCGTTCCGGCCCTCTCTCTTCTCTTCTCCTCTTCTTCTGAAAGATCTTCAGAGTTATCGTGGAGGTCCTCCACGGAAAGGCCGTGGGGCAAACCCATGGCCCAGCCACATGCGGTTTCCCCCCAACATGAGGCCGGACTCTCTCTTTCTATCCTGGCATCTACACCTCAACCCCCTTGGTAACCATCCGATCAGCCGATCAATGGAACAACGAAGGCTCCATCTCCATTACATCATCAGGACTACCTTTGAGCTGGCATCTGGACCCTTGCGTAAGCACCACACAAAAGGAAACCATTATGCAAGTAACCATTTAACTATTAGATGCAATAAGGAAGCTGTGCCCCTTGTAGGTCAAGGAGATTCAGGTTTTCCTGACGATTTGGTTGTGCTGATGTAAAAGATTGCCAGTCTACTCTCTCTCTCCTCCTCACTCACTCTCTCTCTCCCTCTCTCTTGCTTTGTTTTATGTGTTGTCTGTTTAGTGTTCGTTTATTTGCTAGCTAGTGTTTATTTTCCCCTTTTACGTATTCAATAAACCCACATCTTGTATTCACAAATGAATTTCTTGCTGTGTTCATTGCTCACAGATATCACGTCACTTAAACTGCTTTGATTTCGTTACAAAACTGATCCAGTCCTGTAACTTAGCCAATTACAGTGGGAAAGATTAATTTTCAAGGCTAGGAAGTTGATTTTTCTTAGAGTTAGAATAAAAGCGGCTAATACTCGTTGGACGAGGGCATTGGTTCGGTTTATTTTTGACTCGGCTGTTTCAGAGAAGTGTATAAAGTATGTGTAATTAATAACCATTAATTATACATAGTTTATTGTGCTTAAATTAATAACTTTTGTTACAGTCTAAACATACACTCAGTATAAACACTCGGCTATTTTTTTTATTTTATTTAATTCATTTTGCGATAAATAAATAAAATACATATACAAATATGATCTTATAGTCATAAACACAAGCATGGTTTGTATGCAATACATGCTGTCTAAACATTCTTAGACTCTATCATTCAGTGTTACAGTGTAAACGCTATTACTTTTATATCGCATCTTTTTCTAGAACGTTAAAAACATCCTTGTGTCGTGAGACATTTAGATGCAATGAAATGAAACCTATATCATAATGTTTCACTTGATGAGGTCAGTAATTATAGTTTGAAAAAAGTCTAACTAGTAAAATCTATACAACTTAGTCTGTCACAGTAACACAATAACAGCGAATGCAAGCAAGCTAATAAAAGAAAGTCTTACATGTAAATGTAGAATATATTTTCTGTTGAATCTGCTGCGCGTCACATCGCGTTCTTCTTCTGATGAGGTAAATATAAGATTTATTCCTCTCAGCAGGTCTTCTTTCAGAAATGAACAGTAATCCAGATAAACTTGAAGTCTTGCCGTTTTGTTGATGGTGATGTGGGCGTTTAACTCCCGCGCTTCTCACATGGCTAATTGTAATATGAAAGCGAAAATAACTTATGGGCGTTGACAAATTAAAACTTAATTAGATCCAAGGGGGAGATTGGACATCGCGTTGTTTTCATAAGGATTACTTTATCACAGAATATTTGTTTTCGATAAGACTTACTTCGTTTAAGAGTAGAAATATCAGGCTTTCTCCGGGTATGTGTATAATGTCTCCATGTGCTGTTTTCGCCGAGTATTTGATCATTTAAGTGACGCGTTTCAAAATGAAGAGCACAGAGACCAACACGGCACACAGCACTCCCTGTATATTTTCTTTATTTGTCAAAAACTCACCATTTCATTGTTATTATGTGTCTGTGCAAATAAAAGTAGACCCTTTACAGATTCGATTGATGTATTTGTCTTATCTGTACGATCAAAACTGACGGAGTAATTTAAGTTTATATAGAGGGCTTTTTAAAAAAACGCACCAAAACGCACCGGCGCGGTCTTCGACCCCAGAGGGTTAAACAACGATTCTGGTGGCCAGCTATGGCTCGCGACATTCGGGATTTTGTTTTAGCCTGTTCAGTCTGTGCCCGTGGTAAGACTTCCAATCGATCTCCAGACGGGTTACTTCAACCGCTGTCGGTCCCTTCGAGACCCTGGTCCCACATCGCACTAGATTCGTCACAGCTGTAAGGTTGCCTTTTTCCCCCCGGGAAACCAAAGACACAGGAACTCTCGCAACACACCCACTGTGCCACAAAACAATAAAACTTTTTAATCTGACGAGAAGATCTGGAAGACAGACCATTTGCACCTCTGTCCCTTCACCCATTCTTAGGCCCCCTCCTTCTCTCCAGGACAGAGCTAGGGCATCAAAAGGTGACTTAGAAATGTCGGGAGATGCTGGTATAATGTATTTACTTTATTTTCAGTATTTATGGCTATAATCTTTTCATGTTTGGTATCATTTTTATGGTCTCATTGCGGTTGGAAATATTGTCTCAGTCTCACATCAGTGGAACAGACCAAAAATAAAGATCTCAAATCTGAGGAAGACTCTGCTCCACTGGTGTGGGATGTGTCCCTGATAAGGTCTCTGCCAGGTGTTACTTTTACGACCCTAGAAGGAAGATGACCCCCAGATCATCTCCTGTGCCAGCAAAAGCCCGGTGAAGCTTTTGTTATGCCAAATTTATGATAGCTTTGTTTGAATTTGGGTATTTAAAGAGGACTGGCGAAACATTCAGGGAAGCATCTGTAAGCAGAACTTCCCACACGATTACCGTGTGTCTCTCCCTATTTGCCAGGTATGCTGACTCTTTGTAACCTTAATTTTTCTTATGTATTTTATGCTGATCAGTTGTGTAACTAAGTGTTAATGTATGTAAGTGTTAATTTTTATTATGCCTGGCAAAATAAATATTTCTTGATTTATTTCAGACTCGGCTGAAATCATTATGACTAGTAGACTGTGAGGAGGCTTTCTGTTACCACAAGGATATGGTCAGGATAGGCAAACAGCCGGCTTAGATTAAATGAAGCATTAGGCGCATTTTTTAAGACCTCCTGATTTCTGCCTATCACCTGATATTAACACGTTGTGTATGTGAGAGACTATGTAAACTACCCTCTTTGAATAACGCAAGCAGTAGGCGGCGAGCAATTAGGGTATTAGTCCACTACAACCTCTGATTAATAATCAGACTGCCGATATTGTGATCGTATGATCTGCGTTAGGCCGACGCATGACATAAAAGCGACATTAAGTCCCCAGGGAACGAATAATTGAAAATATAGCCGGCCCGGAATAATCAATTATCTAAATCAGAACACAACCAAGAGCACGATCAATTTACCAAAATTTTACCACAATTTGCGCTTAAACATTTAAAATTGGAGTCAGATTCAAATGAGGAAGGAGTCAAAATTAAAGTGGATATCACAGTTTTAATAAATCAAGTGATTTTTTACAGAAGCGTCAGAAAAGACATACACGCAGAGCGCCTTCACTCAGCCCGCTGGACATTGTATTTTGGACCAGTGGGTGGATCCTTACACAGCCCTCCCACCCTCCCTGGGCAATACAGTTGTTTTGACTGTAGTGGACCGGTTCTCGAAGGCGGCTCATTTCATCACCTTGCCCAAATTACCCTCAGCCAAGGAGACAGCGGTTATTGTCGTTGATCACGTCTTTCGCATTAATGGTCTCCCGATGGACGTGGTTTTCGACAGGGGTCCCCAGCTTGTATCCAAATTTTGGAGGGAGTTTTGTCGTTTGCTGGGGGCGAGTGTTAGTCTGTCCTCTGGGTTCCATTATCAGAGCAACGGTCAGATGGAACGGGCTAACCAGGATCTTGAGAGGGTGTTGCGATGTTTGGTGGCACAGAATCCCACTTCCTGGTGTCAGCAACTCTTATGGGTTGAGTACGCACATAACTCATTACCAGTGTCGTCCACGGGCCTCTCGCCATTTGAGTGTAGTCTAGGGTACCAGCCACCTATTTTTCCTAGTCTGGAATCCGAAGTCGCGGTCCCCTCTGCTCACGCTTTCGTCCAGAGGTGCCATCGCACCTGGAGAAGGGCTCGAGAGACCCTTCTCCGGGTGAGGTCGCGCACGAAGGCACAGGCCGATCGCCACCGGTCGAATCCTCCCTTATACGTTGTTGGTCAAAAAGTGTGGCTTTCATCTAAAAACATTCCACTCCGCTCCGTCTGTAATAAACTTGCTCCTAAATTTATTGGCCCGTTTACTGTCACAAAAATCCTTAGCCCAGTGGCAGTCCGCCTCAAACTTCTTCCGGCGTACAGGAGAATTCATCCCGCGTTTCATGTTTCCAAATTAAAACCTGCTTTTCGTTCTCATCTTAATCCGCCTGCCCTGGTTCCTCCACCGCCGCGTCTCGTAGACGGGGAACCCACTTATTCGGTCAATGGTATTCTGGACTCGAGGCGGAGGGGACGCGGATTCCAGTACTTGGTGGACTGGGAAGGTTACGGTCCGGAGGAGAGAAGTTGGGTTCCTGCCAGGGACATTCTGGATCACTCCCTTATTATTGATTACAATCAACGGGTAAGGTTTGCTGGGGGCGCCTCGGGGCGCTCCTAGGGGAGGGGGTACTGTCACGGTTCATAGATTCACCGTCTCATTCTGGTTGTTTGTGTCGCGTGGTGTGTGTGAATGGAAGTGTTTGTTAACAAGCTGATCAGTCAGCTGAGGCTTGTTAACGTGGCTATTTAAGACCAGCTAACGATACTCTCTCTGTCAGATCCTCAGTTTTTCTGTGTGCTCCTGTTCCGCGTTGCTGCACTCTGTACCTGGTATGTTCCCGATCTGATCTGGACTCTTCAGATATTGTTCTCGGTCTCCTGGGTGATCCTGTTTTCCTGGACTCGTTGGATTCTTCGCTGGCTGTCCTTGCGTCCCTGCGTCCACACTCCAGCTTCGCTGCACGAGCTCACTGTCTGTTTGTGATCTGCCTCTTTAATAAACTCTGTTGACTGTCCGCTATTGAATCCTCTCTTGTTTTCACCGGGCTAATATGCTCATACTTTTTGGTTCTAGTAAGAACTCTAGCTGCTGCATTTTGGACCAGCTGGAGTTTGTTTATTAAGTGTGCAGAACAACCACCCAATAAAGCGTTACAATAATCTATCCTGGAGGTCATGAAGGCATGAATTAATATTTCTGCATTTGCCTTTGAGAGAATAGGTCGTAATTTCACTATGTTTTTAAGATGGAAAAATGCTGCTTTGCAAATGCTAGAAATGTGGTTTTCGAAGGAAAGATTACTATCAAATAACACACCTAGGTTCCTGACTGATGATGATGAATTTACAGAGCAGCCATCAAGTATTAGGCTGTGTTTTAAGTTATTACTTGCTGAGGTTTTTAGCCCAATAATTAACACCTCTGTTTTTTCAGAATTTAGCAGTAAGAAATTTCTTGTCCAGTTTTTAATATCAACTATGCATTCCATTAGTTTTTCAACTTTGTATGTTTCACCAGGCCTTGAAGAAATATAGAGCTGAGTATCATCAGCGTAACAGTAAAAGCTAACACAGTGTTTCCTGATGATATCTCCTAAGGGTAACACATAAAGCATAAAAAGTAATGGTCCTAGTACTGAGCCTTGAGGTACTCCATACTGAACTTGCGATCGATACTATACCTCTTCATTTATTGCTACAAAATGATAGCGGTCAGATGAGTACGATTTAAACCATTTTAATGCACTACCGCTAATGCCAACATAATTTTCGAGTCTATTCAAAAGAATGTTGTGGTCAATAGTATCAAACACAGCACTAAGATCCAGTAGCACTAAAAGAGAGATACAACCACGGTCGGATGATAAGAGCAGGTCATTTGTTACTCTAATGAGAGCGGTTTCAGTACTGTGATAAGGTCAAAATCCTGACTGGAAATCAGAGCATGTGAGCGGAGCGGAGCGTGAGCGGAGTGGGGAGCGGAGCGGTAATATTTCCTTAAAAGCGCAGAGCGCCTTTCTGAAGATTCCGCTCCGCTCGCTCAATACGCTCAGCGCCGCTCGCTCAACCCAGAATACCCTTTGGTGATTTACTTTTTCGCGATCGAGAAGCTGTAGAGGTCGAGAATAGAGCAGTTATGGAGTTCAGATATTGTTTCAACGAAGTTGCAAGCCTTATACATAAATGTAAAGTACTACGCAAACATGGTGTAGGCTAAGGTTATATTCGGTCGTACGGAGCCCCGATCATCACGGCATGCAGACAAAATCACGGCCACGAATTTAGAACAGTTCTTTTTTATGCAAATTAAATTCATTTTTTCGTTTAGTCTAAATTATGGCCACGAATTAAGCATTCGTTCTCTCGTTTAGGCTTAGCTGCCAGCCTGCCATGAATTCATTCGTTCATTAATTCGTTCCTTCCCTAGATTTGGCTTAAATTTTGGAACGAATTATTAGGCTATATTTCGTAATTAGGCCTACTTATTAAAATAATTATTGCTTAAAATTAATAAATATAGACCTACAGAATGTAGGCTAGATAGGCTATAATCATCAGTAATTTATAATCTAATATAACGCACGCAGATTTGTTCTTTACAAAAAAAAAAAAACTGCAAAAGGCCAAAGGGAGATAAATAATTTTTTCCCTCTCAATTGTCCCCAGTTTCCCGTGTCCGTGTGTTTCCTTTAACAGGCTTTATAATACAGGTGAATTTTGTAAAGATCTGCGCACAGTTCATCTCATGTGTGTCCGTTTGTGTTTTAAATGTTCTATCGAACAACAACGGCAGCTATTCACGGAAATAAAGTTAACAAAAATCAAATACAAGTTTTTGCATTTTAGGTAGGTTTGCTAAGGTTATTCGTGTATTTAATAGCCTACATTTTAATTAATACAATTAAGAAGAATGTAAGAATTTTGCTCTGAAACATGCATGCTTAATTTTAGACAATTATCCAACAATTTCGGTACAATCAGTAAACAATTAGGCCTACTAGAGAAATTTTATGTCAGAGCGGGATCTGAGCGGGATTTAGTTTACCGGTGAGCGTGAGCGGAACATTAGCGGAGCGTTTTGCTTTGGCCATGAGCGACTGAGCGGAGCGCACGCCCCCAGAGCGGAGTGCTGAGCGGAGCGTCACGCCGCTCCGCTTCGCTCACATGCTCTGCTGGAAATCCTCACAGATATTATTTTTCTCTAAAAAGGAACATAATTGTGAGGATACTACCTTCTCTAGTATTTTTAATAGAAAAGGGAGATTTGAGATCGGTCTGTAAATAATCAATTGATTAGGGTCAAGTTGTGTTTTTTTTTAATGAGAGGCTTAATAACATTTTCAAATAGGAGTTTTTCCAGTTACTATTGGATCTCCACTGAAGGTTTAGAAACTAATATTGGGACATTCCACGAAATCAGTGCCTTTTATGTCCCTGAGAAATAATCAAACATAGAATGAATATACCCAACCGGCATTTCAACATTGATTCACAGCTGAAACAACGTCAGGCACCATGGTGGAATCAACGTTGAATTACCTTTTGATTTTGCTAATTGGATCAACATTGATATTCTGACGTTATTTCACCTTGAAATATTTAAAACGTTGTTTCACAGTCTTACCTTCAACATGGGTGAATTAATGTCATTCTGTAGACATTGGATCAATGTTGAATTAGGTGTTGATTTTGCAAATGGAATCAACGTTGAAAACACGACATTGTTTCACCGTCTTACCTTTCAACTATGAATATGTTCAATTAGTTTGCATTTAGTTCAACACTACACATCAAATCAAATGACTAGCAGCAGTGGCTGTACAATCAACTTTAATAAACTAACACATGATCAATATTGTAAAACAGTTTTATTTTGGAAACCTATACTGTATAAAACAGAAGAAAATAATCTCAAACTTTAGCTTGCAGTGTTTGTGCTTGGATAAATTTTAAAAAACCTGTAGAAGAATCCAAATATAATACAAATACATTAATGCTGCTCACATATTATTGTAGTCCAGTTTGTGATGAATACAGTGTAATCGGACTTTAATGTTTTTTTTTAAAGATTAATGTATTTGTATTGGATAAAATAAATGCAGAATTCTTCAAAAAAAAAAAAAATAAATAAATAAATTTTTTATCATCATTACTATAATAATAATAATAACAATAATAATAATAATAATAATAATAATAATACATGTTTCTTGAAAGGCTAATCAGCATATTAGAATGATTTCTGAAAGATCATGCGACACTGATGACTGGAGTAATGATGCTAAAAATGTAGCTTTAATCACAGGAATACATTACATTTTATAATAGTAAAGTAATTTTATAATTAGTAATAGTAAAAATATTTCACAATATTGTTGCTTGTGCTGTATTTTGGATCAGATAAATATATGGCTTGGTGAGCAGAAGAAAATTCTTACAAAAAAAAAAAAAAAAACACAAACGTCAAAACTTCTCAAAATCCCCTTAGACCCCAGAGGATTAAACACTCAAAGATTTTGTACAATAACGTATATTTTGCACTGCACTTGCAAGAAAAAACCTTTGACTGAAACCACTTGAGCTTTTATTTTTGGTGGATAACTATAGTTCTGTGAAAACAGGTTTACAAATGTTTCTCATTACAAGAGATTTCTGCAGTGGAAATGGGTAGAACAGTTTGAAATGGAACCTGCAACAGAAAATATGTCGGTGGTGAAGGGGTATAAAAGCAGTCGCCTTGAAATTCTTTATGCAGGAAAAACCCTTAAGTGAAACGCATATAATATATTTCAAGTAGAAATGTTTCTTTAAATTCTGATAAAATGTTAGACCAACAGCCTTGTGCATATAGTGTGGTTGTGCTTCAGGTGATACTTGAAAGTTCCTTTCTGATGCTGTCCCTTTCTCTCTCTCCCACTTGTGTGCTATCTGTATTGTCCTGTATAAACAAAAACACCAAAAATAAATACTCATAAAACATCAACTTTGATACTGTGAAATATCTTTAACTGAAAGCACTGACTACAAAACAAATCACATACAATATTTTCACTTTACAGTTCAATAACAGTGGAGTTGGAAACAAAGTGCACAACGCCAGCAGGCACACAACATCATAAGATGTTGATATTTGGTTAGATTTAGGTCACAACATCGGGTGACCAAAATTCAATGTCAAACCAATGTCTAATGATAATATTAATTTGACGTCCAATACCGACGTCAGCTGACGTTGATATTTTGTTGTTTTTAGGTTGTGTTGCAAAGTAACCCAAATCCAACGTTGAGCTAACATCTCAAGCCAACGTCACGCTGATGTCAAATACCTACATTTAGTCGTCGGCTATGGCAACCAAAATACAACATCTGTAGCGCCCCCTTTAGTCCTCTTTTGGGGGAAGCCTAACCTGAGTTCTTTTAAGATCTAATGTCCACTCAAATGTCTGGTATTCTAATAAGGGCAAAAGATTAAACGGGTTGCCAGTGATCTCAAATAACCTTACAGTAGTAAGAAAAATAAAATAACAGAATAAGCAACAACAATTAAAGCAAATGGATAACCACTTTACTGAATGTAAAATAAAATAGTAACCACAAAATAGGACTTGGAAAATAATCTAAAACAATTTACGGTATAAGTCTTGTCTAATTCTAAATAAGATAACAGCCGGGAGAAATCAAATTAAATACAGTTCTTTTGCAGGCCTGGGTCGACGCTTAGGATTGTGGTAGCCTAAATTGGCTACTTCACTCCTGGGAGCAAAATAAAATAAATAAAAAGAATTAGCTCACAGCACATGAATTATGCAATAGCACAGTCAACGCAGATCAAAAAGAGCTCTCTCCGTCTCGTGACAGCGCTCCCTCTATTCAGCCGCTTGAACCTGGCTGCACTTTCAGTTTGTTTTGTCAACAAATGTGTAGTTTCTCGTCCCGCGCAGCACCAACAGTCCGTAAATCAACTGAATCGAGCCTTTCGTCAAAGCACTATTCAACGTTGAAATATAATCCGATAGTTCATGAGGATTATCCACCCTAATCTATCAGACGTCACTTCGGAAATGTTATTCACATATCTGTATCTATTTCTTGCTCTCTCTGTGCACGGTGTATTTTCCTCCCGTCTGACGTTGTTCCCTTCTTCTTCTGCCCTTTCTCAAACTCAACGATGAGTCTATATAACTTTCACTTTATTAAATAATGTAAACATTTAACATGTCAGGTTGCAGCAACAACGTATATTTATTTTACAGAACTGGAAAAATTTACAAAATGAAAATGAACAAATTTAACAAAACACTGACTCTTCTCTTATTTATTATATTATTCCATTTCACTTGGGTTACATGTCCAATGTTGGAGATTGACGTCAAAATGACGTTGGGTTCTGACGTCAACTCGATTTTCATTTTCAACCAAAATACGTCTGTCCAACGTTAGAGATTGATGTCAATCTGATGTTGTGTTCTGATGTCAACCTGATTTTCATTTTCAACCAAAATACAACATCTGTCCAACAATGGCATCCAACGTCAATCTGACATTATCTATCAATCTGAGCGATTGAAGCTGTGGTTGCTCGCTCTGCACCTGGATATCAACACACCCACACATGCTCTGGAACAAAAAAAGAGTGTGCAGTGATCATTTCTTAGATGATGATTATCACCCTGCCAAGCAAGAAAAGCCTTGTTTACCAAAAATGGCGTCTGTGCCCATAACGTTTTTACAGCAAGCAAAGGTACGTTTTTAATGTATTTAACACATTAATTGTGTTATCTTGTCAATGTGTCGGTGTAAGTTTATGCTGCCTTCATGTGCTATCAGAAATGTTATATTTCCCACTTATGAAGTTGAACTTGAAGGGATGTAGTTGTTGTGATAACAGCATTGACAGCAGCAATGGTTGTCCCCTCCACAATGTTTAAAGTTTATGACCTGCCCACCTCGGAAACTCTGGTATCAAAATTGTTTCAGAATTTCCCAGTCGTAAATATGACTTGAAAAGGCCGTTCATGTCCAATTTCCTATTACGTTTGAAACTCGTATTTACGATGATTCCAAAAGCACGAGAAGGCAGCATTATTACTAGGGCTGGGTCTTGATTCAAATTGTGACTGTGATTGTGAATGGATGTGGTCCATTTGTGACAGCTTTGGGATTCCTGCTCCATTGGCAATGGCTGAAATTTTCCACACTTGCACCACCAAGACCACGTCTCGCTTGAATGTGGTCTGATTTCGACGTGATTAAGTAATACGTGGCATCACAAATGAACATCCCAGCACTAGTGCTAGATGAGTTTCAGTGGTTAAAAGGTATATATATATATTTGTCGTGAATGTAATCTAACCTATAGAAAAGCATTAAAAACAGCTAGATCTGACTACTTTTTGTCTCTTTTAGAAGAAAACAAACATAACCCTACGTATTTATTCAATACAGTGGCTAAATTAACGAAAAATAAAGCACCAACAGGTGTTGATTTTTCCTAACAGCACAGCAGTAATGACTTTATGAATTACTTTACTTCCAAGATCGATACTATTAGAGATAAAATTGTAAACATGCAGCTATCAGCTACAGTCAGTATTAATACAGGAAATCAACCCCTGACTGTGACTTTGAACAAACTTACTTAATCAGTACAAATGGTTTAAGCTGCACCTGGCCATGAAAACTACAAAGGTGTGAAATTCACATCTAGTTGACTTTCAGTAGAAATATCAGAGACCAGCAGATGAACCCCCCACTAGATACTATATGGAATCTAATCAGTAAACAGATGCCATTATGTTCACTTCAAATACCTCATACAATGTAAATACCTTAGTTTTTCATATGATGTTACATCAGGATGTAGTATCTTCAGATCTTTCTTGAAGTTTATGGCAGTGTCCATTTTGTGGTCAGGGTGTGTTTCAGCCATTTTGTTTTATCACCTGTTATGAAGTGTTACAGCGATCACGGGCGGGTTGGACCTTCATGGGGTCTGGTTGTTTGTGTTTAAATAAGGTTCAGGATCTAGTGGTTAAGACATAGAAGGCCTCACTCAATTTCCTGCTACAATGGCCGATGTTACACCAAAAAGCCCTAAATCCATTAAAAAGACGCAATGGGTTTCGCCAGCTAGAGGAGTTGTTGAAATAAGCAAAGAGTTGACTTTTGCACCAAGAAAAAAATGAGGGGTTAGTTTGATTAAGTTTCTCAGTGAAGATGTGGATGTTGTGCAACACAATTTTACCATGTCTGGTGGTCGTGTATGACGTTTTTTGTTTACCAAAGAAAAATGGATTGTAAAATTCTACACAGGGGATGCTGAAGATGATTTTACATTGCAGGATCCCTGTCTGATTTTTCTTGACAAAGACTGGCAGTTGTTCTACAATTACATTTGGAGAGATTTGAACGAACATTATGATGAACCATTGTACATGGCCAGGTGGGATGGCTTAATCCTTGAGACAAGGTTCCCTTTCGATACTTTCACTCGTACTGCGGCGGAAGCCGCTATGGGGAAAACCTGTTTTTCTCCGTAGACTGAAGCACTTTTCAATAACGCAGTTTAACTGCAGGGCTATTGGCCGAGTCAGTGAAAACTGAGCGAACCTATAGCCGAGCAGCGGTGCTGCACACACCTATGGCAAAGCAGCCCGCCGAATTTCGGCAGGATCCCGCCAATATGGGCGGGGTAATCGGCTATATAAGCAGGTGCTTTGCAGTGTGAATCAGATCCTTTTTCTTCAGCGACGGACTTCTGATCTTCGCTCAAGACAAGCCTTTTCGCAAGCTCTCCTAGACAGCTCTTCTGACGGCGCTCCGTTGAACAGGCTCTCGCAGCGGACAAAGAGACTTCCTGCTCGGCTTCTGCCTCGCCAATTCGCGACTCAGCAGACAGTCCCGTTTCCTGCAGCTATCCGGTTCACCGCAAAAGAGCAAATTTCCTCCAAAAGAGCTCCGGCGTTGTTGCAAATGCCACGTCGTCGCTGTCACTCGTGCAGCGCCCCGCTGCACACCACTGATGGTCACGGCGAGTGCGCTTTATGTTTGGGCACCGCCCACGCTGAAGCTGCACTCACCGAGACGGAATGTCCTCATTGCGAGGATATGAATCTTGCCTCTCTGCGCTCATGGGTAGCGCTCTTTTCAGAGCGTGATCCCGCCTCTCGCGCCCTCCCGCTTTCTTCCTCCCAGGAGCCTGTGAGGAAAAAGCAGCGGGGCAGAGAGCCTCAGCGCTCGGCTGCGAGCGAGCTCACGCCGGCCCCGCCCCCGCGTGCCTCGCTCTCGCCACAGAGAGAGAGTTCGCCTGTCCTCTTCTCGCGCCCCGACCAGCGCCCTCGGCTCATGCGAGCGATCTGGTTTCTTTCGGTTGCAGCGATGATGAGGCGCTTGATGACAGCATGTCATTGGCTGCTTCCGACGCAGAGGAGCTGTCGGGCTCATCGCATGACCCCGCCCCCCCGCCGTCTAAGGACACCAGCGCCGCCACCTCGGGAATGGATGCCGAGCTCTTCTGCATCCTCTCTAAGGCCGTTGAAGAGCTGGATTTGGAGTGGTCTCCGCCTGAGGAGCCATCTCGTAGTCGCCTGGATGAATGGTTCCTGCTGGGGCGCCGGCAGGCCCCTCGTCAAAGAGCCTCACCATTCTTTCCAGAAGTTCACGAGGAGATCAACAGGTCATGGCGTGCCCCCTACTCGGCGCACATTCGTCCCTCCTCTTCCTCAGCGCTGTCCTCCGTTGACGGCGCCGAAGAGAAAGGGTACGACAAACTGCCTCCCCTGGACGAGTCAGTGGGCACGCATCTCTGCCCGCCCACGGCCATTGGATGGAAGGCAAAGGTGACTCATCCCTCAAAACCATGCAGAGCCACTTCTGCACTGGCTGGTCGTGCCTACGCCTCGGCCGGTCAGGCGGCCTCCGCTCTGCACTCGATGGCCATGCTCCAAGTATATCAGGCCAAACTCCTCCGTTCTTTGGACGAGTCTGGACCGGATCAGTCCTCCTTCAAGGACCTCAGGAGTGCCACCGACCTCGCCCTCAGGGCGACTAAGATGACGGCACAGGCGATCGGTAGATCCATGGCAAACCTGGTGGTGCTTGAGCGACATCTGTGGCTCAACCTCACTGAAATCAAGGATGCGGATAAAGTCCCCTTCCTCGATTTCCCAGTGTCCCCCGCCGGCCTTTTTGGACCTGCTGTCGAGGGCTTCGCTGAGCGTTTCACTGCGGCACAGAAGTCGTTCCAGGCAATGCGGCACTTCCTGCCCAAGCGATCTGGCTCCAGCTCAGCGGCTGTTTCGAGTCGCCCCAGGACGGCGCCATCTCCACAGCCTCCTAAAACCGCCCCACCTGCTGCGGCGTCAAAGCCTGAACCTCGCCAGCGTTCACGCTCCGCCAGACGCTATCCTTTTCCAAAGCGTCAGGGACCCCGGCCCAAGATAGCGCTGGACCCTGCGCTTCCAGCGTCTCCATAGTCAAGACACGGAAGAGGAAGGGCTCAGGTCCCGCCACGGCCGGACCCACCCTCAAGCTGCCTCGTTTGAGCCTCTTGCCATCCCGTTCAGTTCCGGATGCAGAGGTCGGCAAGTTTGTGAAGCACAAGGTGTCACTCAGGTCCGCTGAAAGCGCGCAGACACAAAATGCCATTATTATGGCAAGCCAAATATACATTCACAAACAATTTCAAAAAGAAAGCAAAATTCCTCTTCCATTGATCTCAATAGAAGATCGGGGTTCAGCACCCGATCTCATTACGCCCCTCGCCATTCGGGTCGAGGCCTGGCAGGCCATCCCCGGAGTGTCGAAATGGGTCCTGGACATCGTAACACGAGGTTACTCGCTGCAATTCGTCATCCACACTGTGGTTCAGAGCGAGAACAGAGATGTCCTACGCACCGAAGTTCACAGACTGCTGGTGAAAGGAGCCGTAGAAATCGTTCCCCCAGCCCAACGCGAGTCCGGCTTTTACACCCGCTACTTCCTGGTGCCCAAAAAAGATGGAGGTCTCAGACCCGTCTTAGATCTCAGATGTCTGAATCGTGCCCTCATGAGACGGTCGTTCAGAATGATCACAACAAAACCTCTCGCAAGTTCGCCTAGGGGACTGGTTTTGTTCGCTGGATCTGAAAGATGCTTACTTTCACAACCAGATTGCCCCCCATCACAGGCCATTCTTGAGATTCGCCTTCGAGGGTGTGGCTTATCAGTATACAGTCCTTCCATTCGGACTGTCTCTAGCTCCCCGCACATTTACCAAGTGCATGGACTCTCTCCCCCCTCAGACGGAAGGGAATCCGCATCCTGAACTACCTTGACGACTGGCTCCTCCTAGCCCAGTCCGAGCTATTACAACACAGAACCCTTCTCCTCAGCCACTTACAGTGCCTAGGTCTCAGGGTCAACTTTGCCAAGAGCGCGCTGTCCCCCAGCAGGCAAGTTGCCTTTCTGGGAACAGTTTTGGACTCCGCCCGTATGACGGCAGCGGTCTCACCGAGCAAAGCTCAGACTATCCAGCGACTCGTGGCCTCCTTCACCATGGGAGCCTCTCGCCCCCTAAAGGTCTTTCAAAGGATGCTTGGCCTCATGGCAGCAGCATCCCCAGTACTTCGGTTGGGTCTGCTTCGCATGCACCCCCTCCAGTTCCAGCCCACGCTTGGTGTCAAGGACACCTCCGTATCAAGGTGGATCGAGCCTGCATTGCAGCTCTCGCCCCTTGGAAAGAATCTCAGTGGCTGAAGAAGGGCGCTTCCCTGAGTGTGATTTCCAGACGGAAGGTGGTCACGACAGATGCCTCCAACTCGGGTTGGGGGGCACTGTGCGATGGCAGTCCAGCCTCCGCCCTATGGTCGGAAGAGCAGAAAAGCCTTCATATCAACTGCCTAGAAATGCTAGCAGTATGTTTAGGCCTTCAGACCTTCCTGTCGGAACTGAAGGGTCATCACGTCTTAGTCCGCTCGGACAATATGACAGTGGTATCCTATATAAATCGCCAGGGAGGCTTATCGTCCAGATGCCTCTTCACTATGGTGAAGGATCTTCTGGAATGGGCTCAGGTCCACCTGCTCTCTCTAAGAGCAGTTCATGTGCCAGGCAGGCTGAACCAAGGGACAGACATGCTGTCCAGGAACAATGTCCCCTCGGACGAGTGGACGCTCCACCCTCAGACGGTTCAAATAATATGGGATGTTTTCGGCAAGGCAGAGGTCGACCTCTTCGCCTCAGAAGACAGCTCTCACTGCCAAATGTTCTTTTCGAAGGCACAGGATGCGTTGGCCCACGACTGGCCCAACCTCCTTCTTTATGCCTTTCCCCCGATCGCTCTGATCCCTCAGGTCATCAGACGAATCAGGGAACGAACACACTGTTAGTGGCGCCGCTATGGGAAAATCAGCATTGGCTGGCAGACCTGACGCAATTACTGTCTGCAGCCCCATCCCCCTGAGACGAGATCTCCTCTCTCAGGCGAACGGAACAATCTGGCACCCCAGACCGGACCTGTGGGCCCTCCATGTGTGGCCTCTCGACGGGAGCCTGACGACCTCCCCGAGAATGTCCTAAACACTATTTTTCAGACCAGAGCACCGTCTACGAGACGCCTCTATGGCCTCAAATGGTCTGTTTTTACGGCCTGGTGTGTAGCCCATAACTCAGACCCTATCTCTTGCGATGTATCTACGATACTATCCTTTCTGCAAGAGATGTTAGAGAAGGACCGATCGCCCTCCACTCTTATGGTCTATGTAGCGGCCATAGCAGCTTTCCATGCTACTATAGCGGGACAGTCAGTAGGCAAGAACAACTTGGTTGTTCGATTTCTGAAGGGTGCCAGGAGACTAAACCCTCCTCGACCCCTCACAGTCCCTTCTTGGGACCTGCCTACAGTAATGAGGGCCCTTAGGGGAGCCCCATTTGAACCGCTTCGGTCCGCAGACCTGCGCCCTTTAACGTTCAAGACCGCTCTGCTACTTGCCTTAGCATCGGTGAAACGAGTGGGTGACTTACAGGCGCTCTCAGTGAGTCCTTCCTGTCTGGAATTCGTGCCTAACGACTCCAAGGTCGTCCTGAAGCCAAGACAAGGATATGTACCTAAAGTACCAACGACTCCTTTTAGAGCCCAAATTATAACACTCCTGGCTCTTCCTCCATCAGAGCAAGACCAGGACTTAGTCCTCCTTTGCCCTGTCCGGGCCCTCAGGACTTATATTAAGCATTCCGCCACCTTCAGGCAGTCGGAGCAGCTTTTTGTATGTTTCGGAGACCGCTCCAAGGGACGTTCGGTCACGAAACAGAGACTGTCCAGATGGATAGTCGAGGCTATCACGCTGGCCTACTCCTCTTTGGGCCTTCCTTGCCCCTTAGGAGTTAAAGCCCATTCGACAAGGGGCGTGGCCTCGTCTTGGGCATGGTCTAGCGGCATAGCTATGTCAGATATATGTGAGGTGGCAGGCTGGGCCTCTCGGTCCACATTTATTAGATTTTATAACCTAGAGATCCCGGCCCTTCAGTCCCGGATCCTTTCTGTTTAACCATTACACAGGTGCGCTTCTAGCCCTCTCAGGAGTGCCGAGGCTGTACCCCTTGGACTGACATCGGTCATGACCTCTTAGTCTTAGTCTAACGTCTAGAATCGCTTGTCGTCCTCGCTAGCGTGGCGGGATTATACTGGTTCCCCATAGCGGCTTCCGCCGCAGTACGAGTGAAAGTATCGAAAGGGAACGTACTCAGTTACTAACGTAACCTCGGTTCCCTGAGATACGGGAACGAACGAGTACTGCGCTCCTGCCATGCTATCGCGGCCGAATCAGTCCTCGCTTCATGAAGGATCTAATTCACACTGCAAAGCACCTGCTTATATAGCCGATTACCCCGCCCATATTGGCGGGATCGTGCCGAAATTCGGCGGGCTGCTTTGCCATAGGTGTGCGCAGCACCGCTGCTCGGCTATAGGTTCGCTCAGTTATCACTGACTCGGCCAACAGCCCTGCAGTTAAACTGCGTTATTGAAAAGTGCTTCAATCTACGGAGAAAAACAGGTTTTCCCCATAACCGAGTACCCAGTAACCGAGTACGTTTTGTATGGTTGGAGATAACAGCAAAAAACTACCCGATGACTGCGTTTATATTTTTTGTTGCAATGACAAGACCAAGCTTCAGGAGTTTGCATGGCCTATCCCTGAATCTGAGCATTACAAACACTACGATATGAGATTTTTGTTTCAGTGGAAAGATGTCCGGATAATTGACAATGTTTTTACAAGCATCGATAAGATTTAGCATCGAATAGATGTCACACCATGGCTGATCGTTACACCTCTGTAAAGGTGAAATTATTCCACCCAGAACAGCGCATTCCTGAGACTACAGACCGCCTCTTTTCTCCACCCACATACTACAACCATTAAATACAAAAGATACGTAACCCTCACAACATTCACCCACGATGTCTCAAGATCCTTCATCGATCTGTTACAACAACTCCACGATGACTCAAGATTCTGCAACGATTTCTTACTACAACTCAGCAATGTCTCGAGAATCTCTGTGGACCTGCTGCTACAGCAACACCCCCGAGACCCTACCTGCAATGCCTGATGACAACGCTACATCTATGGAGATTGATCCAGTGATAATTAATGATGAAGCTGCCCCCATGGAGACTGTACTGATGGTAAGTGATGATGGTGATACTCCTATGGAGACCCTCCCACAACCATGTGACAGCAGTTGGCTGGATAAATACTGTGTAGACCTGGGGTGTCACAACCTGACCTTCCTCCCAGCATCGTATGAAGGAACCGCTAGCTGTGCATGGGACGATGACATAGATGGCTGTATCCCTGCTAATGGGCTCACAATTATAAAAGCAACCATCGTAGTCATACTGGACCACATTATCAACAAAAAACTTAAGGACATTTGTTTGGGTTGTGAAGTGGATCATCCTAGCCAACTTAGACACTCCTGTCTGTTTGAACCCTGTGCCTATTTCTTCGATTCATACTTTGAGGAACTGTCCCATAACCTTGTTAAGCCTGAGCTTAAACACATCATAGCTCGAGCACTGAACCAGTGTGGTTTAATAATTAACCCTCAGAGGATCCAGGGTTCAGTGGATGCTATTTTGTGTGAATTACGTGACAAGGTTTTTATTGTGGAGAAGCTTCGCGAGGTCAGAGAAAGTGTTGTGGATACCAACAGTGAACAGATTGTCTACGACGCAGTGGACTGCTGGAAGGAGTGTTCAAACACTAAATAAGCATAACAACACCATGGGGAATACAATGTGTGTTAATGTTCTGACAAAATGCCTGTTTAAACAGAGCGTTAGATGTGAAATGACCAGGTTACTGTATAAGATCATTGACGACCACCCTGATGTATCCTTAGTATTAAATGGTTGTGATGTCGATGCCAAACGATTCACAAACCTGAGAAATCAAATGGCAGTTGTGAGAGCAATGTCAAATGAGTGGACTGATGTGATGTGTATGTGTATTAATGGCGGTGAACAGATTTCTGTGACCATAAGGAAAATACTAGATCTAATGACTGAATGTGGTGGTAGCATTATAATTGCTGACATTTTATGTCTGTGTACATATGTATCAGATCTATGTGTAGTGCTGATTTCAAGAAATACATCAGACAGATGTATGTGAGATTATTGAAACATTAGTTGACTACATGATTGGTAAAAAGATTGTGATGTGTGTAAAGTTTCTTCAGTATATTGATGGTGTTTGAAAGACTATCAGATTCTTTTTGAACTATCTGATAAATAATAAAAAAAAACATTTCACATTCTGTTCAACAAGTGAAACAAGTAAATCGTATCTGACATTCAAGTGCTTGCAAAACTCATCATCAGTAGTCAAGAAACTTGTTTTGCACTAGAATATCGGTGTAGTTGAACATCTGAAGTTGTATCTGAGTTTTATATCTGAGGAACTAATTAATGTTTAGCACATTAAAAGTCTATTCGCGATCATAGTATTACTAATAAACATGGTCTAAACATACACTCAGTATAAACACTCATAGGCTATTTTTTATTTTATTTATTACATTTTGCGATAAATAAATAACATACATTTACAAATATGATCGTATAGTCATAAACACAAGCATGTTTTGTATTGCATAATGCAATGCATGCAGTCTAAACATTCTTAGACTCTATCATTCAGTGTTACAGTGTAAACACTATTACTTTTATATCGCATCCTTATCTAGAACAATAAAAAACATCCTTGCGTCGTGAGACATTAAGATGCAATGAATTATATGAATTACAGGATGCAATGAAAGCGTTTCAATTTATGTAGTCAGCAATTATAATTTGAAAAAAAAAGTCTAACTAGTAAAATGTATACAGTTTAGTCTGTCACAGTAACGCAGCGAATGCAAACAGGCTAATAAAAGAAAGACTTACTTACGAACTGGACTTACGAATTTATTCTCTGTTGAATCTGCTTGCAGGTCACATCGCGTTCTTCTTCTAATGAGGTAAATATAAGATTTATTCCTCTCAGCACGTCTTCTTTCAGAAACGAACAGTAATCCAGATGAATTTGACGAAAAGTCTTGCTGCTTTGTTGACGGTGATGTGGGCGTTTTCTTCCCGCGCTTCGCACGTGGCTAATTGTAATATGAAAGCAAAAGTAACTTATGGGCGTCGACAAATGAAAGTTAATAAGGTCCAAGGGGATAGACTGGACATCGCGTTGGTTTTATATGGATTATCACAGAATATTTGTTTTCGACAAAACTTACTTAGTTTAAAAGTAGAAATATCAAGCTTTCTCTGGGTATATGTATAATGTATCGGTGTGCTGTTTTCGAGTATTTGATCATTTAAGTGACGCGTTTCAAAATGAAGATCAGGCAGACCAACGCGGCACACAGCACTCCCTGTATATTTTCTATATTTGTCAAAAGCTCACCGTTTTATTGTTATTATGTGTCTGTACAAAGAAAAGCAGACCTTTTACAGATTCGATTGATGTATTGATCTTATCTGTACGATCAAAACTGAAGGAGTCGCCGGCGCCACCTTCGACCCCTGGGGGTTAAACTCCTATGTCTCATTCTTTTGTAGGCCCTGTGACAATATGTACGATCAGATAATGAATAAGGTTTACTACAGCCCTTCTAACCCTGGTTCTTTAGGAGGTAGAAAACAGTTAAAAGATGCTGTTTTAAACGATACAGGAGTATGTTTAACCAATAAACAGGTTTCAGACTGGTTGGCTGGTGAGGATGCATATACCCTGCATAGGTCGGCCCCACAAAAATACAAGAGGAACAGAGTTTTTGTCTACGGTATCGACATGCAGTTTCAGGCAGACCTGGTTGATATGTCAGGAAATTCCAAGGAAAATGACAACAACCATTTTCTGTTGACATGTATAGATATATTCAGTAAATATGCATGGACACGAATGTTAAAAAACAAGAGTGGGGTGAAGGTTGTGAAAGCTTTTGAGTCCATACTGGCCTCTGGCCATGTGCCTCTGAAATAACAAACAGATAAAGGAAAGGATTTTTTTTTAACAAACATTTTCAAAGTGTGATGAAAAAGTACAACTTCATACGTTTTGTGACAGACAGTGAATTAAAATCATCTATTGTTGAGCGATTTAATCGGACTTTACGAGGGCGTATGTCAAGATATTCAACAGCCACAAACTCCAAGCGATACATTGATATACTTCAAGATTATTACTTCAAGATAGTTACAATGCTAGTTATCACAGAAGTATCAAGATGCGTCCATAGATGTGAATAAAGAAAATGTTTCTAAAGTGTTATATAGCCTATATGGTTCTAGGAGACCCCACAGTGCCAAAACAGTGTTTAAGCACAAGGTTGGGGACATAGTTAGAATCTCTAAAGTAAGAGGACCGTTTACAAAAGGGTATGAGAAAAACTACACTACACAAGAGTTTTCCACAGTAAAAGAATGTATCCCACGAGAACCACCTGTCTATAGACTTTGTGATTATGATGGCGATGTTATTGATGCGTTTTTTTTTATGAGTCTGAATTACAAAAAAAATATTTTTGAACAATAACAAAACATTTAAAATAGATACAATTTTGGACAACAACATCCATGGTTTTGGTCCAATGGGCTGGATGGCCTCCCAAATTCAATACATGGGTAAATGAGAGAGATGTGGTGGACGTACAGAAGCCGTAAAATGGATACCCCTCTCAGATTTGTACTCATTTAAAACCAGTAATGTCTGAGGGCGGTTTTTACGTAACGCTCCCCTGCAATGTGTCATTACATGTTTATCCGGACAATACTATTTCTAATTATAGAACCATGCTGTCAAGAAATCTAAACCTAAAAGGAAAATGGGAGGTTGGATTGATCGAGTTTGAATATCCCATATCATGGTATACATTTCCAGAGGAAGATGCTACATACATTGTTACCAATGGTCAAAATAGAATGTATAATATCGAGGAACCAGTAACTGATCATCATTATGTGGGGGAGGGAGTAGATGATAGCAGTCGAAGTATATCAAGGTTATGTAACACTGTAAAGACAGGGTACTACGATGATATTGTATTTCTGATTAGAGAAATAAATACAACTTTACCTCCAGGAACAACCCTAGGATATGATCATGTTAAAAACAAAGTCTTTCTAAAAGCTCCTCTGAAGATCGAGCTGACATTTTTTTGGGAACTTAGCTGTTATACTCGGGGGTTGCTATAGAATCTGCAAAACAACATGATGAAAACTACTTAGGTACGGTCAGTGCTGTGACATATGCTCCATACCAAGCTGACATCAATGGAGGGTTCTACAGTTTGTATATATACACAGACATCATCGAATATCAGTCAGTGGTGATTCACATGTACCCCTACTGAGATGTATACATATAGACGGTGAAAACAATAAGATTGTCAGTGTTAGATATGATAAACCACGTTACGTACCAGTCAACAAAGCATCCATTACAGAAATAGCCATAGAAGTGAAAGACGATCAGAATCAAAACATACATTTTACTTACGGGAAGGTGAGCTCCAAGCTAAACTTTAGACCTGTTAAACAGTCTGTTTTTTAAAATTACAGACACAAAATGTCTTATTTGAATACTCGCCAAAAATCACCAAAATCAGGCCGGTAATGGCATCCCTGGCTACGCTGGAGGCGGGGTAATGCATGGTTCTGGGTTGGGGGGGATATTTAAAGGGCTCTTCAGAATAGCTATACCATTATTAAAGTGCGGGTTTAACATAGCAAAACCACATCTTAAATCAGCTGCAAAAAACATAATTGATGTTGTTAGCAATACATTATCAAACTCTTTTAACAACAATAACACTCAAAATGGATCTGGATTAATGATGATGTCACAGAAAAGATCGGCTAGACCACCAGGTATGAGGAGGAGTGGTCAGGCACCAAAGAAAAGAAGGCGCGCTATTAAGAAGACCCCAGTAGTAAAACTTGATTTGTTCACTGTACTACTAACACAAACAGCTATCTGTGAGACCTCAGTCGAACAGATCAAACTGCAGGAATCACAATAGCCCAGATGAATCTAAAAGAGTCATAAAATGACTCTGCTCCTTGGTGCCACCCAGTCTAGGATCCCCCCATCGCTCGTTGTCTGCAGGAACTACTCAAACCATTCCTCTTTGATCAGTGTCTTGCCCAGAACAAGATAAGGGGGCCCATTAACAGGTACCCCTCAGATCATCCATGGAACAGATGGCCTGTGTCACTGATGACCTGCTATTCGTGAATTGACAATCAAATATACAAACAGAAAGGTTTATAATGACAAAAACCAGCCGCAAAGCTCAAAGGGCTTCACAGCATGACCTCCGGACACTCTGGTCACCCAGACCCCTCCTTTCTGCATTCTACTGAACTGTGGACGGCTATTCAGAATACACAAACTCTTAAAACAGACTAGTTTTACCACAAATAGAGTAACAGTACCGATGAATAGTATGTTCTTTACCTTTTGATATGTGTGGTGTATTTTGTGTAATCGAGTGTATGTGTGTGAGTGAATATATTCCCCTTTTATGTGTTTGCATTATATTTCCTTAGTAGATAAGGCTACAAAATGTATTTGACTGTATGCAAGATATCTGATGTTTGGTATTGACCAGAAGCTTGTTTTATTTCCAATATGTTTATATGAATGAGAAGTTACTATTGGTTACAATACTTGCATCACAAAAGTTTATTGAAGTTATTGACAAAACTCACAGATATACCACGTGTGGGACACAGGTTAATTTATGCAAGGAGGAACAGCCTAAAGCGTGGCTCCACCCCCAACCAGATCCGACTGGAGGAAGCCTCATGGGGACGGACCAAAATGGCTGGGCTTTAAAATCCCAAGTTCCTAACAATTCCTTGCCTTTCGCCGTGTGCCGCCATTCCACCGCGCTGACCATCACGCGATTGTGCCATCCAGAACTCTACAGGAAACAGACTCAGCTCCGCTAACCGGCCGGATTCTTCAAAGACTTTGCGTCTCGCAACTCCGACTGCAGAAGAAACTCCCGCGCATCACATTGTGTAACCCGGCAACCAATCAGAGCCATCCGGCCAAGCAGATCACTCACCACTATCGTGTTTCCCAAAGACGTCATCCAAGGAACCACCAATCAGAACTTCAGGCAAAGTCACGGAGGAAATCCCGGCTGTTCAAACAGCACGCAAGTAAACAAAGTCTCCTTTGCTCGCTGAATTGGTGCACAAAATCCTTATTAGCAGCTAAAAGCCGAATCTCTGCTTTTGTGGTTCTACCAGGTTGCAACCTAAGAACTATAGTAGCAATTGCTAGTAATGTTGTTTTGGGATTCCGTTTAACTCTGCAAACCTCATAACCCTTTAGAACAGTATGAATGTGTGTGTGTGCGTGTTTGTTTAGGTGTTAGTAGTTTAGTTTGTGTGTCTTAGAGTAACTCAAATAAATTCCTGTTTCATTCGGGTCAAAATCATTAATCCTGATGGGACAGATATCGCCGATGGAGCCCCAGTGGGTCTCACTAACTATTCCAGAGCAACAATATTTTCACAAGTAGATGTGTCATTGGGTGATCATCTGATATCACAGAGCACAAGCACACATCCTTATTGATGCCTTATCGAAAGTCTTCTTAACTACAATAAAAACACAAATTTTTCTCTACTGGACTTTTTTACAAGGATACTGCAGGCCATATTGATGAGTTGAGTCCTAGCGGCGAGAATCGGGGGTTGACCAAGAGAGCTGCCTTTACCTGCCTAGTAACGAGAGCTGCCTAGTAACGTTGTGGAGTTATTAGCACCAATCCACAGCGATATTTTCTTTCAAGAAAAACTGATGCTTAATGGTGTGGATATTAAAATTCGTATGACAAGAGGTAAAGATGAATTCTGCTTAATGAGGAGCGATGCTATGTCTTATAAACTAAACATTGTATTAGCTTCGCTATTTGTGAAAAAAGTGAGTGTCTCACCCGCTGTAAGATTAGGTCACGCACAAGCACTGCTTTCGACCACAGCAAAGTACGCCATAGGTAGGGTATGTCTCAAAAACTTCTCAATTCCTGTAGAGTCCCGTGTCTGCAATCAAGAAAATCTGTTCTTAGGAACTCCAAAATCTGTGATTCTAGCGATGGTCGATAATGATGCATTTACAAGGTCCTATAATAAAAACCTGTTTGCGTTTAAACATTGTGACCTGGAATTTTTAGCATTATATGTTGACGGACATCAGTACCCATCAAAGCCTCTACAGCCTGAATACAGTAGCGGACCCGCTGTACGAGAATTTTACCAGTTAGCACTGGCATCTGGTAGGCATCTTAAAAACAAAGCTCTATCTATCGACAGGGAGGACTTTCTACAAGGCTATACCCTTTATGCATTCAACCTCACACCTGACGAGGAGTGTGGGCAACATGTATTTCTTATCAAGGCTGGAAATATAAGACTAGAAGCACGTTTTAGGCAGCCACTTCCCAGCACAATTAATTTAATTGTTTATGCTATTTATGATAACATCTTACAAGTGTCAATCCGTAGACAGAATGTGTGATTTGAAAACTGTATCTTCCAAATAATTAGATGGTGGGGTGGTAAAGAGAAAGCTCTTTGTTTTTTTATTATTTTTGGCGGAACTAGGCGTTGAAGGGGTGTTGGTTTTGATAGAGTTAATAGAATGTCTAACGTGATGATTTGGTACTGTTGAACACGGTATATTTAAAGTTGCAAAGGCCTCCAGAAACTCGTACCATCCTGCTGGTCTTCGTTCATCTGCGATCTTCTGTGGAGCTGTCACACTTTTTACTAGGTCTAGTATATGTGAACCTCCAATTGTTCTACCATTAAACACAAACACTCCTGAGTTGGTCCATGAAGCAACATCTTTAGTTTTAGACATTTTATCTAAAATGTAATAAACGTTTTTTACACTTCTCTGTGGAACATTCTTTGAAACTTCATTCACAACATCATCTGTAACATGATTATCTGTATTGAGGGCTGTGATGACCTCTTTATCACCAACTTCAGGTGTCGGGAAGCTTAGTGTTAAGGTATTTGTCTCTTTATCCCCCAGTTTAGCCATTGTTAAATACCTTTGCAAAACAGCATCTTGGCCTTCTCAAATGGCTCTAGATCATTCTTTGCTAAAATATTTCTTATGGTAATATCCAAGTCATTCTCCACAACCTGTTGTAAAGACTCACACTGATTGGGTGTTCTTAACCTATCCAATTGGTGCTGCGGCACAATAAACAGCTTCTCTGCGTAATTCAGCCCTGACATTATTTAGACGTTATCAAACTGGATATAAAGGGGATTGCAATACTTAAAAGAGGTAAAAGAAATCCTCCCTGCTGGTTAATAATGTGTCTCTTTCTCCTTACCCCAATCTTTATATTTGCAAAAATGTGATCACAGGTTTTCTCCTCTTTAGTTTCTGATATTGCTGCGGGGTGAGTGGTACATTACCATGAAGGATGTTGAGAGCAACTTTGCATAATGATGTTATGAATTCATCTGAAGCTGTCTGTAAAATAACACATCTTTGTTTGGTGTACCTTTTAATAGCAGTTTCACAAGAGACAGGTTTCTTACAACTTTTGCAGACATATTTCCCCCTTAAGTTGTTATTACTATCTTCTTTTCTGGAGATATACTGTCGGATATTGTGATAGCAAACCAGTTATGAGGCAATACTGGTCAGGGGTTTTAGCTTTATAATCAATCATAAGGTATCCATAAGGCTCGCTGGTTGCATCATGATAACATTCCATGAAAAAAAATAGTGTTTGAAGGAAAAAACATTAATTTGGGAGTATCTCTGAAATTCTTAAACAGTAGCTTGCATTCAAGCTGATGGTTCTGCTGGATTTGCCCTGAAAAAATAAATTCTGTACAATATACAGGACACTCAAATTTTTGTGATGGACATATTGTGTGAAAGCTTGTTCAACCTCTGAATTACCGCTAGCATTCCGTATAACATCATCCAAAATTAAAAGATTTATTTTATTTGGTGGAAACAAATCATCCATCCATCATTCAATGTCTGCGGTATACCTTCAATAAATTTAATATCATACATTTTCAACAATTCATCATACATCGGTTGCCAACAATCATAAATATACACAATATTTTCAACATTTTCAGAAATCACACTTTTAGCGTTTTTTAACAATGCTTTTACAAAAAAAATGTTTTACCCGAGCAAGATGGACCACACACAATCATTGCATATGGAAGTCACAAATCAGTTTTGACGTGGGCAGATTGCAATGTAAAGCAAAGCGTCCCCAAAGACTGGTTAAAAGAAGTTTCATAACTGAACGTTGAGCGTTGTTGTGAGCAATCTTTTGAACATCAAGCATAATTCTATCTTTTTTATGATAGTCATCGATGTATGCCAATTTATCATCCCCGGTGACCGCATCTGGTGGGTAGCCAGATGCCTGCTGTTTAAACTGCAAAAATTTTTTCACATTATCACAAAACAGACTGTCAGATCACTGGAGAAAATGCCAAACCTCATAGATCTTAACCACTACATAACCCTTTTCAATAGCTTTTAACACTTCAAGAATGACTCAGGTACCTGTAATTGCTCTTTCATCATCAGTGTGAGTACGAGGTTTGACAGAGGGGGAAAAGGAGCTTTTTAGCGAGACGTACAGGGAGTACCGGATATAACAATTTACGCGGTGGAAGCATCTTAACCTTGATGAGTCCATAATAATTTTCAAGATTTTTAAAACCACTGAAAATTATTTCAGGATTCCCAATAGGATAGCTCTTCCGTGACTGGCAGAACGGATAAAGACTAGTGAAATCATTATATCTTATCTTCTCACCATCTACAGTTTTACAGTACAGGCATTGGTACAACCTCCATAGAGACTGTCACAAGGATTCAGTCTCTCAGGCGCTGCATAACTAGACATAAATTCAATCACATGGGGATCTGTCTGCTTAAGTGTCTGACACTCCCACATCACTTCGGTCTGCAAGTGAAAAACATGCTGTAGTACCTCAATCCTGTCATGGAACATAGACAAATGTTTACCAAAAGGAATTTTTGCTTGGGGATGGATATAATCAGCTCTATAACGACAGTTATGACCATGAAAATAGCAGCCTCCAAAATCTAGAACTTTTCTCACACCATCTTTCTCATAATAGCCATCAACATAATATGCTCCAAACTTCATTTCACCATGATTAAGGGCGTGGTGAATGTCTACACCACACGTCTTTTTCACACATTAAAGCCATTCAGTCGAGACCTTCGAGAATGTCTTGTGCTGGTGGATGTATGCATTGTCATGAGTCAGGGCTATTTTGTTAGGCTTGAGAAAGTGTGTCTTGAACACACCCATACAACACGATGCCAAATTGGTGTAGCTAAAAGGATCAGTTTGGGTAGCCTGTATGAATTCATCTCTGTACTTTATACAAGCTTCACAAAGTAAAACTAGGGACGTTCCGATACCCTTTTTCCCATCCCGATACCTGGGCTCGGGTATTGGCCGATACAGAGTACTGATCCGATACCTGGGTGTGTGTCTGTATATACTAGATACTACTAGTATGAAATTACATTATTATTTATGTTGTGCTTCAGAGTTATCCCTTAATAAAACATGAACAAATATATACAGTGAACTAGATTATTTTTTATTATCTGACATACATTTGACAGAATTATTTTTTATATAGTTAGCATTACTACTAATACTACTAATTTTCTGACGTAGATCAGCATTGTTTGTAACAGAATTCTGGGCAGAATTTGAAAGATTCTCACTAGGTCTCGCAGCAACCTTATTCATCTTGCGGCAAATTTAAATGCGTCTCACTGGATCTCGCAGCAGTAACAGTGTTGTGAAGTCAACTTTGGCTCCCGAATAAAGCTGGGCTCGTGCAAGTTTGCGTTGCGGTCCAAGCTGCGCTTGCGCTGTGCAGCTCAAACATAGCTCAGTTTAGTTTCGCTTTAGTTTCGTTTCATTTGCCATTTGATGTTTCTCATATGCAACAGAAATCGAAGTGCTTATGAGTTAAACAACGCAGTGGTCGCGCCAGTGAGACTGCTCACAAAAATTAGTCACACTGGCAGAATAAAATATGTCAGTCTGGACTCTGGAGCCCTGTAATATGGAGCAGTAAACAAAAAAGCGCATCTGCGCCTTTCATTAACACATAGACAAGCAGAATTCATATTTAAATAGTTGTTTTGCTAATTTGATTAGAAGGTACCTCGATCCGGCCACTGCGTTGTTCAACTCATAAGCGCTTCAATTTCTGTT
Source organism: Cirrhinus molitorella (assembly GCA_033026305.1). NCBI lineage: Eukaryota > Metazoa > Chordata > Actinopteri > Cypriniformes > Cyprinidae > Cirrhinus > Cirrhinus molitorella. The sequence continues at coordinate 26,317,121 of CM065123.1, forward strand.
GCATATGAGAAACATCAAATGACAAACGAAACAAAAGCGAAACTAAACCAAGCTACGTTTGAGCCGCGCAGCGCAGCTTGGACAGCAACCCAAACTTGCACGAGCCCAGCTTATTTGGAAGCCAAAGTTGACTTCACGACACTGTTACTGCTGTGAGATCTAAGCGTTTAAATTCGCCGCACACTGAATAAGTTTGCTGCCAGATCTAATTTTAGAAGCAGTATTGGCCTTGATGCCTTCCTGCCTTGGAATTCTGCCGCTGCTTCTGCCTCTGAAGACAGCATTTTAGAGCTTGCGGACACAGCCTAGGTCTTATTTAAGAAAATGGTATCGGATTGGTACATGGGCTCACGTACTCGCCGATACCGATGCTATTTTTTGCGGTATCGGTGGCATTTCCGATACTAGTATCGGAATTGGAACAACCCTAAGTAAAACGTCATCGTTCATACAATACATGCCAATCCAGGGCCGTCGCCAGAAAATCTTCATTGGGGGGGCATTTCGTTTTCATAGGGGGGCACATTTTTTATGATCTCAAAAACAAACATTCACCTAAACAATAACAACCTGTATTATAACTAAATATAATATATAACTAAAGTTCTATATTAAAACACATTTTTAAAAAGGTTTCTGTTTACAGCGTTTTTTTTTTTTTTTTCAGACCGCATGCTGAGAATATTTTAAGGAATCACGTAGGCTATATGTTAACCTATAGGCACGGTCTTAAATGATTTATATACTACACTTTATCGAGCTGAAGGTAAAATTAGCCCATTTACTGTCATCTGTATGGGCCTATAACAATGAATGTGTAATTTACAACAAAATCTGGATAGTAAAACCAATAAAAGCTTATAGAGTTAAAAAAATATATTTGTACATTTTAATGCTATTTTTAAAACATTTGCTGCATGATTGGGTCGACAAATCCTTTAAATTTTATAGTTTTCAGACAGAGGAACAAAAAAGAAAATATGAGCAGCTATAAAATTATGATACAAATCTCTAAATACAAATTAAAAAATAATGCCATTCGTTCGTTATGAACAACATAAAAGCGTAACCATAACGAATTTAAAGAGAAACTGAAACTCACCTGCATCTCTCAAATAGGCCATTTCCCACGAGGAGAGGCTCCGGTGCGTTCTATTAGATTTTATCTCCCTTTATAAAATACTATGTCATTATGTCTGATGCATTACCACTACCTGGTCGTTTATGTGCATTAAAACAATATTGTGATTTACAAATGCGCAAACAGTCTGGGCACTGGATTGTTTTTTTGGTATGTTTGTAGCATTCACTGTCATTACATACTGAACATGAATATTTACAATCATGGCTCTGTCTATTTTCTGACCCTGCATATCAGTGATCACACACATAATCCACGCCAATAAATGCAGGAAGGTTCTTTATCATATAGTAGTGCCGATCACGGAGGTACAAAAAAAACTGTTTTTGGTGGGGATTTTCATGCGTTTTATACTTTTCTAATTGCCCATCACTAGCTCTGTAAAAGACCACAATCTTTATGTTTAACACATTCTCAAACTTTTCAATGTCATTAAAGCCAATCATGGTCTGCGGTGTGAAGCCAGCAGCGCTCTGTAGGACCATGCCCCTTCGCTCTAAGTCATACTGTGGTGTCTGTGGTTCAAGAAAATGTACTAAACAAATGGCGAAGCATAAATAGTTTCCAGCATTGTTCGGATTGAGTAAATGCATCTTTTTTCTCTTAATCACTTCATCATGGGCTATATCAGTAATCTTCCTACGCTCTCCACCATTCTTACTTCTAGCTATGGAGTAATTGTAAAGAGTCATCAGCCATCACACAATCATTACCTTGCATTACAGCCTCAAACTGGTCTACAAATATCTGTTCGTTGTAATCATTACCTGGAGACAATACGGTGTTCACATCACGTTTTAAGCTCGTACCATGAAGACTAATGTTAATATAACCACCGTCACCGGCCATCTGTCTAGAAAACATCACCATCTCTGACAGTACATTTTGCACAAATATAGTGTAAGCAGCCAAATCAGTGGATGCTATCTCTCTCAGATTCAGAATTCTGTGTAACTCTTGACCATTAAAATATGGTTTTGGTACTACAGTGTATTCACCTACAACACCACCATCACGAATAATTCTATCAACATCATTCTGACTTAAACCTGTAAGGGATCCTTAGAATTCTGGCAAAGGTGTTACAGAATTATTTAATAGTCCTCTACCAGTCTGTCCAGAATTGCTGGCATGCGTCTGAATCAACTGTTGTAATATTCCACAAAGATTAGTGCCAGTGGGCCCACTACCTGTCTGTTCAGAATCGGTGACATGCATCTGTATCAACTGTTCCAGTCTTTCGCAAAGATTAGGGTCGGTCGAATCTATCATTTCAGATTCTGCGGTTATTCGATTCTGTAATTACAAATTCGACGCTAGCTCGTGTTATTTAAATTTAACCCATACTGATTGTTATCAGAACTTTGTGTCCATACAGCATTCTCTAATCTGTCTGCTAGATTTACATAGCCACGTCCTAAATACTCAATCTGTTGATTGATTATATCATGTAACTGCTCAACTAAATCCAGCTGTTCATGTCTAGCTCTTACAGAAGGCCTCTGTTCACAGTCTGATTCACAGCAATGTAAATCATCATCTGAACGCACTCTTTTACCAGCCATTTTAACAAACTTTATTTAGGACTATGGTCATCTGATTACAGATGCATAGAAATCAGTCAAATCAAAAATTAAGCAACAAAAACTTGCAATATAAAATGTTAACACCCACTAGGGAATACTGATACATACAGCTAGTAATTACTCTAAATAAAATCAAAAACATCTAAACTACTACCACCCCTAACAGTACAAATGCATATAAAAACAATTAACGCAATAGCTGTGTATACAAATCCAGGAGTACAAAAAACAGTGTAACACTATGGTAAAGTGTAAGGGCACTTAAATCAGCGAGACCTGGGCTCCAGCTGGTTGATCGTGATTTTGCTGGAGTATTTCTAGAAAGGCATTTGTGTTTTCCCTTTTTAAAACACTATAATCGTTCTAATTCAGTGCCCTCCACTTATTGTGTCGTTTGGAACAACTAAAAGTTTCTTCAAATACTGTGTTTTGGCTGGCTTTCCTTTTTCACAAAAACATTGCACTCAGATTGCTGAATATGATTAAGAATATACAGAGATGGTATCAAAACAAAGATGTATTTATTTTCCTTACGAACTTCCCCAAATTCAAGAGGGGCAATATGTACGTTTTGGAGAGAAACTTCTCACTGCAAAGGGTCAGTGCATTCACAAAACAGAAACAAAACACAAAAGATCAAAATAACTAAATAACCTGGGGATATCACTTCTGAATATACTCCTTCAAATCTTTACAAATTCAAAGTTGTAAATGAGAGCTTAACTGTTCATATACCAAGCGCTTGGATTTTCTCGTTGGGGCCCAGATTCGGTGGTGCACGGGTTAACATTAGCAGCCAATAACGTATGGAAATCCGTTTCTACAGTACACGGGTCTATCTCGTTACTCACACAGGATGCGTTCTGACACTTCTCAACAGCAACTCGAACTCACATTAGCTCCTCAACCGGAACAAGACCGCAGTACAGCGTTGAATTTAAAGATGCGTCACACCGGAGAAGATGGCCGACGAAGAATATTTTCCCTTCTGCCTCGAAACCGAAAGTATCTGCTCCCTCGGCCGACGAAGCGAGGTCCTCCTGTTTCTATAGAACTACAGGAAAACCCTCCGATGCAGTTCTATAATTAACTATAGCCGTCTCTTCGGTAGCTGCTAGGACAAGCAGAATGCACTCAGCTTTCGTCTTCCTGGACCCCGAACATCGCTGGGTTATGCTGAATACTGTTATGGACACAAACTTTTTCACGATAACATTTTAACAGCATACAATCACTTAAACAGACAGCTCGTGAACCTCCTTTTCTCCCCCTCTTCTCATTGGCTGCTTCTTGACACTTTAAATTCGTTGGAACAGCTTATTGGTTAACATTTTAAACACTCTAAATTGAGATTAAACAGCATTGTGTACACAAAATATACTGAAATGCATGCAAATATACATCTCTTGAATAAAATAAACAAAAATAAAATACAAAAAGAAATACAATTTTCCACAGGGTTACAACAGGATTGTCTGCCACCTAAAACAGCATTATTAATATTAGAAAGTAGCGTTACCGTTAGTTGACGTTCTCTGAATTCATCCTGACGTCTGTTGTTGAGTGTCTTTACTTGTTCACCAATAAGGTCTGTACGTTGATGAACCGATCTCTGTATCTGGACTTGTTCAACAGAGTTTGTCAGTACCTGATCAATGTGAGTGCTGATCCTTTGCAGCTGCTCAATTTGTTCATTCAGTCTCTCCTCCACCTGCTGGTTATGTTCAACCACACGCTGGTTATATTCAGCTTGCTCATTCAGTCTTTTCTCCACACACTGGTTATGTTCAGCCACACGCTGGTTATGTTCTGCTTGCTCATTCAGTCTTTTCTCCACACGCTGGTTATGTTCAGCCATACGCTGGTTATGTTCAGCTTGCTCTTTCAATCTTTCCACCACGTCATTCATGTTCACAACCCTCCAGCAGTAATTCATTGATGAAGCATTGCTGATTTGCAGGTAGAGCTTGATCGGTAGTCAATGTAGTTGTTTCAGCTGAAGCCCAAACAGAATTAAGTCCAACATCCTGATGATTCGTAGCTGTTGTGGGTACCAGGCTGTCCGCTGCGGATATCAAATCTTGATCATCTATATAGCTCCCTAAATTATCAGCATGTGTATTGCTTGAAGGTCTATCTGGCACTGCAGTCCTTGTTATGGTCTCTGTGGCTTTTGGTACAACAGCGTCATCACAGGCATCCCAACACCTAATCAAGGTATCGTCCCAGTTAGCAACATTGTCCAGAGAACTCACCAAGTTTGTGCTGTAGAGATCTACGGATAAATAAACAGATACTAACAACATTAAAGCATACTATTTTTGACACATATATGTAATATAAATAAGTAGAAGTGTACCTACCAACTGATTCATGGGGTGTTGTTGGTCTACAAGGTGCAGGGTTCTGTATGTAACGCCTTTTACTGCTAAGCCTTGAGATAATACCCTTTGTTGTTGAATTGTCATGACGGGGTCGTTTAGCAGCTCTGTGACCTTTCAACACTGATTGTTTCTGTTCTGAAATGATTGATGCTGTTAGTTCTGTAAGACCTACAGTAACGTTCAGGATATCAGGAACTGACTGGGAAACAGGCCCAACTGCATCAGGGGCTGAAACTTGGCTCTCTGCTGGGGATTTAAGTCCTTTCTCTGAATTGCTGCCACCAAATTATCTGTTTATAAACACTCCGCACTTGACTGGTCGAGGTGGAGGTTTGGTCTCCGTTTATAAAGACATGTTTTCTTGTCGTTCTGTGGCGTCGAATGACTACAGCAGCTTTGATCTGCAGTTGTTTACATTAGAACTTCATGAGCCTATTTTGATTGCAGTTATCTATCGTCCTCCAAAATACAATAAGGCTTTCTTAACTGAATTTGCAGACTTTTTGGGGAATCTTCTACCAAAATATGATAAATTGTTGATATTAGTAGATTTTAATGTGCATGTTTGTTGCGCTGCTGATCAGTTTGCTAAGGAATTTCTTAACATACTAAATGCTTTTGACTTGATTCTTCAAGTCAATGCACCGACGCATCATCAAGGTCATACACTTGATTTAATGCTCTCCTATGGGTTCTCTATTTGTGATCTCGAGGTGTGTGAAAATGGCTTTTCTGATCATAAGTCCATTCTCTTTTCTGTTCCTTTTGCAGTTAATGCCTCTAAATCTAGTTTGTATGCTCGCCAGTCTCGGCTTATTGCTTCTACTACTAGTGATGCCTTTTCTTTAGCATTTCATGAAGCTACTCTATCAAATGAAGACTTTCATAGCAATCTGTGTGCTGATGAGCTTCTGTCTAGGTTTAACATCCTATGTGAAAACGTTTTAGATTCAGTTGCTCCTTTAAAGGCAGTTCATAAACCTAGATCTGAGCCTTGGCAAGATGAAACCACATGCTCTGCTCAGCAGATGTGTAGAAGAGTAGAGCGTAAATGGAAAAAAGATAAACTTCAAGTTTCTTTTTTAATGTTGAGAGACTCATTATCTCATTATCAGAAAGCAGTAAAAGCAGCCAAATCAAGGTATTTTACTGAAATTATAAAATGGTCATAGACCAAAAACTCTTTTTAATATTATTAGTGCCACCATCAACCCTCCTGTTTGTGCTATTCAGGATGCATCTTCATCTATGTGTTAGGATTTTCTTAATTTTTTTGTTAATAAGATAAGTTCTTTAAGAACGCGAAATAGTGCAACCTCCCTCGATCCTTCAATTTTTCCTAGTTGCACTGCTGTTCTTAGCCAATTTCAGCCTATTACTGCTACTCAGCTTCAGGAAATAGTGGAGAATCTTAAGCCCTCTGGCTCTTTTATTGATATTATCCCTCCCATCCCATTTTTTCTTAAACAAGTTCTTGATTTTGTTGGTTCCCATCTTTTGATCTTTTTAAATCGTTGTTTAGAAACTGGCATTATACCTGTTTAGCTAAAACAAACATCAGTTCTCCCCTTGCTTAAAAAACAAAATTTAGACCCCACAGTGTTAAGCAATTTCAGACCAATCTCCAATTTGCCTTTTATTTAAAAAATTTTAGAGAAAATTGTCCTTCAACAATTGCAAAGCTTTTTAGCTGAAAATGAAACATCATTCCACCGAGACAGCCTTACTGAAGGTTTTTAATGATTTACTAATAACGTGATTCTGGTGACTATGCTGTTCTTGTGCTGTTAGACCTAACTGCAGCATTTGATACACTAGATCATGCTGTTCTTATTGCGCGTTTGGAACATTGGGTTGGCATTACAGGAAGTGCACTGGAGTGGTTTAAATCGTATTTTACTGATAGAAGTTTCCTAGTTAAGATTGGAGAATATATTTCTAGTGATGCCCCATTATCTTCTGGGGTACCTCAGGGCTCTATTTTGGCTCCTATTCTCTTTTCTCTTTACATGTTACCACTCGGCTCTATTTTTAGAAAGCATGGGCTGTCATTCCACTGCTATGCCGATGAAGCGAAGCGAAATGCAGATGGTTTGGTTTCCCTTGAGGCCTGTTTAACTGATGTGAAGGCCTGGTTGTCTTTAAACTCTCTGAGTTTTAACGAGAATAAAACTGAAATTATTATTTTTGAACCTTCTGATTCCGCGGCCACTCCGAAATTACATTTGGGTGGGCTGTCCTCGGCTGTGAAGCCGTGGGTGAAAAATCTGGGCGTAGTGTTTGATGATTCTCTGAAACTTGATAGACAAGTTAACTCTGTGGTCAAATCCTGCTTTTTTCAGCTTCGACTCTTATCAAAAGTTAAGTCTTTTCTGTCTTTTAAAAATTTTGAAAAAGTAATCCATGCCTTTATTTCATCAAGGCTGGATTATTGTAATTCTCTCTATATTGGGACTAGCCATTCAGATATGTCCCGATTACAATTAATTCAAAATGCGGCAGCTAGACTTTTAGCAGGTGCTTGGAAACGGGATCATATTACCCCTGTTTCTCCACTCTTTACATTGGTTACCGGTCAATTTCAGAGTTGTCTTCAAAATTTTACTTTTAGTGTACAAATCAATAAATGGCATGGCTCCCGCCTGTCTTTCCGCCTTATTGATCGAACATCATCCGACCAGATCGCTTCGATCATCAAATTAGAGACTTCTGCTGATCCCTAAATCTCGGTTGAAGTGTAGGGGTGACCGTGCCTTTTCTGTTATCGCTCCTAGACTCTGGAATGACTTGCCCATTTCAATTAGATTGGCTCCATCTCTGTTTGTTTTTAAATCTAATTTACAAACTTTTCTGTTTGATAAAACTTTTAATTCTTGAAATATTTTCCAATCTCTTTCCTTTAACTCCTTTAATTTGAACTCCTTTATTGCGTCTATGGTCGTTTTTTACTTTGTTTGTGGTTTTTAGTGATTGTAAAGCACTTTGGTCAACCTGGGTTGTTTTTAAATTGTGCTATACAAATAAATTGACATTGACATTGACATTGACAAGCAGAAGGATGTGAATTGTAATATAATAATACATACCTTGTGATGAGCTACTGTTGATGTCAACAGACCTATGATCCAGGTTGTTATTCAGTGGTGCTCTAACTAACACAAATGAGTAAAATAACAAATAAAATAACTGGATAAAACAAAAAAAAAGGTTAAAAACTTAAACACACAACAAAAGATTTACTATAATATGAATATAAAACAACATATAAACCAATGCTCACATAACTGATCTAGATGATCAAATGCTGTCTTGAGTCTTAAAATATTCTGAATTGTACACACAGATTATTTAAAATCTCTCAGAGATTCCACAGCAAAACAAATTGTGGTTAGTACCCTCCCAATCAGTGGCTTTTTGTGAAAACTGATTAAGGGTGAGTAGAAGTAAGAGGGCCTTTGTATGTGTGGTAGCGTGATGTCAGCTGTAGGCGTGTCATGAAAATTTACATTAAAAAGAAAAAACACTCCCACTGATGTTCAAACCAATGGGATGACTTTTTTAAAACCCAGCTGACCTATGGAAATACACTCTGTGATCTACAAACTTGTTCAATATTACTAGATCTACCAGTAAATAAACTGAAAATGTTTTAACCAGATATAATCTAAGACCATGTGTTTATTTTCTTAATGTCTCATGTTTGGTATAAAAACAAAACTATGTAAAATGGTGTAAAGTCTTAGTTAGCTTTTGTTAATTTTGAACAGACCGATTTACAGTAATCTAAAGCTAAATCATCATCTTTGTTAAAATAATAAGTAAGAATCTGTGGACAACTAATCTGATTTTTTGTTTACCAATATAAAAATAGATGATGATAATAACTATCCATGCAAAAAGTTTCAATGCAGTAGTATAAAGTCTGAATAATTTAACCAAAGTCATGCAATAAGCAACTGAGGATAACTGAGAATAGCCTTAAACTAAATGGATTCATCCAACCCCAATAAAAATAAAAGTATCAGACTCTCAAGAGTCATCTTTATTTAACTTGTTCATGAATCTTAAAAACATTTTATTTTATGATGTAAAACCTATTGACATATATTCCCATATTTAAAAATCATATCACCCTGAATCAACTACCCACTTATCCCATATGCTACTTGAATAACAAAATAGGAGACCAATATGCTTTGGCCACTGTCTTTCCCCAAATTAGCATTAGAGAATGATCCCTTTTAATCAGTATTCATATGGGTATAGTGTTGTCTTGACTAATCCTCTCATGAATCCCACCATCTATTGGAGCCTAATTGTGGAGACTGGTCCGTTAACATAGACACATTAAGATGGTCATCTTCCTTGGAAAGGCAGATACACTGACACCTTTCTCGCTCAGGAGGTAAGAGATATTAACAGATAGCCAATAGACCAGACCAGCCTAAGGTGTCTGCAACCCATTTGTGCAGATCCCAGAAAGTCAGGAAGGAGACATATGATTAGGATGAAAGAAAGATTTTAGACTAGAAGATTTGTCACATGCAGATGAAAAAGTCATGTCCTGGCTAACTATTTTTTCAATATGTACGACACTGTTAACCAAGGTAACACGTTGTAGACCTAATACACACAGACAGGATGCCAGGAAGGAGACAGATGGTTAGGATGAAAGAATGATTTTAGACTAGAAGATTTTAGATCTTCTTTAGATCTCCGTTTACATCCTGAATAACTTTTTAACACATCTGACTTTTCAACATGTCAAATACACAACAACACAGACCCCCAGACAGGAGGGCTAACCATGCAAATCTGGGGAACAACTCCATCATTCACAGACTAGACTGCATGGATCTCTAACTCATGTAAGAACTATCTTTATTAACTATTGTTTTATTTCTTAAACATTGTCTCAACAATATTGTTTCTTAATTTGCCTTCATGAGTGGAAAATATACTACAACACAAGGATTCTGCAAAGAACATGTAGATTAGATAGATAAGACATTGACTTGGATAACTGCTTTGCCATTTTAATCTATTGATCACCCATTGATGGCTATAGGGATAAATGTTTGGGAGAGACTTTCTCCCCAGTACAAAAGAAACTCAATCTCTCTCATTAAATTGTTCTTATTCGAAGGTGTGAAACAAGCAGAGCCCCATGAAGGTCCAACCCAACCGAGATTGCTGTAACACTTCATAACAAATGATAAAACAAAATGGCTGAAACACATCCTGACCACAAAATGGACACTGCCATAAACTTCAAGATACAGGATTTTCAGAAGTGTAATTCGGACACCTGGGGTCATAAACTTCAAGAAACAGGAGATCAGAGCTCTAATTTGGACACCTACAGGTCGTAAACTTAAAAAAAAAAAAACAAGAGGTCACAACTGCCATGTTTAGACATGCGCAGTCATAAAAACCAGGAAACAGGATGTTACAGGTGCCACATTGGACACATGGGGTCATAAATCATGGTCATAAATCACTTTTGTCATAAATTCCCTTATATTTTCTTCTGGAAGCTCACCTCCAACAATGTGGCGGGAAGTTCGCATAACTCTTTGCAGAGCTTTGCGGTTGTCAGCGGTGCTGTTTCCAAACCAGGCAGTGATGCAGCCAGTCAGGTTGCTCTCCACAGTGCAGGTGTAGAATGTTCTGAGGATGCTGGGGCTCATTCCAAACTTCCTCAGCCATCTCAGGAAGAAGAGACGTTGATGTGTCTTCTTCAGCACTGCATCTGTTTGGGCAGACCATGTGAGATCCTCACTGATGTGAACGCAGAGGAACTTAAAGCTGTTAACCCGCTCCACAGGTGTCTTGTCGATGGGTATGTGTTCTCTGCTCTGTCTCCTAAAATCCACCACTCCTTGGTCTTGTTGATGTTGAGTGAGAGATGGTTCTCCTGACACCATTTAGTCAGGATGCTCACTTCCTCTCTGTAGGCCATCTTATCATTGTCAGTGATCAGGCCTATCACCGTTGTGTCATCAGTGAATTTGACGATGACGTTGGAGCTGTGTGTGGCTGCACAGTCATGTGTGTACAGTGAGTACAGGAGTAGGCTGAGGACACAACCCTGAGGAGCACCAGTGTTGATGGTCCGCGGGGATGAAGAGTTGTTGCCCATTCTGACCACATGACTTCTGCCTGTCAGGAAGTCCAGGATCCAGCTGCACAGCAGCTTTTAGTCCCCCCTGTTTTTTAGTCCCAGAGTCTGGAGCTTTGTGACAAGTGTGGCAGGCACTATGGTATTAAATGCTGAGCTGTAGTCCACAAACAGCATTTTCACATAGGTGTTCTTATTTTCCAGGTGGGAGAGAGCAGTGTGTAGGGTGAAAGCAATAGCATCATCTGTGGAACAGTTGCTACGATAAGCAAATTGTAGCGGGTCCAGAGAGGTAGGCAGCACAGAGCAGATGTAGTCTCTGATGAGTCTCTCAAAACACTTGCTGAAGATGGGTGTCAAAGCAATGGTCCTCCAGTCATTCAAGCATGTGACTTTATTTTTCTTTGGTATGGGTACAATGGTGGATTTTTTGAAGCAAAAAACCACAGACAGAGAAAGAGAGAGAGAGAGGTTGAAAATGTCTGCGAAAACCCCAGCCAGTTGGAATGCGCATGCTTGGAGCACACTGCCTGGGATGTCATCAGGACCTGCACTGCTTTGCGAATATTCACCCATCGGAAAGATCGGGTTACATCCGCAACAGAGACGGAGAGCGCACTTGTCTCAGAAGCATATGAAATTCCAGGTCAGATGAGCAGAATGATTTAATACAGTGTAGGTTCCTTTCATCATACCATGAGTTGTTGATAAAGAAACAAACGCCCCCACCTCTGCTTTTCCCTGTGAGCTCTTTCGTTCTGTCCGAGTGATGCACAGTGAAAAGTGTGCATCACTCTCATCACTTCACTTATGAGTGAAATCCCATAAGCTCGATGGGTGAGTCTGGAATCATTGCAGACATCCAGGTTTCTGTGAGGCAAATAATGCAGCAGTCTCTTGTTTCTCGTTGGAATGAGATGCGCACCTGCAGTTCGCAGAGTTTGTTATCCAGTGACTGAACATTAGCCAGCAAAATGGTTGGGACAGGAGGTCGGAGGGGTTCTCTTCCTCCTTTTCCGGTGGCGTTTCCTCAGTCGTGGTCGTGCGTCCCAGACAAAAGGCTCTGATGCAGTGTCTGTAAACAAAACACTGGCGTTCAAGAACTCAAAGTCCGGTTTGTGTTGCGCGACAAAGGAGCCAATGTTTAAAAGCGTGTGCCTATTGTAGACAGTTATACTAACAACGCTCAACACATAAAACAACAAAATAACAACAAAAACAGACAAAAAACTACAAAGTTCTTGCAACACGGCTGCCATAAGTATTATTAAATGTGCATTTCAGTGAGCCTTCTTGCACAGACACTATGCAAAGTCAGGGAGGATGGGGAGCAGTAAGCAGGATGATTTTCATACTCTGGTCTACCACATTCAGTTCTCAAAATTTTGTGAACAAATGTTCTATACACTGTTAAAAAAAAAAAAAAAAATGTTGAGTCAACTTAAAATTATTAGTTACCCTGCTGCCTTAAAATTTAAAGTTCAGTCAACCTCAAATAAGTTTATTCAAGTTGAAATGTTAAGTTGTACTAAGTGACAACTTAGAAATTTGAGTTGACTAAACTAAAAAAAAATAGTTTGTTAAACTTATGTGTTTAAACGTGTTTGTTACTCAGCTGCTTTAAAATTGTAAGTTGAATCAACTCAAATATCTAAGCTGACACTTAGTAAAACTTAACATTCAACTTGAATAAACTTATTTGAGGTTGACTGAACTTAAATTTTTAAGGCAGCCAGGTAACAAATTATATATATATATATATATATACAGGTCCTTCTCAAAAAATTAGCATATTGTGATAAAGTTCATTATTTTCTGTAATGTACTGATAAACATTAGACTTTCATATATTTTAGATTCATTACACACACCTCGAAGTAGTTCAAGCCTTTTATTGTTTTAATATTGATGATTTTGGCATACAGCTCATGAAAACCCAAAATTCCTATCTCAAAAAATTAGCATATTTCATCCGACCAATAAAAGAAAAGTGTTTTTAATACAAAAAAAGTCAACCTTCAAATAATTATGTTCAGTTATGCACTTAATACTTGGTCGGGAATCCTTTTGCAGAAATGACTGCTTCAATGTGGCGTGGCATGGAGGCAATCAGCCTGTGGCACTGCTGAGGTGTTATGGAGGCCCAGGATGCTTCGATAGCGGCCTTAAGCTCATCCAGAGTGTTGGGTCTTGCGTCTCTCAACTTTCTCTTCACAATATCCCACAGATTCTCTATGGGGTTCAGGTCAGGAGAGTTGGCAGGCCAATTGAGCACAGTAATACCATGGTCAGTAAACCATTTACCAGTGGTTTTGGCACTGTGAGCAGGTGCCAGGTCATGCTGAAAAATGAAATCTTCATCTCCATAAAGCTTTTCAGCAGATGGAAGCATGAAGTGCTCCAAAATCTCCTGATAGCTAGCTGCATTGACCCTGCCCTTGATAAAACACAGTGGACCAACACCAGCAGCTGACATGGCACCCCAGACCATCACTGACTGTGGGTACTTGACACTGGACTTCAGGCATTTTGGCATTTCCCTCTCCCCAGTCTTCCTCCAGACTCTGGCACCTTGATTTCCGAATGACATGCAAAATTTGCTTTCATCCGAAAAAAGTACTTTGGACCACTGAGCAACAGTCCAGTGCTGCTTCTCTGTAGCCCAGGTCAGGCGCTTCTGCCGCTGTTTCTGGTTCAAAAGTGGCTTGACCTGGGGAATGCGGCACCTGTAGCCCATTTCCTGCACACGCCTGTACACGGTGGCTCTGGATGTTTCTACTCCAGACTCAGTCCACTGCTTCCGCAGGTCCCCCAAGGTCTGGAATCGGTCCTTCTCCACAATCTTCCTCAGGGTCCGGTCACCTCTTCTCGTTGTGCAGCGTTTTCTGCCACACTTTTTCCTTCCCAGAGACCTCTTGCTTGAGGGTGTCAATGATGGCCTTCTGGACAGCAGTCAGGTCGGCAGTCTTACCCATGATTGCGGTTTTGAGTAATGAACCAGGCTGGGAGTTTTTAAAAGCCTCAGGAATCTTTTGCAGGTGTTTAGAGTTAATTAGTTGATTCAGATGATTAGGTTAATAGCTTGTTTAGAGAACCTTTTCATGATATGCAAATTTTTTGAGATAGGAATTTTGGGTTTTCATGAGCTGTATGCCAAAATCATCAATATTAAAACAATAAAAGGCTTGAACTACTTCGAGGTGTGTGTAATGAATCTAAAATATATGAAAGTCTAATGTTTATCAGTACATTACAGAAAATAATGAACTTTATCACAATATGCTAATTTTTTGAGAAGGACCTGTATATATATATATTTTTTTTTTTTTTACAGTGTATGTTTTATTGCCTAATTTCAGTGACGTGCATTCATGCTGCTCATATTTTATTGTAGCACCGTTTGTGCTGAATACAGTGTAATCAGGTATTAAGATGCTAAATAAAAACCCCATAAATGTCAGGGCATGTCAAAACTTCTCCAGGGCCTCAAAAAACCCTTAACCTATATATATATATATATATATATATATATATGAAAGTAACTGGCATGAAAGTAACTGGCAGAGGAGTTGGTGGAACACCTACAAATACAGGTCCTTCTCAAAAAATTAGCATATTGTGATAAAGTTCATTATTTTATGTAATGTACTGATAAACATTAGACTTTCATATATTTTAGATTCGTTACACACAACTGAAGTAGTTCAAGCCTTTTTTTTGTTTTAATATTGATGATTTTGGCATACAGCTCATGAAAACCCAAAATTCCTATCTCAAAAAATTAGCATATCATGAAAAGGTTCTCTAAACGAGCTATTAACCTAATCATCTGAATCAACTAATTAACTCTAAATACCTGCAAAAGATTCCTGAGGCTTTTAAAAACTCCCAGCCTGGTTCATTACTCAAAACCGCAATAATGGGTAAGACTGCCGACCTGACTGCTGTCCAGAAGGCCATCATTGACACCCTCAAGCAAGAGGGTAAGACACAGAAAGAAATTTCTGAACGAATAGGCTGTTCCCAGAGTGCTGTATCAAGGCACCTCAGTGGGAAGTCTGTGGGAAGGAAAAAGTGTGGCAGAAAACGCTGCACAACGAGAGGGGGACCTGCGGAAGCAGTGGACTGAGTCTGGAGTAGAAACATCCAGAGCCACCGTGTACAGGCATGTGCAGGAAATGGGCTACAGGTGCCGCATTCCCCAGGTCAAGCCACTTTTGAACCAGAAACAGCGGCAGAAGTGCCTGACCTGGGCTACAGAGAAGCAGCACTGGACTGTTGCTCAGTGGTCCAAAGTACTTTTTTCGGATGAAAGCAAATTTTGCATGTCATTCGGAAATCAAGGTGCCAGAGTCTGGAGGAAGACTGGGGAGAGGGAAATGCCAAAATGCCTGAAGTCCAGTGTCAAGTACCCACAGTCAGTGATGGTCTGGGGTGCCATGTCAGCTGCTGGTGTTGGTCCACTGTGTTTTATCAAGGGCAGGGTCAATGCAGCTAGCTATCAGGAGATTTTGGAGCACTTCATGCTTCCATCTGCTGAAAAGCTTTATGGAGATGAAGATTTCATTTTTCAGCACGACCTGGCACCTGCTCACAGTGCCAAAACCACTGGTAAATGGTTTACTGACCATGGTATTACTGTGCTCAATTGGCCTGCCAACTCTCCTGACCTGAACCCCATAGAGAATCTGTGGGATATTGTGAAGAGAAAGTTGAGAGACGCAAGACCCAACACTCTGGATGAGCTTAAGGCCGCTATCGAAGCATCCTGGGCCTCCATAACACCTCAGCAGTGCCACAGGCTGAT
Organism: Cirrhinus molitorella; assembly: GCA_033026305.1. Taxonomy (NCBI): domain Eukaryota; kingdom Metazoa; phylum Chordata; class Actinopteri; order Cypriniformes; family Cyprinidae; genus Cirrhinus; species Cirrhinus molitorella. The sequence goes on from CM065123.1 coordinate 26,333,160, forward strand.
TGCCTCCATGCCACGCCGCATTGAAGCAGTCATTTCTGCAAAAGGATTCCCGACCAAGTATTGAGTGCATAACTGAACATAATTATTTGAAGGTTGACTTTTTTTGTATTAAAAACACTTTTCTTTTATTGGTCGGATGAAATATGCTAATTTTTTGAGATAGGAATTTTGGGTTTTCATGAGCTGTATACCAAAATCATCAATATTAAAACAAAAAAAAGGCTTGAACTACTTCAGTTGTGTGTAATGAATCTAAAATATATGAAAGTCTAATGTTTATCAGTACATTACAGAAAATAATGAACTTTATCACAATATGCTAATTTTTTGAGAAGGACCTGTACATCTACTTACTCCCTTCGCCATATGCAGTATCCGCATTTTCTTATTACCTAGAGTTTTCACTGAAGTTGGTCGAAGGTCTTTCCAATATAAAGCTCCATATGATTGGAACAATCTCCCTTATTCCTAGATCAGTTACATCTCTTCATCTTTTTAGGATTCATTTATTTTCTTATTTGAAGACAATTTGTCTAATTTTGGGTTTATATCTTTGAGTTATATCTGTTATTAATATTATTATTGTCTGTATGTGTATGTATGTACTTTTGTGTTTATTTAACATAGTTGTGGACTATGTGGGGGTGATTATGGGAATGAGTGGTTATTTGTTTGTTTGTTTAAGTGATTTTATTATTATTATTATTATTATTTATTTTTTTATTTTTATTTATTTTTTTTTATTTTTTTTGTGTGTGTGTGTTCTGTTTTGTATATTATTTGTGTTGTATTTTGTATTGTTTTATGTATGCGTTATAGGGTCCCCCTCGAAAATGAGATGGAGCATCTCAAGGGGTTTTCCCGTAATAAATAAATAACTAAATAAACCTGTGCAAGGGTAGTCGTGACCCAGAAGTTCTAAAAGAACATTGTATCGCTATGGACCTCACGCGATCTCTGGGTTGCGCCATGTCCACCATGGTGGTTTAGGAATGCCATCTCTGGCTGTATCTGGCAGACATGAGGGAGACAGACAAGATCAGGTTCCTGAATGATCTTGTATGCCAGACCAGCCTATTCGGCGACACGGTGGAGAACTTTGCCCAGCAGTTCTCCGCCGCCCAGAAGCAGACCGAGGCGATTAAACACATCCTGCCCCTGCCTCCACCTGGCCGCCAGCCGCAACGCCTCAGCCTGCTCGTCGCCAAAGGCGGCCCCCTGCCTCCGCCCCCGCTCCACCGCAGTCAACGCAGCAGCCTTCACAATGGTGCCGTGGAGCCCCCCCAGCCAGTCCAGGCCTCCACCAAGACCAATGGGAAGTGTAAGAGCAAGAGACCCTGAGACGGGCGACCCAGAGATGGAGGAGAGAGCTCTTCGGGAGATGGTGAACCCAGAGGGGATGGGGAGCGACGGACGGGCCAATCCCGGACCTCGTTCACCCTCCCCTCTCGCCAGTAAGCAGCACCAGATGGTCAGAGAGTGCTGCAAAATGTGCTACTCCCGTCCCGTCTGCCAGAACGCAGGTAAGAGTCTCTTGAACACAGCACACAGACACTCAGACCCCACTTCAGATGCCCAAACGGGGTCCCTGCATTCCATCTCGCTGCCCCACCGTGGGTGCCGCTCATATGTTACCTGGAAGCCTGGTCAGGTCTTCCCAGTCTGTCGTGCTGGCTCCTTCGGACCATCAGACTCAGGTATGCGATTCAGTTCGCCCGGTGCCCTCCCAAGTTCAGGGGCATCCACTTCACCTCTGTGAAGGCTGTGATTTATCAGAATGAGAAGAATAAACAATATTGTCTACATAAAGCTGAATAAAAGAATGTAAGCAGCTTTTGGGAAGATCATTAATAAATAAACAAAAAAGCAAAGGACTGAGTGTTGATCCTTGAGGAACATCCTTATCGACAACCAAATAATCTGAGTTTAAACCTTGAAATGAAACATACTGTCGTCTATTATGAAGATAGGAATTAAACCAAAGAAGACAATTTTGGTTGAAACCTACAGAATGTAACTTATCAAGCAGAAGATAATGGTCCACCGTATCAAATGCTTTAGAAAGATCGATAAAGATAGCACCAGTCGGTTGACCTTTATCAAAAGAAGTGAACAAATCATTGGTAAATTTCATTAAAGCTGTAGTAGTAGAAAAGTTAGGTATAAAACCTGACTGAAATGGAGACAAAATATTACATTGATTAATATAATTGGATATTTGATTAAAAATCAATTTCTAGAAAACTTTTGCTGCAGTGCAAATGATAGAAATTGGATGATAATTGTTCAAGTCTGATGGATCGCCACTTTTAAAAAGAGGAATGGTCTTAGCACATTTCCATATAGAAGGTATTGAACAGGAAGATAAAGATAAATTAAATAAGTCAGTCAAAGGATACATTAAGATATGAGAAGCAAGTTTAACAAATTTAGCTTCCAGGCCATCAGGACCAGGCAAACTATGTTCCTTCAACCCACATATTGTAGTAAAAGTGTCAGAAGGAGAAATTGTGCTAAAAGAAAATGATTGATTCAAACAGCTACTAGAATAAAAAGTGTCTGAGAATTTTATAGTAGAATGAGTATCTATAGAAGTGAAATATTAATTAAATGCATGAGATATCTGTGAAGGATCAGAAATACTGGGAACTGGAACGCTGCCCCTTTGCAGGAAGTGGAGTCTGGTCCGCAACTCCGAGAGGCCATGAGAACATGACTCATCCGCAAACGCTACCTCAGCGTGCACAGTGCCCAGACACGTGAGGCAACGGTCGTGACCATCACCCGGTGCCAGGTAACGACCCATCCAGAAATGCACGGGTGGAAAGGCATTTCGTGAACATTGCGTCTTTATAAAGACGGCCACCTGTGAAACTCTTTTAGACTGCTTTTTGTGCAGAGGCGCACAGGGGAGATGGCCGCAGCACACAAAAGGAGAGTAGTGCAGTCTTATGTATGCTCACCCACTCGACATGGGGACCAACGCCGCTGAAACACTGTGCCGCCAAAAGAACAAAAGAAAGCTGCTTCTTGACACGTTGTACACAATCTTGCAGTAGAACGGTCGGCTCCGAAGCGAAAAGCTGACTATGCGTTGCACCAGCTGCTTATTTGTACTCACGCTGTAAGCTGCAGCTGAGTGCAATTAGCACATGCCAATGTGCATTGGCTCGTTTAGTTACACACAAAGTAGATTGGTCTCTCTAAGCAAGCTCCCCTCTGACGTGACTCAGAGAGACCGACTGAACTGTTAAAATACAAATAATACTATGTGTGTGTGTGTATATATATATATATATATAGAGAGAGAGAGAGAGAGAGAGAGAGAGAGAGGTTACAAGGTTACTGTATAGGGCAACAAGCTACTGCCAATCCAACAGGGGCAGGTTTATGCAGGAAGCACAGCTTTTCCAAATGTAAACATCGAAAATTAATAATAATAATGTTTTTTTTTTTTTTTTTTTACACAAAGTCTGTGTTGTGTATTTTTTGGTAATCAAATGAACACAGAACACGAGGATTCATATTTAAATAGTCTTTTTGCATTCAGACAAGTTTTGGCACTTTACTGCTCTATTTGCTGAACCGCTGAATACTGCAATACAACAGAATGCCCAATAAAGCTGTTCCCATTCAATATTTTCTGTTGTGTTACATAAAACAAGTATAAATAGTGCCAAAACACAAAATAATACATTAACCAGGAGTCACTCCTTAAATTCGGATTAATAATTGTGGAATTGTCTGATAAATCAACATACTGTCAGGTTTTGGGACTCTTTTTGTTGTGTTTTGATTTGGTTTAGGAGAGAAGAACGAACCTAAAACAGTTTTTCGTCGTGTTTTTGTCTTCGTTTATTTTTTCGTTTTTTCAGTGTTTTCTTTTTGTTTTTTGTTGTTTCCCCTCCACATTATGAATAATCCTGCTGTCCTCCTCCTCCTCCTCCTGAAGCAGGGGAATCGATCTCTTGAGGACCACACAAAGGACCACACAAACTTTATTTTGTTAGCTAATTACACCAGCTACCCAGACGACTGCCTCTGCGCATTCTATCTCGCCGGACTAAATTCCGAAACAAGAGCACAGTTGTCTGGGGATGGTCCTCAAGAGAACTTTGCTGCCTTTATTGAGTGGGTACTGGTGTCATGTCAGTCGTCGATGACCGTGGACATCGTGGATGACACCAGTCCCACTCACAACCCAGAGCCCAGCCCACCATCACCCGTGACGGAGCTGCCTGAGCCCACCGCAGACGGAGAGCCAGAGCCTGCTGCGATCGTTGAGCCATCACCACCGGAGGTGACAGAGCGGACGATCGTCCCGGAGCCAGAGCCTACAACGTCTGACCAGGTGCGAGAGCCGGCAACAGAACTTCGAACGGTGGAAGTTTCAGTGGAGTATGAGGGGGCTATGGAAAGCCCCGCCCACTACACCACCGATGAGGATGAGCAAGCTCAGGACTCTGGGGACTCTATGGACTGTTCCGAATTTGTTATGGACTGTTCTGAATTTGTTATGGACAAGAATCAAGTTTTCCCACCCACCCTCCCTCTCTTGCCTCTTGTGGTTGTTCCTGTCTCAGCCACACTACCGCTGTCTCCTGACAGTCCCTCAGCTCACCCTCATCCCACCATCGGCGTTGTGGAGGATCTTTCATCTCCGCCTCCAGCCTCTGAGTCCTGGACTCCGCCTCGGCCCTCCGACCCTGCGGCTACACCATGGCACTTGTTCCGCCTTGGCCCTCCGGATCCTCGGTGTCGCCCTGGATCATCGGCTCTCCGTCTCTGCCTCGGGCTCCACCTCCACCTGCTCCGCCACCGTCGGTCAGCCCCATGGAGTCGTCGGCCCTTCCTCCACCATGGCTCCTCCCTCCGTCGGCTCCGCCATGGGCTACCGTCACGGCTGGGATCTGGGTTCCCCCTGGCTCCTCCTGCTTCAGCTCCCTCCTGTCTTCTCCGTGGCTCCTCCCTCCTGCTGATCCACCCTGGACACTCCTGTCGTCTCCCTGGCTCCTCCCTCCGGCTGATCCATCCTGGACACTCCTGTCGTCTCTCTGGCTCCTCCCTCCGGCTGATCCACCCTGGACACTCCTGTCGTCTCCCTGGCTCCTCCCTCCATCATCTCCTCCCTGGACTCCCTTTGTTCTCCTCCTCCCGGATGTCCGTCCCCCTCCTGAGCCCCCACCCAAACCCCCCCATGTTTTTGTTTTCGGCGCGAGGTCGCGCCTTCCGGGAGGGGGGGAGTTATGTCAAGTTTTGGGACTCTTTTTGTTGTGTTTTGATTTGGTTTAGTCCTGTTTGTCTTTGGTTCCTTCCACTTCCTGTTTGCCCTTATTTGGTTTTGTTCCTGTCTCCACCCCTAATTAAGTCATTATTAGTTAAGTGCCTTCACCTGTCTGTGTCTTGTTAACCACCCTATTTAAGTTAGATTCTGTTCATTGTTTGATTGTTCCGTTCTCGTTGTTGTGTGCGTGTCTCCTTGCCCGTCTCCTGTTGGATTTATTTGTGGATTTAATTATTAAAAGACTTGTTTTGTATCTGAGCTCGACCTCGTACTCCTCGTTTGTCCTCCCATACACGACACGTGACACATACATCTACACGCTAAAGAACGACTATGTGGTGGTTTTGGTTATATTATTTTTTTGTGTAAAAAACTGTGCATATTAAAAGATGAACTATGTTCATATTTAAAAGTCCAAGCAGTCAGTAAGTGACAGGTGCTTTAAATGCGCTGCTTCTCTGCTGCTCACTGCACAGAACAGATGCTGAGAGAGGTGATAGCCTACTGCTCCAGGAGAGTCAGACCTTGCACTCGCAGAGTTATTGTCTGTGGGAGTTTCGACAGTTCTTGAGCACACAGAATGAGCAGTACAAAACGCATTGGCCGACGAGAGATTTTCCACTAGTTCATCGATCTCGGATGGTTTCATTATCGCAGGCCGGTAAAAAAAAAAAAGTGTAAGAGGATAATAATAGTAATAAAAACAAAAATGTGTCACCTGCCCAGGTAAAGTCTATGTGTGGAAAGCACTATATGAATAAATGCAAAATGCAAATTCTTTAAAGACACCCAGTACAGTGATGTAAACAGGACCATATAGTGCCGGCTTCCTTTAAAATGTGTTTGATGATAGCGCCTGATGTGTCCGCGCCTGCTCCGTCCACTCCTCCACCCCAAATGCCGCGTTCATACACGAAACCATGTCAGAGGAGGCGCGCAGACTGCTATAATGATAATTATTATTGATTACTAAGTTCTGGGATGCGGCGTGGCTGAACATGTTTCAATTAAATAGGCCAAAAATAACATCTGATGCTTCTTCATTTTACTTAAGTAAATTAAGTTAATCCAACACAATTCTTTACAACCAGTTTGCTTAATTTATTTGAGTTGAGAGTACATAAATGATTTTACTGTAAATAGGAAGTTATTTTCCCCTTCCCATCATTCTTTGGATGGGACTGGATAGAGAGGGTAAATGTTGAAATACAATGTTATTATTATTATTTTTTTTTTTTTTCAAGATAATTCAATGGGGGTACTTGTTAATGTCTAATGTTATTTTATGTTTGTATTTAAAACCGTTTCTGGTATGTTTTGGGGGGTTACCATTATGGTGAAGTGTAGAGCATGTGCTTAGGTTGAGAAACTGATAACTTGAGTTAAAGTTGTTTTATTAATAAAATTAGCTACTTTTGGGCATGCCAGGGATGTCATTCTGTCAAAAAGTCATCATATGTCTAGTGCCTAACAAGTTTGGGTAGTACCTTAAAAGTTAAGTAAATCGATTGTGGAAGTATTTCTGCCTAATGATTTATTTTCCTGTTAAATGTTTTAGTTTGAGTTCATCAAGCATAAAATAATAATTTATTCATTTACTTATTTTATTTAAACTATATTTGGTATTTGGTATATGTAAGGAGGTGTGAATGATCATGAATAATGCTGTGATTCACACCTGAGAAGACAAAGGCCTGCTGTAACATACGGGCGAGTCAGGCTAGATCCAACTTTATTGAGGAAACTCATTGTCAAACAGGCAAGGTCGAAACACAGAAAACAGGAATATCACGGGTAATCCAAATCGTAAACAGTTTGAGCAGTATGGTCACAAGGGTCACAAGCAAACAATCATAAAACAGAGAACAGGCGAGGTTCAAAGGCGGGCAGAGAACAATCACAAGAACCAGGGAACAAGGGAGTCAGCAATGGGAAAAACAACCAGGAGTAAACACTCGGAATTGACAGTGGAACTAATCAAGACTTATATAAATAAACTGTGGAAAAAACTGTCTATTTATACAGTGAAAGTAATGAGCAAGATTGGTCACTGGGCTGAGAGGTGAGAGGTGACAGGAGGGGGTTATGGGAAATGTAGTGTGTTAAGGTCCATAATACAATGAATGCTCCCTCTAAAGGTGAAGGGAGGGAGCCATAACGGCACAGTTCATGACACCTGCATAATGAACCTTCCAGTCAATTTTGTGAATGAGAAGGAATAATTACAAGAAAGAATGTAAGGACACACACACACACACACACAAAAAAAAAAAAAAAAAAAAAAAATATATATATATATATATATATATATTTGTAGTTTATTTAGAATATATTTAACTATCACACAAAATATCTTAAGACCCATATACGAGTGCAGTCAAACAGTTTATTAGGAATAATCAAAGCTGAATTTTCAGCATCATTACTACAGTCGTCAGTGTCACATGATCATTCAGAAATCATTCTAATATTATGATTTGCTGCTTTAAAAACATTTATTATTATGTTATTATTATATATTGTTGTTGTGTTGAAAACAGCTGAGTAGATTTTTTTTCCAAAGTGTATGAGGTTTATGTGCTCTGAAGAAAATCTATATATATTTTTTTTTTTTGATGAGTCGCAAGGGAGTGTGTGCATCACATGGTCTGTGGTATAGGTTCCTGTGCAGACAGGAATCTCAGAGCCTGTGGAACATGTCAACATCAGACTCTTTTTCCATGACAGAGTGGGCTGCTTATTTGCTCCTGCCACAGGTTTATTTGCACTGTTATTCTCACATCTGAAATAAAAAAAAGTAAGAATGTTGTTTACTCAAACTACATTTTTAACATTATTGTTCTATTCACTGATACTAGTACTAATTTATAGAAAAAATACAATTACCACATAGCACACAATTTTAACATACAGTGAATAAATTAAATTAAACTAACATCTTTAAATAGTGAATGCACACTTACTCTATGAGATGGAATGTAGTTGAAAACTAAACAAGACCTGCGTCCTCTTCCTGTGCGAGATGCAGGTGAATGTCAGTGTCAAGTCCAGCCGCAGTTCCAGAGCAAAGTCAAGTTACAGCCGTGGCTCTGAAGCCAGGTCAAGTCACAGCAGTTCCCTCAGAACCAGGTCAAGTCACAGCTGTTCCTCCAGTGCCAAGTCAAGTCACAGCGGTTCCTCCAGAGCCAGGTCAGGTCACAGCTGTTTCCCCAGTACCAAGTCAAGTCACAGCAGTTCCTCCAAAGCCAGGTCAAGACACAGCCAATTCACGTCGCAGCTGCCTACAAGCCGAGAGTCTTCACAGTTGCTGCTCCTGAACACAGCCAATCACAACTGCAGTTGATTTTGATATTCTGGGTATTATCAGATTGACAGAGTTTTGAGAACGCAGTGGGCGTGAGGGACTATAATGTGATAAGAGCTCCCTCAAGTACTGAGGAGCTAAACCATTGAGGGCTTTATAAGTAATTAGCAAGATTTTAATATCAGATTTTAACGCTCTCTCCATTGTCAATACCACGACTGAGGTGAGACCCTTGAGCAAGGCACCGAACCCCCAACTGCTCCCCGGGCGCCGCAGCAATGCAATGGCTGCCCACTGCTCCGGGTGTATGTTCACGGTGTGTGTGTGTGTGTGTGTGTTCACTACTGTGTGTGTGCACTTGGATGGGTTAAATGCAGAGCACAAATTCCTAGTATATGTCACCATACTTGGCCTCACGTCTCGTCACTTTCACTTTTCACTTTCACTTTCACTTTCAATAAAGCATTACAATAATCTATCCTGGAGGTCATGAAGGCATTAATTAATATTTCTGCATTTGACTTTGAGAGCATAGGTCGTAATTTTGCTATGTTTTTAAGATGGAAAATTGCTGTTTTACAAATGCTAGAAATGTGGTTCCCCTTCAGTCGTTCCACTACGACGTTACTATGGGAGCACTGCGACCAATCACCTCTGAGCTACAGAGAAAAAGCCAATGAATATTGGCGAGTGGTTTGCATCAACCGCCACTCCCCCATACATACGAGTATATAAGATGGCGGCGCGTATACACTCATTCAGACTTCTGCTTCAGAGCCTCGCTGCTGAGCTGCAAACTGAAAGCTGATTTGGAAGAAGAGATTGCTGTGGGGAATCGCCTGATTGCCGTGCCGCCGTTGAAGACGATCTTCCGCCGTTCCCGTGTAACCGGAAGTACCGGTGTGCGCATCCAGCGAGCCACGGTCCTCCCTGGGCACGCCGGGAGTGCCCCTTTCTTTCACAAAAGAGCAATTTCTAGCAGTTGAAAAGGATGTCCTCAGGGGCTTCTTTTCGACTGTGCGTTTCTGGATGTGGTAGTTTCCTGGCATCTGTTGACGGTCATGATCACTGTCTCACGTGTTTGGGGCGAGATCACGCTGAGGCAGCTTTCGTGGATGGTACGTGCCCACACTGTGAGTGTATGTCCATGGCCACGCTGCGGGTCCGCCGCTCGCTTATGAGACGGCAGCCTTTGTTCTCTACCCTAGCCAGCCTGAGGGTCTGTAATTTTCTTCGGCTGACTTCGCTAGAGACTTGGGTGACCTGTGGGTGTAGAGTCGGAATGTGCCGCCGGGTGAGCCCCTACGGTCTTCCGTTCCACCCCGTGGTTCCGTGGAGCTGCCTCGGGACGATGTTCGACCATTTCACAGTGGGCTGGACATCTCCTCTGGTGGTTCTAACGATGTTCAGATGTCTATCACAACATCAGAGGGGAAGCTTTCAGCTCGGCGGTACATCTCTGGAGGGCGGAACCCCGCCCCGCCGGAGGTGGGCACCGAGCTGTCGGCTCTGCTTATCCGGGCTGCGGGTGTCACTGATGCCCCCTCCCAGAGCAGTTCGGTACCATGTTGGGTGCTGCGGCACATCTGCGCCCCCCGGTTCCTTTCTTTCCGGAGTTGCATGAGGAGCTTGTTGGGACGTAGCAGAATCCTTTTACTGCTCGCTTTACTTTACTTCTCACCCCTCACTACCCTCGATGGTGGGGCGGCCAGGGGGTACGTGGATCTTCCCCAGGTGGAGCGTGCGCTCGCGGTGCGTCTATGCGTCTCCCGTTCGGAGCAGGTAGGTGCCTGTCAGCTCTCGCTGTGACGGCCTATACTGCTGCGGGCACGGCCGCCACTGCCTTGCATGCCATGGCTATCCTGCAAGTCTATCAAGCCAGGGCACTGAAAGAACTGCACGAGGGTAGTTCTGACCAAGGTGTGTTGCAGGAGCTGCATGCTGCGAACTACGCTGCTCTCCGGACAGTGATGCTCGCGATGCGGTCCCTTGGTCAGGTGATGGCCACCGTAGTGGTCCAGGAACGCTATCTTTGGCTGAGTTTAGCGCAGATGGCTGCCGTTGACAGAGTGCGCTTTCTCAACGCCCCCATTTCCCAGACCGGCCTTTTCGGCGACATTGCCGGGAAATTCGCCCAACAGTTCTCGGCGGTGCACACACAGACGGAGACTGTTTGCCCCCAGCGTCAGGCTCACGGGCCCCTGGGTGCTCAGTCCCTGTCTGTTCGCCGAAGGAGAGCGGCACCGCCCGCTGCTCAGGTGTTTCGTGGTCGAGCTCATTTGTCCTGACATGGGCGTCAGCATTTGTTCTCCTACGAACTGCAACGTTCTGTCGCAGAGCTGCAAAGCTCCCTGATGCAGGCAGACCGGGATTGGCGGAGATCGCTCTCTGGGGTTGCCAACATCGCCCCACCCCCGGGGGAGGGCCGGGGGTTTGTGTGTCCTAAAGCTTTGGCACTAAGGTTGGTGGTTCCCAACTACACACATAGAGAGCGGTTTTTCCCTGTCCCGGTCTCCTCGCCTGAGTTCCGTGCAGCCTAACTTCAAATAATAATAATAATAATAATAATAATAATAATAATAATATATAATGGATAAATGTAAATAAATATTTACTGAACTAATCCCTGTATTTGTCTCTTCAGCCCTTCCCGCAGGCTGCCCCACCGTGGCACGTTGGTCAACGTCCCGTCGATCCCACTTGTACGTGGGCTCCAGCCCCTCTCGTGGTTGATTTGGGCGGTACGGCTCGGCTTGCGGTTCACTCCGCTCGACCCCCCCCCAGGTTTTGTTGCTCCACCATTAGGTTGGTGCATCTCTTCTGGGTGTGGAAATTGCGTCCTCCTGGAGAAGGACACAATTAGGCCGTCCCTCCAGCCGAGATGAGGTCTGTCTGACTTCATTGTGCCCCTAAGGTGGTGGGTCTCGGCTAGGTTCACCCTCTCCTCAAAAGAGGTTTAGGATCAGCTGGCAGCCTTTGACCCGATAGCTACGTACTCTCATGTCCTGGTTTTTCTACTTGGGATTCAGGCATGTCAGTACGAGCTCTCCCTGGTTGTCCCTGCTCCCTACCTGGTTTCTCAAACGCGTGGGATGCCCTGACCCGCTCTTTGTGTTAGGGCCTCTGCAATTCACAAGCGACTGGCTTATAATAGCTCACTCGCAAGTCTTGTGCCTATGCAGGGACCCGGTGCTTCTGCACCTTGGTCCAGGGACCTCGGGTCGACCGAGAAAAGACTAGCCCCCCCCCCTCGTGGGCAGGGCTCTCTTCTCTCGGCTTGGAGATGGATTCGGTCAAAATTACGGCAGCGCAGTTCTAAAAAGGAGCGCACAGCCGGTGCTGAGTGCCTGATATTATTCAGCCACAAGCATGCGGTCCCTCTTAAATTTAGAGGCTCCTGCGGCATGTGTCGGCCGCTCTTTCGACTGCTTCACATGAGGTCGCTTCACCACTGGCTACCTGACCGAGTCCCGAGATGGTCTTGGCACCTTAGCTCATTCTGGACTGGCATTTCCCAGAGTTTCGCTACCAGCATCAACCCTTAGTTGACCCTGGCTTCGTCTTAAAGTCGGTGGTCCAAACATGTGAGGTCATCACAGATGCCTCCGTGTCAGGTTGGGTGCCATCCGTGAGTTGTAGCACTGCTTTCCGCCCCGCTCGCCTGAGGCAGGTATAGTTTTTGTCACATGCGGTTGACGCCGCGGTCCAGCCTCTGGATACCCCTCTCCTGAGGTTGTGGCCTGTGGCAGGCAATGGACCCACCGTCAGAGACACGCAGTCTGACGGAGGCTGTCCTCTCCTCTGCAGTGTGTGGCAATCAAGCATGTGCTGATCTGTTCAGACTACTTTACGACCGTCTCGTACATCATCTGTCAGGGTGATCTACGCCTCCGTCATATGTCGCAACTCGCCACCATCTCCTCCTTGGAGTTAAGCGTAGCGTGAAGGCTGCGCGCTGTTCTTACTTGGCAAAGCTCACTCGTGTAGCATAAGCCATGACAGTCCACTTTCTCTGAGAACGGTTTCTCCCCCCCCAGGTGGTAGCTGAGTTGGAGTTGTCTCGAGAAATTCAGGTAAATTTGCCTCTCCAGAATCCTCCATTTGCCGGCTTCCCCCATTTGGATGGGACGCGCTGACGCTCTGCTGCCCCGGGGTTCCCTCAAGTACGCCTTCCCCAGTGAGCCTCCTTGCACAGGCTTGTGCAAGTTCAGGGAGTCGAGCAGTAGGTTCTGTTATTTGTGCATATTAGCTGCCCGAACCTGGTTTGCCGGCCTTTTACTCCTCGCGGCAGCCTCCCTGAAAACCCCTGGAGTGTTAATTCCTTCAGGTGGTAAGCACTCTCTGCACCCGTGTCCTGGTTTTCTGCATGTTAGACAGTGAGACCAGACACGGTAGACCTTGACTGGCTGTGACAGCCTGTCACTCAGTTTTAAGACCCTACGTGGATAGTCTTTCTGCTGAGATGAGGTCTATTCATTGACTATGGTTCTCTTCAATAGAGGACCTTCAGGAATGTTGATTAGTGTGACACTTCCTTCCCCCAGAGAAGTTGAAGTGCAGGCTGTCCCTTCAACTTTGGAAAAGTAGGTTGCGCAGTTGCACTTGCTGTTTATACTTCATATTGAAGAAATATAGAGCTGAGTATCATCAGCGTAACAGTGAAAGCTAACACCATGTTTCCTGATGATATCTCCTAAGGGTAACACATAAAGCGTAAAAAGTAATGGTCCTAGTACTGAGCCTTGAGGTACTCCATACTGAACTTGTGATTGATACGATACCTCTTCATTTATTGCTACAAAATGATAGCGGTCAGATAAGTACGATTTAAACCATTCTAATGCATTACCGCTAATGCCAACATAATTTTCGAGTCTATTCAAAAGAATGTTGTGGTCAATAGTATCAAACGCAGCACTACTATCCAGTAGCACTAAAAGAGAGATACAACCATGGTCGGATGATAAGAGCAGGTCATTTGTTACTCTAATGAGAGCAGTTTCAGTACTGTGATAAGGTCAAAATCCTGACTGGAAATCCTCACAGATATTATTTTTCTCTAAAAAGGAACATAATTGTGAGGATACTACCTTCTCTAATATTTTTGATAGAAAAGGGAGATTTGAGATCGGTCTGTAATTAATCAATTGATTAGGGTCAAGTTGTGTTTTTTTAATGAGAGGCTTAATAACAGCCTGTTTGAAGGTTTTGGGGACATATCCTAATGACAGTGATGAGTTTATAATACACAGAAGAGGATCTAGGATATCTGAAAGCACCTCTTTTAGTAGTTTAGATGGGATAGGGTCTTACATACATGTTGTTGGTTTAGATGTTTTAACAAGTTTATAAAATTCTTGCTCTCCTATAGTAGAGAATGAGTGGAATAGTTCCTTAGGAGATCTATAGAACACTATTTGATCTGCTACTGTTCCTGACGGCTGCATGGTGACAATTTTATTTCTAATAGTATCGATCTTTGTTGTAAAGTAATTCAAAAAGTCATTACTACTGTGCTGTTTGGAAAAATCTGTTGGTGCTTTATATTCAACTTGTGTAAGGAAAGCAGTGGAAAAATCCGAGAAACGATTTAGGAAATGCTGATGCGCTGCACTCGCGGTTATATGATAAATGCGAACGATAAGCAAAAGTGAAAGCAAAAGGAAAAAGGACAGATTAACGCAAAACAGAGAGTGAGCCAAACTAAGCGGCTAGTGGAATGCTAACGCGCTGCTGTATATATATAACGTAACAGTGAAACGATCAGATCAGTCAAATTAGTTTGACGGCTCAAGTTTGAGATTTGGTGAAATCAAGAATATATTTTATCACTTAAACTACAGTTAGTAGTAGTAGTAGTAGTAAGATAGATTGCTAAAAAGTGTAAACGAAAACGCTCTGCAAAATGCTCTGCATGCTGCTCCAATCAGCGCAATATGGCCGCGTCCTATCGGGGCGCTAGCGGCTTCACTTGAAAGAGGGCAAATAAGCAAATAAGCAAATAAGCAGCCCACTCAGTCATGTAAAACAAAGACTGATGTTGACATGTTCCACAGGCTCTGAGATTCCTGCCAGCACAAGAACCTGGACCACAGCTAAGACCAAATGAGGCACATACTCTTCAAAATGAGTCTATTCAAATTATTTTTTTTTCTACTTAAGAGCACATAAACATTATAAACTTTGGAAATGCCAAGTATGTGATGTTCATTTATATATTTCAACTTGACATATACTACTATGGAAGGATATTCTGGACTATTTTCAAAAGAAATTGCAAATTGTACTTGCAATTGCTTTTTCCATATGTGGATGCATAAACTCAAATAACTCAACGTGCCCCCTGCACGTGGTCACCAGTAAACTTACTATTGAGAACAAATAACATTGATTGTACTCATAGCATTAAATATTGGCAAACAAATCATCTAGCTCAAAGGACCACTAATCTCTACAAAGGCAACTTAATAGGAATAACTCTTTTCTATTTAATGCACATTTAGGGATATATTGCATAAAAAACGCTGGATGGAAATGCCAAGATGCGCATAAATAAATAAATAATAATAATAATAATAATAAAAAAACTGTACGCATAAACTACGATGGAAATACTTAATAAATTAAAAAGAAAAAAAAAAAAAAAAAAAACAGAATATAACAGAATAAGGCTGAGAAGGCTTTCTTTATTTTACGAATGCTCAATGTTTTTGTTTTTATTGTGAGTGTACACAAATAAAAGGTGAACTTTTTACAGTTCCAAATAATTGAACTTATCTATATCACCAAAAATGACAAATTATAGTATTTTAAGTTGGTTTTGCTACTATAAAGGGGGGAAAAATCTAAGTGATCGCACAGGAGCCTCTTGTCGTGGGAAATATTTGTATTTGTGCCTAATGAGAGATGCATCGGTGCAATTCAGTTTCTCTTTGAAATTTGTTATGGTTACGCTTTTATATTTTGTTCATAATGAATGCCATTATAATTTGTAATTTATTTTATAATTTGTATATATAAATTTGTACCATAATTTTATAGCTGCTCATATTTTTTTTGGTCTAGTCTGAAAACCATAAAATGTAAAGGATTTGTCGACAACTTGTTTCTTCTCTCAACACAATCATGCAGCAAATGTTTTACAAATAGCGTTCAAAACGTACAAATAGCCTACGTTTTTAAAACTTATTTAAAAATATGTTTTTTAACTCTACATGTTTTTTAAGGAACTTCTAACTAACTTTTATTGTTAGTTTGAATGTAACACATTTGCATGAATTTGTTGTAAATTACAAATTCATTGTTATAGGACTACAGATGAAAGAAAATAGTTTTGACTTGTTTACTGTACACCTTGTTACATAGCGGCTTTTAGACATTGTTTTGTTTTTTGTTATAAAAGTCAGTAATGACAAGGAGGCACCTTCCCGCAATAGAAAGTCAATGAAGAGCGTTGGATTGTTTTCCCTCCAGTGTGGGCATGGCCTAAATGCGCTCTCTCTCTTTACAATCATGCCCCACAGTATAGACCCACCTCTGACGCTGATTGACAGGTTTCTGTGTAATGCATTGCGTTTGAGTTTTGGCAGGCTACATATGTGACGCAGAGAAAGTGAAAAAGCTGACGTGGAAATTGAGATTGCTATTTAAATATGACAGGGTCATTACTGGTAAGTCATAGGACATACAGCTGCAAATGGACTTTGCTTTTCCATTTGAAATTTGGCAGTCATTGTGTGCGAAAGCAAAAACGCAAGCGATAATGCAATACTTGCAGTTGCGTTTATATTATGGCACAATTTATGTGTCCACATATGAAAAAAAACAAAAAAACAATTGCAAATACAATTTGCAAATAGTCCAGAATATCCTTCCATAATACACTACCAGTCAAGTTTTTGCACATTAAGATTTTTAATGTTTTTGTAAAGAAGTCTCATCATGCCTGCATTTATTTGATCCCAAAATACAGCAAATACAGTTTGACAGTTTTAGCAAGTTCCCACATGACTTAGTTGTCATTGTGCTCCGCCCCCAAATGATTGCTTCAAAATCTGGCAACCCTGGTGGGCCATCAGTTGGTCTACACACTGTAAATCCTGTTTTATATGTTATCAGAGATAAAAGAAGAGTTGAAAGATAATTTGATGTCCGTGTGATTACTTAAAAGAGAAGAAAAACACAACGCAGATGACACGGGTCACACGTGGTGCCCGTGATCATTTCGGATCATCAGATCAGCGCTTTGCAGATCGCCACGGTTGCATGACGGCTCACCTGCTTCGCCGAGCTCCTCTCTTCAATTTCCTTTATCGCCATCGTTCACAGCGGCTCCGTGCTCGTGGATAAAGAGGGCGCGTGCGTGAGATGTACAACACGTGACTTCGCCGGACAGGCTGTGTCTAAAGAATGGTAAAGAGTGTCACTGACTGACTGATCGACGATTATTCCCTCCGTCAAACTTCCCTCATCTTTGATGCGTATTAGTCGAGAGAGGCTGTGTGATAACGCGGGATGCTTCGGTGACTTCGAGCATCGTATCCTTTATCTATACAGAATATCATGATTGACTGTTGGTACGTTTTAAATCGGCAACAGTGACTGATTGTTTAAGTGAGATATTTTTTATCCATCAAGAATATAAACATAACACTTTTCCCTTTAAACTGTATTCATCCTCATAATTAACAGAGTTTGTTTGGTTTCAAATTTCACCAGATCATATGTGAAATGTATGTGAACATCTGTGAATTGGTTAAGGTTGTGACATTTGAGACATTTCAATTCTTAGTCATTTTTCATGTTTTATGTGTTTTCACATAAAGATGCAAAACGCAAACTGATGTTTCTGATCTCATCATGAGCAGACTGGCAGACATAGAACTGAGTGCCAGTGAGCTTCCAAGTGCAGTGTTTGACATATTGAAATGTAACTTCAGTGAGTTAGCTTACTCAAATATGCCTATGGCTGATTTCTACAATACTGTCCCAAGAACAAACGAAAGTCCCATGGATTACTGGATATGTCTTAACAAGGCTATGGATGTTGCTTATGAGTGCTTGCGCAGACGTAATATACGTTTTATATGTTGGGTCTCACCGAGTGGATGGGGCAAGTGAGTTGTTTTATGCACCTGTGACAGTTTGTGGCCATTACACATTGAAGGGGTTACTGGATTCTGGTAGTATGTCCTGCACACTTAGTGAAGAGGGTGAGTCCAAGCTGCAAGCTGATGGTCTCCTTCCACGTCCTCAAGTAATTCCAAGTAATGTAGTTCTGGTTGGTTGTGGTGGCCTTACGACTCAGCCGAAGTTTACATACGACTTGGAGATTGAAGTCTATGGATTTAAGTTTGTCGTTCCAATTCTTGTTGTGCCTCGGCAAAGAGACGAGTTCATAATCGGAAGCAACATGATCAAATGTGTTCTACAGAAGATGAAATCTCATGACAAGTACTGGGAACTTGTTTCTTGCAATAACAGTAATCCTGAGTGTGAGCAATTCCTCGAGCTTCTGAGCTGCATCTCCTGATGATCTGGACCTCAGCAGCCTGACAAACTCGGTACTGTGTAACTTTGTCAAGCAGTCACTCTACTTCCCAGACATGAGTATCTTGTTTGGGGTAAATTGGCCACAAACGTTCCTGTTTCCCCAGGAAGCACTGTAATTGTTGAGCCAACCACTGCACGCTCTGCACCTAGGAACATTCTTGTTGGACGAGTAGTAACACCGATGTGGGGTGATCGATGGTGCCGATGAAGATACTTAAGTTGGATAAGTTGGATTGTGGAGAGGCAAAGGATTTTGTACACAGGGTCCATCTTTATGATGAGCACCCATTCTGTCTTCCCTATCGCCGCATCCCTCCAGCCCATTATCAAAAATTGAGAGAAGTATTGCCAGAGATGGAGGAAAAAGGAATAATCAGCAAGTCTGTCAACGAGTATGCATCACCTTTAGTGATGGTCTGGAAAAAAGATGGTAATCTGAGAGTTTGCACTGATTTTCGCTGGCTCAATGCTAAAACCATCAAAGATGCCCACCCTTTAACACATCAATCTGACTGTCTTGCAGCCTTGAGAGGTAATGCCTTTTTCAGTACCATGGACTTGACTTCAGGATTTTACAAATTTCCACTCCGTGTCTGACCGACGATATACTGCCTTCACGACTCCAATGGGGTTATACGAGTATAATCGTCTCCCTTTCCCTTTCCTTTTTATGCACATGATGCTCAGTATTTTCGGTGACCTTAATTTTTCCAGTCTTCTCTGTTACCTTGATGACTTGTTGGTCTTTGCTCCATCTGAACAGGAGGCACTGAGGCATTTGGAGATTGTGTTTTCTTGATTGAGGTCCAGCAACCTGTAGCTAGCTCCCAAAAAATGTCATTTTCTGAGACAGTCTGTAAAGTTTCTTGGCCATGTGATAGATGGTACTGGTATATCAGTTGATGAAGAGAAAGTGAAAGTCATCTCTGCCTTTCGAAAGGAGGGATCTAATGAAGGAAGATGGAACCACACCTTTACAAAAGAAAATCAGATCTTTTCTCTGCATGGTCCTGTACTACCAAGCCTTCATTCCAAATTGTTCACGTATCGCCAGACCCTTATTCAACTTGACAGCTGGCCAGAAACGATCAGTAAAGGGTGCAGGTGGTCGTAGAAGAGCAAACACTTTTCGGGAGTTGACCTCTCAGGACTGGACCCCAGGCTGCGATGTGACCTTTGAAGAATTGAAGAGATTGGAATTCTTGGCTCTTAAGTGTGCCAAGGGATCCATTTGTCAGACCGGTGAGTCAGCGGCTCTTGTCAGAGCCCCTATTCTGAACTGTTGAGGCAAGTACACAATGTTGAGGATGGAAGTGTGCAAGAGGTGTTCCGACTTACCTGCCAACCGCAAACGTTAAGGTCAGGTCCACTTGACGTTGGCTTGATATGGAGCGTGATGTGTGAGATTATGTAAAGAAGTGTCCCAGGTGTGTCTTCAGCAAAACTCCAGAGCCTGCAGCGAGAGCCGCCTTGGAGAGTATTAAAACCACAGCCCCACTGGAGCTCATTTGCATTGACTTCTGGTCTGCTGAGGATCGGCACAACAAATCTGTGGATGTTTTAGTAATCACAGATCACTTCACAAAGCTGGCACATGCTTTCCATGTCCGGACCAAACGGCAAAAACAGTAGCCAAGAAAATATGGGACAGCTTCTTCTGCATTTATGGATTTCCCCAACGCATCCATTCTGACCAGGGGGCATCATTTGAGAGTGAGCTGTTCGCTGAGCTTCTAGAACTGGCTGGCATCGACAAGTCTAGAACTACCCCTTACCACCCGATGGGGAATGGTGGTACCGAAAGATTCAACAGGACATTAGGTAACATGCTGAGGTCCCTACTACCTAGACCTAAGCAGAAGTGGCCACAGTTAGTACAGACCATGACATTTGTGTACAACTGTACAGCACATGAAACAACAGGTTTTGCCCCTTTTTACTTAATGTTTGGCAGAGTTGACCTTATGTTCCAGAGTGTTCTGCGGGACAAGTCAGTTTGTGACTATGACCAGTACATTCAGTCGCTCATCAGTGACCTTCAGTCTGCTATGTCAGTGGCGTAGAAGAATTCCACTCAAGAACAAAAACACCAGACTAGCCAGTACAACAAAAGAATTAAAGGCCTTCCTTTGGCCATTGGTGACCAGGTGCTTGTGGCTAAAAAATGTTGTAGAGGGAAACGAAAACTCACTGACAGATGAGAGCCTGTTGTATACACTGTCATTGCCTCAAAGCCTTCCATACACATCTATAGGATCCGTGACAGAGCTGGTAATGCGCGAACAGTACATCGCAATCTTCTTTTGCAAGTAAACTTCCTCCCTTTACCTGATACAGACTCGGATGGTTCTGGTCGAGAGGATGCTGGACCTACCTGCAGTGTGCCTCCAAATTCAAATCCAACATACTCTCATGGTCTAACTTCCCAGACTCACAGTGATGCTTGCTCCTACATTGTTGAGATTGAGCCTACAGAGGATGAAGCCTACATCAATCTGGCTGAGGAACTCTCACAAGCAGACTCTTTGTTCAACATCTCCAATGCAGCTACATGGGTGCATTCTCAGTTGCCCAGCCAACAGAAGCCAAAATCACAACTTGCTGTGCCTGTGGCTGATGACAATACTGTGGCTGGTGCTGGTACTGACCCCTTTCCCCAAAATCCTGTCTCTGACACTGTACCTGTTATGCAAGATCTCGTAGCTGCTTAAAATACAGCTGATCATTACTCTACTAGGTTTGGGAGAGTTATCAAGCCAGTACGTAGACTTATTGAATCTATGGTTCAACTTGAAACCTTGTTAGGTTTGGATGTTAGATCTGCAGATATTCATGTTTGAATTTAAAGTTTGACTCAAAGTACATGCACAAGAACTTTATTCCTTAGTTTTTTTTTGTTTTTTTTAGTGAAACTTTCTTTAATTGACTACGGTCTAAGTGTACAAGGTGTAATGGGCACTTTGGTGATGTCTATTGAATGTGTTGAAATTTGGCCAATTTCAAAACATTTTTATCCTTTCATTGGGTAGCTTTTAATGCTGACTGTCTTCACTGATTGTTTGGTGTGTGGACCACATAATTCTTATGACCAGTGTACTGAGTTCTAGTACACACCTAGAAGTTTGTGTAATTCTAGGGGATTGAGTGTAACAGGTATAGAAAGTAATATGTCCATTTCATATATAGAATTACACAAAAACGTTCACAAAGTATACCTGATATGCCTACCTGTGTGTA
This sequence comes from Cirrhinus molitorella, assembly GCA_033026305.1. Taxonomy (NCBI): domain Eukaryota; kingdom Metazoa; phylum Chordata; class Actinopteri; order Cypriniformes; family Cyprinidae; genus Cirrhinus; species Cirrhinus molitorella. Next base: position 26,354,537 of record CM065123.1, read on the forward strand.
TGCGTCTTCCCCTTTGAATTTCTGCAGCAGCATTCTTCTTAATTTCCTGTCTTTGCACCTCCTCTGCCCTTTCTGTACTGTCTCCACATGGGAGAGAAAAGAAAATAAGAGCGAAAACACACTGTACATCCTGTTTTATATGTTATCAGGTATGCTGTTTTTCATTCACTGTTAAATCGATTTTACTGCTTGAAAGTTTTATTCCTTTTTCTCTCTTTGCCCCCTTTCCATACTGTCTCCACATGGGAGAGAAAAGAAAATAAGGGTGAAAACACACTGTAAATCCTGTTTTATATGTTATCAGAGATAAAAGAAGAGTCGAAACGTCATTTGATGTCCATGTGGTTACTTAAAAGAGAAGAAAAACACAACACAGATGACACCGGTCATACTAGGACTCTTGTAGCGCTTACTCTATGCAATTAAAGAATAAAGACTGCAATGTAATTCTATGGACCAGCGTCTCAGAAGAATAGACTCGTTGCTGAGAAAGATGCCACAACAACAATGAATGGACTAGACTTTTGAGGATTTGTTTTCACTTCAAATTTGTATTTGAAAATACACAACTGGTAAGTCGGTTTAAGCAATAGAAAGCAGTGAAAAAAAAAAAAAAAAAAAAAAAAAAAATATATATATATATATATATATTAATTTTCAGTTACTCAGTATTCTGTTGTTTTTTCCTTTAGGCCTCAAAACCCTTTGCCTGTTTCTCCAGCAAGGTAAGTTCTTACACCCCACACAATAGGTGATGTACTTTTCTGTTGTACTATTTGTTTCTTTAAATTAATCAAATGTTCAAATAAAAAACAAAAACAAACATACAACTTCAGTTGTAAATCAAAAGTAGATAAACACTTCAATAGAATATAATGGATATCCTTCAATTTCAACCTTTCAATGTTTCAGTCTTTTAAGAAAAACACAGTTTCAATTTGTCCGTAGAGAGATGTAAAAGTTCTGTTATCCGTTCACGATGAAAAAATGTCCGAGAAGACAAGAAAAGTTATTCAATTTCCTACCAGACTCAAGGTGGCTCGCCAGTCCAAACCCTCCTCAAAACCACCGGAAGGCCGGGACAAATCCAGAATATAGGCTCCAGAACATCTCATCACATCGGACAGAGGACATCGAGTGAACATGAAAGGGACAGAATCACAACAAGAAAAAAAAAAAAAACCTGACCTTGAACAGACAAGGTCATTAATATCTTCAGTATAATAACATACCACATAAGTTTTAACTCATGAAAATGAACTGGTCACTTTACATCAACATTTTAAACAGATCTTGAATACATGTATCTGAGTTCTTCAAATAAAGATTATTTTCTTCATATATTAAATGTTTGTTACTTCTTTTCCACATAACACACTCTTTTACATATAACTGATCACTTCTCATCAATTAGTTAATCACACAGTTAGCTGTTATTTCCCAAATACAGCTTTACACATTTTTCCATACATAAATCACTCTCACTTATTTAATTTCCCTTGTTTTTCTTTTTAAACAACAATAACAATTTGATTTGTAGCTATTAATAAGCAAGCTGACTTACCAAGGAGATCGTTAAACTCACAGAAAACTTCAGAGAGGCAGATGTACCTTGTTCCATTTAGATCCTTTTCTTTCTCCTTTTTAATCAAAAATACACTAGGTAAACACTCTAGTAATTCTCTGATGCTAATGGATTATATATATATATATATATATATCACTATATCTTTCGATATTTATAGGTTGAATATACATTTCACTCAATAGAAAATATCACTTACACTCCCAGTCAATGCAAAATAAAGTTCGTGATTGCACTCACATAAAGCGTTCATAAGGAGGTTGGTTCTTTTCTTTTCCAACGGAGCACAAACGAAACAACTGGTCCTTCTTAAATTAAAGACTGCTCACTATTGGTCACAACTATTAATATACGTTCATATAAACTTAATATTTTCTTTTAGAAATTGACTTATTTTTAAATAAGTTTAAATACTTTCTACATTTATTAGATTCACATATAAATATATAAAACATTTTTTTCTTGTTACACCCTAGTAACCTTGGTTACACTCTCTCTGCATCTACAGTTGCAAAGACAGACATACATACATACATACATACATACGCAGAGAACACTTTTCTGTACTTCAAGGTTGCCTGGCTCTGCCCTGGATCTTATCAAATATGGTTAACGACACACACAATGACAGCAGCTTTTTAGAGCGTAAAAAGACAGACTAAATCCATATTCAGCGTATTTTGTAACATGCATAAATGTTCTAATCATTAATTGGTCACGTAGATGAGAGGTCCCGATGACCTCTTGTGACATGGTACTGTGACCCTGAGAAAAGACAAAACTGCAGTAAGAATGGAATGTGCAACAGTGTTATTTTACACTACAACTACTAATATATATTAACTAATAAATGTATCCAGTATTACAAACTTAAACTATTTAAGAAGAAACAAATATATATTTAATGAAGGACGCGATGGCTCCAGGATTCCACTCCTTCAACTGCTTCCTATTTTAAATTATTTTAATGTAATGTATTCCTGTGATCAAAGCTAAATTTTCACCATCATTACTCCAGTCTTACTCCAAGTGTAACAATATATACTATACCAGGGATGTCCAAACTATGGCCCGCTATCAGACTTGTGGCGGCCCGCGAGGGATTTTTAAAAATAATGCGAATCTGCAGAGATGGAAAAACTATCATCCAGTCCATGAGGCAGTTGTCACAAGCCACACAACAAATACAAAATAAAAGGTCAAAATATACACCCTACAAAGTGGCACAATTGTAAATAAGTTACTTGTTTTAAAATGCTTAAAAGGATCTGTAGACTTTCCAGTAGGAGAACAAATGCCAGTGTTATCTTCCAGCTCACGGGTACTGTAAATTTGTGGGGAAAGCATGGAAATAATTTGTTGTTGTATCTTGCAAAGACATGCTTTTTTCTTCTTCACATTGTTATGAAAATTTATACAGTACAGTATTTTCTGGATCATAAATCTTGTTTTCTATCATCTGATCTATCAAGCTGCGACTTCAAGGTCAAGCGCAAATCGCACACAATTTTCCTGCAACCCAGTTTTAATTTAAATATTTAGGCTAGGCATTTATAATACATGTTTAATTTGTGTTTGTTTTTACGAATATTTTAGTTCCTTTTTCTGTTTTACAAGATTTTTTGAAGAGTGAGGGAAATATAAATCAATGTTTCTAATGTTTGTAAACCTTTTTTGTTTATTTTACATTTATTTCTGAATGAAACATGGGTCTTAAACATCAATCTACTTTTCATAGAGTGCTCATTTAAAAAAAAAAAAAAAAAAAAAAGATGGTACAAGAATAGAACTGCCATGTATGTACAAGTATACATACAGTACAGTAGTAAGTGAGTGTTAATTTAGAATAAAAAAAAAAAAAAAATCAAATCTTCATTTGTCACCCCTGAGTCAAAAAGTTTGCCCACCCCTGCACTATACCATTCAAAAGCTTAAGGTCAGTGTATATATACAGTATCTCACAAAAGTGAGTGCACCCCTCACATTTTAGGTACCATTTTAGTATATCTTCTCAAGGGACAATACTATAGCAATAAAACTTAGCAAATTTGCTCAAAGGTAAAATATTTATGATAACTGGTTATGATTAATCATCAATATTTAGACCTCTTAGAATGAACTGTAGTAGAATCAATATTACAATTATTTAATCTGTTCGTCCACCGAATAGACAGTATAATTGTCTATCAATTCTAGGAAAGATAATTTTCTGGCCAAGAAAGATTACTTTCCTACCTTAGTCAGTACTAACAGTAATTTAGCTCGTAGTAATATCCAAGTATAGCATGTAGCAAATAGAATCGCACATTCAGGGACTTCGAATTGTGAGTACAGAATGGCAGTATTTAGCATCAATTAACCACAACCTAATGAGAATCATCAGAGAACCGAATCACCTTAAAAAGGGGCTCAAACTTAAACACGCATCTAAATAGTTGTAATTGGTTACTTGCATTGGCTTTGGTTGCTGAACAAGAGTCCTGATGTGGTAGACAATGGAAGTCCTTGATGATTTCTTTTAGGAGAGAAAGTCTACAAAGTTACTTGAAGCTAAACTACCAGAAAGTCTGACTCAGGGGATGAGTCTGTGAGTCTGAAGAGAGTCTCAACAAAAGGGTTACTGAGCCCTGTTTGACTTGCGCAATGGCCTTTTGATACCTCGCAGGACACACCCAGCCATTGGTGAAAGGGCCAATACAAAGCTTGGGTTTTGAGCGGGAGAAATGTTCTTTGTTCCCATTTACGGCCCATTTGCATGTTTATTGCTGGTCTGGAAAGTTGATGCAAACTTATCCAAAATGTAGTACAAACAGTATGAGCATACACATTCATCTAGGAAACAGAAAGCAGAACATTTCGATACCAAGAACGAAATGTCTAGAAGGTACCAAGGCAGAGATACATTCATACACTGCTGGAATATAAATATTTAGAGGTTAACTAAGACACACAATGAGTGAGACCAGAGAGCTGATCTGTGTAGCATCTCCTGATAACGGGCCACTTAACACCCATATAAACGCAGACTGGGGGGGCCTGTCTGTAATTATATGCAAATGTTAAAGACTAAAGGGTTTTTTGAAACATTACTGCCTGAACGATCCTCAATGATCCTGTGCAGACGCTACAGATATATTTTAGATTAGTCAGTGTGCAGCTTGTATAGCAATATATGTTTACTGTCATCTGAAAATAACTAAACATACAGCCATTATTGCCAAAATAGCTGGCAACAAAAGTGAGTACACACTAAGTAAACTTTTTAGGTAAAAAGTTTCAGTATTTTGTGTTAGTGCCATTGTTATCTAGCACTGCCTTAATCATTCTGGGCATGGAATTCACCAGAGTTGCACAGGTTGTTGCTGGGATCCTTTTCGACTCCTCTTTAAAGACATCAGAGAGCTGCTGGATGTTAGACACATGGACTGCATCCGAAATGGCATACTCAATGAGTAGGTGCTTAATTTCAATAAGTACTTACTTATTGAAATTAAAGCGCTAAAAGGGTATCTACTCTACAGCCAAATCTTGTTGTGTATGAATGCGATCTGCCATGTTGACGTTATCATGTGACATATAACGTTATTACAAGTGCAACAACTGCTATGAGCAACAGACTTAATTAATCTATCTGTAAATATTTTGATGTTGATGAAATTTGCTTATGTTGGGTTGATTGAAGTTTTAACAATACTAATATGACCCACAGTTTAATCCTTAAAGATAATATTTTTATTACGAAAACCCCAAATTGTCATCTCTTGAATGTTATTAATTTCTGTATTTTATTTGCAAAATTGTTTATCCACATGCAAATCTCCTTTGTTTTCCTCTTTTTCTTGTTGAATATCTCTGTAGTTTCATCCCTGAGACTACAAAAACAACAAATGCATTTTTTATGTATTATGATTTTATGAATTTTATGATTATTCAAAGATATTTAATCCTTTTGTCTGTATATTCTTGTACTGTGATGTATGCAACCCATTACAGTTTATGTTCTGTTTTTTTTTTTTTTTTTTTGTCATGATTGTTCTTTGTTAAAGATACTACCATCTTTCCCTGAGCTTGTATGTAATTATAAGTTCTGCAGTAATGATAATAAAAATAAAACAAGAGCGACAGGTGCCGAGGCACCGGCAGGCCCCTCGTCAACGATCTTCGCCATTCTTCCCAGAGGTCCACAACGACATCACCAAGTCGAAGCTGGACCAGCCCCCAAGTTGCCTCTGTTGTTTCTCAGATCACCCCGTTCTGTTCCAGGTACTGAGGACGGTATGTTTGTGGAAAATATTGTGTTTTAGGGGTCAGTTTAAATGCGCCCACACAAACTGCTGTTGTCACTGCTACAAAATTAAAACACAAACATTCTCAAAAAGAGAGAAAAAGTCCTCTTCCAATGATCATGAGCAGCAATCCCATTCTAGGTCGAGTGTCAGATTGGGTTTTGGGGATAATAGAACGAACGAAGCTACACTCTTCAGTTTGCTCATCGACCCCCACGTTTCAGTAGAGTGGTATCCACCTCGGTTCAGAGCAAGGACATGGATGTCCTGTGCACCGAGGTGAGGAATCTGCTGGCGACAGGAGTCGTAGAAACAGTTCCCCCAGCTCAGAGCGAGTCAGGCTATTACATCCACTTTTACAAAGTGCATGGATGTGGCTCTTCCCCCCCCTTAAGACAGAATGGAATCCGTGTCCTGAATTACCTCGACGACTGGCTCATTCTGGCCCAGTCGGAGGACGAGCTAAAATATCACAGATCCTTCCTCCTCAGCCACTTCATCCCAGCCAGCAAATTTCGGTTCTTGGAACAGTTCTAAACTCCACCCAAATGATGGCACCAATAAAATCTGGCACCGAGGGGACGGAGGAGCTTGACAGGGTCTACTGTATGGACATTCTGGAGCATTTTATAAACAGACCCAAGTCAGGGCCACTCAGTGCTTCTATCTGTTCGAGGTGTAGATACTGGCTCTACAAGAAGGCTATAGAATCTAGCGAACATGTTGGGGGTTGCCCAGCCCACAGCTCTACAAATATCAGACAGTGAGGCGCCACAAGCCAACACCCAGGAGGATGCAACACTTCTAGTTAAATGCGAGCTCATTTAACTAGAAGTGTTGCATTCTCTTGAGTGGGCACACCCTGTGCCTGATAAGCCAGGGTGACGGCATCCACTATCCAGTGGGCCATCCTCTGCTTGGAGATGGCATTTCCCTTCTGCTAGCCTCCGTGACAGAAAAGAGAGCTAGTCTGAGGTCCTTAAGCTTTGTGTCGGTCTATGTACCATCTTAGGGCTCGAACGGGACAGAGCAAAGCTAGGGCTGGGTCTGCCTTCTCTGGGGGCAGCGCTTGCATGCTCACCACCTGGTCCCTGAAGGGAGTAGTGGGAATCTTGGGCACATAGCCAGGCCGGGGCCTCAGGGTTACCTGGGAATCTGTCGGCCCAAACTCTAGGCATGATTCATCAACCAAAAATGCTTGCAGGTCCCCTACCCTTTTGATGGAGGCCAATGCAAGCAGGAGCAGAGTTTTCATTGAAAGAAACTTCAGCTCAACTGACTGCAAAGGCTCAAATGGGCTCTGCTTTAGTGTTGTGAGCACTAGAGACAGGTCCCAAGAGGGTACGGAGGGGTTCCACTTCAAGGCGTAAGCGTGTCTCGTGGAGTCAGCTCTCGCCAAAGTTATGGTGTCTACAACTGCTTGGGGTAGGCCACCTGGAACCTCCGCATCCCATCCAGGGACCAGACATGTAGTTTCCAGAGATCTGGACATGGGTGCCACAGGATGCCCCATCTCTGAGTCAGTAGATTCTTCCTCAGAGCAATCTGCCAGGGAGGGGCTGTCACACGGAGCATTAGTTCCGGGAACCAGGTCCGATTGGGCCAGTAAGGTGCCACTAGCTGGTTCAGTGGCCAGTTGTGTGCTAGTGCATCTGTGCTAATAGTTCCCTCGGTCAGAGAGTAAAACAACTAGGTCTACCTGGTCTACCTGAGCCTCCCCAAAACGTCTTCAGGTCAACTGGACCATCTTGGGATGGAGTCTCCATTCTCCAGGAAGAGCACCTCTCGACAGCTGTATGGTTGAGCAAGCCTGGAATGTGAATGGCACGAAGCAACCTCAGATGCTTCTGACTCCAAAAGAAGGAGGAGACAGGCGAGTTGTGACATGCAACGGGAGCGCAGACCACCTTGTCAGTTGATGTACACAGTGGTCGCAGTGTTGCCTCGGGACTCGGCTGTGGAGCCAATTATGGCCATATGCTGCAGGAGCCTCTGAAATTGTTTCAGTGGGACCACTGTCCTGCTCTTGAATGTATTCAAGCAGTTCAACACTGACTGGGCACATTCCTGCGTGGGGCGTGCCATCTGTTCGACTGAATCCAACTCCATCCCAAGAAAAGAGATCCTCTGCATCAGGGAGAGTTTACTCTACAAGGGCTGCCTCCATGACTTTTGTAAAAACACCAGGCGACAGGGACAGCCCGAAGGGGAGGACCTTGTATTGATATGCTCGTCCTTCTAACGTGAACTGCAGAAATGGTCTGTGGCGTGGAAGGATTGAAACATGAAAGTTCTGTGCGAACAACTGAAAACAGCAGAGCAAACTTGACCAAAATTACATCCTCAGCATATTTCAGTCTTTCTCTAGATGCTTTCTGTGGCTCTGAGCTCACCGATGATGAAGAGGCCACAGCTACATCTGGTCCAGGTGAGGCAACAAGGGCAGGTGGAGTGATGGAGGGTCTCATCCATGGCATAGACCATTTCCAGGATTTCTCTTTTCTCAGTGCACACAGCAATCTGCAGACATTTTAGATCATACAAAGATGCACAAATATAATTCAAAAGCTGCTATTTTAATAGCGCAATATAATTTGACCTCTGTATTAGAAGTAAAAAAAAATCTTACATTATATTTTTGTTTCAGGTTTTCCTTTTTTCCCCTACAAAAGATCTGCAGCAAAGGCACAGAAATCAGGAATCGGAAGAGTACTGTAATAGCTGTGTTTGAAATTACGATTAAAATAAATAAAATACATTTTGTTGTTACCCAGCAGGCACATGACCGACCTTCAATGTTGAAATTTGGTTGAAGTAACGTCAGTTGATGTTTCAGTGAAACAATATGTTAAATGTACAATGGCTACACTGTAACCGATTTTTGTAATTTGAACAGTATTTTACTGTAATATCTACAGTAAGATACTGTAAAATTTATATACAGTATTTTACTGTAAACCGCAAAGGATTGTGGGAAAATATATGGCCACTACTGTAATTCACAGTATTTACAGTAAAGTACTGTACAATTTACAGTAGTGAACTCGCCCGCGAAAAACTAACCAATGGCAAGGGAGACTTATTTTCTCCTGTTGAGAGGAAGTGGCGGTAAAAAGGACAAAAGAGAAATATTGCACCATTAACTCGACAAAAAGGTTAGTATATTATTTCTGTTTTATGAAAAACTGAGCTATTTTAAGTTTTTTTTTTTGCTTGTTAACAGCGAAATAACATTATTCGTCGTGTGGTTTTCCATGTAGGAAGTATTTCTGACTGACGGCCGCAGCGCCTCCATAACGGTAAAAACATTGACTGGTGAGTACGTTAAGGTGACCTACATTAGTCGAAATAAAGTTTTGTATATTTGTATGTTCTGCTGCCCTTTAATGCAAGTTAGCTCGTCTGACGAGTCGTCACTCAACCTTAACAGCGAGCTAAGCTGAAATACTGAGGTAAAGTGCGTCAGGCAGCACCACTGTTTCTGTGGAGATTTTAAACAGTATTTTCAAGCCCTTCTTTTGTTTGTCATTTTCAAGTTTCTGGTCTGGATGTCGTCTGCAACGTCGGAGGTGTATTTTGGATCCTGTTCTTGTGAATGACAGCTTATCGATGATAACATAACTGGTAAGCTAATAATGCCAGTAAGAGCGAACTGGCGCATAAACCACACACCCGCGCTCAAAATTTAAAATGAAAGGCTCTTAATGCTTTTGAAATAGCTTTCGTGGTACTTTGATTTCATACACTGTCTGTGTGTTGCTTGGAGATGCTCACATTTCGCTCACACTTCTGCTCACATTTGCACTCGTGTTGTAGTCGATTGCACTTAGCCTATTGCTTGTGTGATATTGCTTAACTATATGATGTAAGTATGAGACAAAAACTTTTTTGCTTAAATTTTAAGGACATTCTAACTACGTTATCTAAGCTCCATCAAGCAGTGAGTTGTTGCACTGCCTCATATTTGTCATCAATCAACTGTATGAAATGTCAGATGACCCACATAGGTTTGGGGCGGGGCCAGTGCGTTAAATGCGTTAATAATTTTAACGCATTATTTTTTACGGTTACACTTTATTTTGATAGTCCACTTTAGACATTCTACTAACTGTAAGTAACTTTGTAGCTACATGTCAACTACTTGTCAACTACATATCAACTAAATCTCATTATTTGCAACTACATGTCCACTAACTCTCAGAGTAGACTTTAGGGTTAGTTTAGGGTAGGTTTAGGGTTAGTTGAATAAGTTGACAAAGAAAGTGTTAGAAGATATTAAGCAGACAGTCTACTAATACTCTACTAACTGCTAGTTGACATTTTGTTGCAAAGTTAATTACTGTTAGTAGAATATCTAAAGTGGACTATCAAAATAAAGTGTTACCTTTTTTACTGTAATTAATTAATCTAATTAACGCGTTAAATTACCAGCCCTAATTTTAAATGATATTTAAGTTAGAAATATGTGTATCAATGTCGTATGCAACTTTATAGACGGTGCCTAAATTCAGTGACTGATGTGACATAAAACAGCGCGCTAATATGAAATACTGAGGTAAAACTCAAACACCGTTGTTAAGCACATCTTTTGTGTTTTATTTTCAAGTTTGTGGTCTCGTAGTCATGTCGTCTGCTGCATCGGAGGTGAAGTCTTTTCCTGTGATTGCCTTCGTAGCGGTGCTAACAACAGGTGAGCTTTCATCAACTTCACTAATGTTACTGGATTAGCCAAATTAGCCACAGGCTGCTGTTCTCCACTAACTCGCAGAACGGATTAACTTTTTAAAGAGAGCAGCGGACAAGCAATATATTAATATAGCAAGTTTAATAACTTTTTACTTTTTTTTTTTTTTCCTTATCATAAACTATAGTAAACTAAAAGGATGTTGTGATTCTTCTACAGGAGATTTCTGCAAGCACAAACTGGATGCTGACCAGTGACCATCAGGGCAGAGTCATCATACAACCAGCTGTCCATTTTACAGAAATGCAGAAATAGGTAACCCAAAATACATTAGTACATAGAAATAGCTAAATTTTTGAGGAAAACATTTCAGAATTTCTCTCCATATAATGAATATGCACAGTGCCCCCAGGTTTGAACTTCCAAAATGCAGTTTAAATACTGCTTCAAAGGGCTCTAAATGATCCCAGACAGGTAAGAAGGGTTAACCTCGCGAAACGATCTGTCATTTTCTAAACAAATTGACAACTTGTATACTTTTTAACCTCAATGCTTGTCTTGTAATGTGCATGCGTAGTCTGTGTGATATGGGTTAATGTCCAAAATATATGTCCAAAAACTCCCATCTCGTTTTCTTACCCAACTTCAAAATCATCCTACATCGCTGCAGATGTACCAACCCAGTGTTTACAAAGTGAACAAACAAATGAAATCAAAAGGTTTTAAAAAAAAAAAAAAAAAGCCTATCAGTGATGTAGGACAATTTTGAAGTTAACGATGAAAACGAGATGGGAAACTATATTTAGGAATTTAAAATGTATTTAGGAAGTTAAAACTTGGGGGCATCACACATATCGTCTATATGAAGAGAAATCCTTAAATGTTTTCCTCAAAAAACATTATTTATTTATGACTGAAGATTGGATGACAAGGTGGTTATTACTTATATGAAAATTTTTGTTCTGAAAGTGAACTAATCCTTTAACTATCAAACGTACTAACATGTAGTTAAGGCTGCAGTTATTCATCCATGAATCCATATGACTCCAGTCGTAGTTTAGGATAGATCTTTTATAGTTCATTATTAGTTAACACCTTTAATAATCATTAATATGAGATGAATTAAGTTTTAATTTAGTCATTGATTATTTATGTACCCTTACTGTAAAGTGTTACCATAGTTTCTTTCTTTAGTTTCTTTCTTACTACTGCGTTCATATGTAGAATATAACTTTTTATCAACATCAAAGTGCATACAGCATCTAGTTTGACAGTTGAGGCAAATTCTGTAAACACTGTAAACAAAATTATTTTTTTTTTCTTGTGCTTGCAGGTTCGTTTGGACAGTCAACCTGTGTGTCACCAAATGCATTGACAGTCACAGATCAGATGGACTTCTGGAAAGAGGGTGCAAAGAAAAAGCATCAGCCTGAATCCCATTCTGCTGTTTCTCATCAGAGAGCTTTTTTTATTTTATTTACAGTACCAGTCAAACTGTAAGATTTGTAATGTGTTTTAAAGACGGCCTTTTCTGCTCACTAAGCCTGCATTTATTTGATCCTACAGTAAGTACAGCAAAAATAGTACAATTTTGAAAAATTGTTGTTTAGAATAACTGTTTTCTATTTGAATATATTTATTAAACATTGAATTTATTCCTGTGATTAAAGTTTCATTTTTAGCATCATTACTAATTATTAGTCACATGATCCTTCAGAAATCATTCTAATATTCTGATTTGCTGCTCAAAAACTACTATTATTATGTTGCTGAAATTATTTTTAAATGATAAATTATTATAATGCTAAAACAGTTTTTTTCAGGTTTCTTGGATGAATCGAAAGTTCAGATAAACAGCATGTATCTGAAATTTAAATGTAACATTATAAATGTTTATCATCACTTTTACGTCATCACGTTCTATCATCAATTTAAGGCATCCTTGCTAAATAAAAGTAGTAATTTTCTATAATTTCATACCACCATAATAATGAATAATGTTACAAAAGCTTTTTATTCCAGATAAATGTTGATCTTTGGATCTTTCTATTCATCAAATAATCCTTAAAAAAATGTGCTTAACTGTTTATCAGCATGTTAGAATGATTTCTGAAGGATCATGGAATACTGAAGACAAGTAATGACACTGAAAATTCAGCTTTGATCACAGGAATGAATTATATTTTAAAATATATTAAAACAGAAAGCAGTTATTTTAAATAATAAAAATATATCACATTTGGATAAAATTAATGCAGGCTTGGTGGGCAAAAGAATACTTTGAAAACATAAATCTGGTAGTGTACTTGCTTATTGCTTTTCAGTATGTGTATGTTTTGCCATGATACAAAGTCTCCAGGGGACTGTGGTGATGCCATTTTTTTCTGCTAGTTTATCCTAGAAGTCAACATTTGTAATATGTTCTTTTAAAAAGAAAATGTTCAACAAATAAAAAGAATATTATGCTCATGAGTTATTGTGATTTTTATGTGGTTGGGGTGGTAAAAATCTTGAATTACTGTGCTGTACCACAATTGAATTATTTTTACAGGTAAAAAGCATTTAAACTAAATAAAAATAAACTCTGTAGTACTGATACTGTAATTGAAAATACAGTAAAGATACTGTAAATGTAATTACAGTAACAGTCATTTTAGTACTGTAAATGTGTTTACAGTAATAATACTGTAAGCGTTTTTACAGTAACTTACTGGCATCCAGCTGCCAGTAAGTTACTGTAAAATTTACAGCAAACTTTTTACAGTGTAGGTTAAGAAAATCACTTATAAACCAACACTGAAATCAGCTTGTATCAAAAACAAGTTTAACTTAAATAATAATAATAACAATAATAATAATAATATAATGTATATAAAATAAAAAAAAAGTGTCATTTTTTGAAAGAATGTTGAAATAATGTTTAATGCTAAATGGTTGAAAAAGGTATATACAAATTAAAGTTTTAACATATAAAGAAATTTCTGCTTTTTCAATTAGTTTTTATGATCATTATTATTATTTCATGAAACCTATTTGAAAATATAAATGTATATGTTGAAATATAATTATTATCATTAACAACAATAAAACTAAATTTATTTCGCTACCACGCTGAAACAATTCCTATTGGTTGTTTTACCTTACTGCTTTGATCGTGATTGGTTAATCTGGCTGTCATCCAGGAAACTGGCCAGTGAAACTGTTGGCACACTGATTTATAATAGAGAACTGAATTGCTCATGACATCATAAAAGTGAAGCCACTGCACCGCCATATTGGTATTCCCTAGTATTTGCATACATTATATTGAATAAATAGAAAATTATACGATTTTAATGAGAAAACCACATAACAAGTCAGCGTTTTTATATCTGAAGTCTCACAGTACATTTTCACAATGCAAACGTCTTAAGCATGTAAATGGTTATTTGTTTAATGTTGGAAATTCCCTCTGCTTATTAAAAATCTACGTTCAAATAGCCAACATACAGTCATGTACATCAGATGAACATGATAAACATCGGATGTTCAACATATGTCTGCAAATGACAAAGTGCTCATTTAGAAAGCTGAATAAAGATTATGTTTTGTATACCCTTATTCACCTTGTAACGTTACAGTGATTCACTGTTTATGTAATTTTGTTATAGTGTTTTTTATTTGTATAGATGGCTAACTGCATGTTTCAACAATAATTTAATAATTTTGTTAACAATGTTCATTTTGAAGCAGGTAATAATTTCTTCGTTAAATTAATAATTAATTCAACCAGGGTCCTAGCTGGGGTTTGCGGGGCCCCGCTGCAGGTTGTACTTGTGGGCCCTGTTTGAAATTGTTTAATTTTTATTTTTGTTCTATTCATTCATTTGTGCTATTTACACAGTGTTTAATTTTTTTCAAGTTTGTAGGTGTCCAGGTACAGAAACAGAATAATTGAATGTAAAATAGCACTGCATAGTCTTCACTGTATAAATTAAAAATAGATTCATTCTTGTTAAAACTACAAAGTAATTCAGTCAAGAGCAGTGAGTGATTTTCTTTCGTTCATTTTCTTGGATTAACATTAGTTAATAGCCCTTTTACACAGCAATCCCGGTAAATTGCCATAAAATAACCACTACGACTTTACTGGTAAATACAGAATTATACTGTTCACACAGGCAACGGCGTTCTGACTTTTTAACGGTAAGAGACTATTCACACAACAGCACCAACATGCCGGTAAATTCCGTGATGTCAGCAGAAACGCTTTAGTTTCACTCTCTGTCCAATTTGACAACAAAGTATAGTGACCGGCATAAGGCGCTAATAATTTTTTGCTCTTATAAACCCATGACGTGCATTATAGTATCCAACTGCAGAGCCGCAGCGCTGATAAATGAGAAAGAAGGCTGGGTCTCAAGTGCAACACTTGAAACAGTTGCGAGACGAGATGCAATTGTCAAAGATTTCCATCAAGTGCATATTTACATAGCAAAACAAATTTAAAGCAGCTGAGCGTAAACAGCTCAGAGTCATAATGTCATTTCCATAAGAACAGTATGATTGGCCAATTTGGACCAAAGCATTTTCCTTTGAATAAGTCTTTATTCATCAGCGCGTTCTACATGCTCATACTGGTTATATTCATTCCGCGTCCACACACAGCAGCATTCCAGCAATTTATGGTAATTTATGGTAATGTTACAACTACCTTACTGGTAAATTGCCAAAACAAATTTACCAGTGTTTTTGAAAAGGTCCTATTCACACATGGAAGGTAATTTACCGGTAATTTACCAGTAAAGACTGTATGTGTGAAAGGGGCTAATGACAGTAGTTAATAAATTATGTGCAGAATCTACATTACAATCAATTGACCCGTTCGTCCAGCGAACATTCAGAGTAACTTTATATGTATTCAAAGAAAATATATTTTCTTGGCCACAGAAAGTAACTTTCATATATACTTATAAGCATGTAGCTTGAAACGGAAATCGTGAAGGGACATTAATTTTGCGAGGCAGAAATCAGAAACTCATGCAATTTGTGCACAAGAATTTTATTAACTAAGGAGTAACACATAATTAATCTAAACAAACAAACATACATTCATTCATACAGGGGAAAGGGAAAGTGAGAAGCCATTAGAGAAACAAGGAGAATGAAGCTATGAAAGGAGTCAGTTAACCTTTAGTAAAGCCATCAGTGCCGTTTTTAAACGGGTCTATAGCTTATACTAAACCTCTATTTAGTTCAACGTACAATGCCTTGGTTGTGGACGGTGGTCCTGATGCAGTCTTGTATGAAGGTCTTGATGGTTTCAAGGTTTTGGATTTGCAATCACGTTCTTCCGGGTTTGAAGAGTGATGTTCTCCAAAGATGTCCTGACTCTGTGGTGATTGGGAGTTCCTTCCCAGTGAAATAAAGAAGAGCAAAGGGGCTGAGAGAGAGAGAACCAGCCGAAAGCTGATGATCCTTGGGGAATGGAAAGACAAGGCCGCACGGCCTGGCACAAGCTTAAAAGGTCTCAGCGCCGGCTCCGGGACTTGGCAACCAGAAGATTGGAGGCTGAGTGTGTGGGCTGCACCTGAGTGTTTCACCCCTGCTCCTCCACCCTCCCGGACTTGAGTGTTTTTTGTTTTGTTTTGGGCTTCGGGAGCCGCCCTTAAAAGGGGGGAAATGTAACGTGGGTGTTCAGGTTTTGTTTTGGGGTTTGTTCACGTTCTTGTTTCATGTTAATGTTTTCATGTATTTTATTTTGAAGTATTGTTATGGTTCCTGTCTTGTCTTGCTTCCCTGTTCCTCTTGTTCTCCTGCCTGTCCATGTATTAGATCCTCATTGGTTGCCATGTCATGTTCTTTGTTTTTTCATTGGTTGCTATGTGTTGTTCAGTGTTTTCTCAATGGTTGGTTTTGTCATGTGACCCTGTCTGTTTCCTATAAGTTGCCTCATGTTCCCATTGTCCCCTTGTCGTGTATTAATGTTGTAACCCAGTATTGGTGAGTCTGTTCGTGCCTGTTTTAAGTCTGTTTCCATGCCATGCCCGTTTTGTCAAGTCTGTTCGTAGTCAAGTCAAGTCACGTCAAGTCAAGTCTGTTTCAGTCAAGTCAGCGTTTGGAATGTTTGTTTGGATTACAACTTTTAATTGACTTGTAATTAATCAATGAAACATACACAAATTTTTAGCATATCACTTAATAATCATTTGTGAATGTTTTGTAAATTCTTATTTCATCATTAACTAATTATTTATAAATTACTTACAACTGAACGTTATTATAAAGTGTTACCGTAAATTGCTCTTTTTTTGAAAATGTGCGGAACAAAAATAAAAGGAAACAATAGATTCTCCACCTGGCCCTCCTCTGGGGGAGGGAGTGGTGTGGACACCTCCATCTCTGGGTCGGCTGTCTCATGGCTGCTTGGCCTTACACCTGCCGCCTGGTTTGGCGGGGGCCTGGACAGCCAGACGCCTGCCACCTAGGTGGAAGTTGCTACTTAGGCTGAGCAGGAGCAGAGGTGGCAGCCGGGGTGCATCCTCAGCGACGAGCAGATGTGAGGCAGCAGCTGGTCGTGGGGCAGGATGTGCTTGATTGTGCTTCTGTGTCACCGAAAACTGCTGAGCAATGTTTTCAACAGCATCACTGAAGAGGCCGGTCTGACAGACAGGGGTGTTGAGGAACTGAACTTTGTCAGGCTCACGCATATCTGCCAAGTTCAGCCACAGGTGGTGTTCCTGGACCACTAAGGTAGACATTGCCTGACCCAGGGAGCGTGCAGAGACTTTCGTCGCTTTCCATAGTTCCTGCATAACCCCTGGGTTGGAACTACCCTTGTGCAGTTACTTGAGCGCTTTGGCCTGGTAGACCTGCAGGAGCGCCATGGCATGCAGGGCAGAAAAGGCTTTTTCACAAGTTGTGTAAGCCTTGCCTGTCAGAGAGGACGAGAACTTACACGCTCGGGAGGAAAGATGCGGATTACCCCACCAAGAGGTAATGGTCTTGGGACACAAGACCATTACCATCCCCCATTTGGTCACCTCCTCATGCACTTCAGGAAAGAAAGGCACTGGAATGGGACACTGAGAACCAGCCCAGGCTGCCCCAAGAAACCAATCATCCAGCCGTGAGAGCTCAGGACATCTCTGGGTCTTACTTGGACAACACTGCCACACCCAAAGGAATCTTCATCCATCAAGTTGGACATATGGCCACCTTCCGACGCAGTAATCAACATCTGGTCCTCCAGGGGAGCCCCAAAAGTAACGACTGGTACTGCACAACAGCAAGCCCTTCTGAAAGCTCCACAGGTTGCAGTGTCATGGGGAGTGAGGAGCCCGAAGAGGTTGACTTGGGGTGTTCTTCACTGTAACCCTCAGGTCACCTGGGTTATTAACTAAAGTAGGCTTTTTCTGAGCTGGCCCAGAAGAATACCTAAATTGGAGAATATACGCAGAGGCTCAAGTCCTCTCAAGACATTGCAGTCTCAATCTTAACACTGAGTTGGTCATGTTCCCACAATAAAAACATGTACCATCCATGAGTGCTACCTAAGCATGTGTGAGGCCCAAACACGTGAGGCAGTAATCATGACCTTCACCGGGGGCCAAGTTGCGACCACATCCAGTATCACACGGCCTGAATGACATCTTGAAAAAGACGTAATGTCAGAACGTGCACGCTCTTTTAGGAAAATTTGATGTTGAGGTGCACAGGGAAATGGCCGCGGCTACACAACAGTATGATGGTGCAACAAAACGGCAGTAAGTCATTGCCCCTGAGCCCAGTGAGGTCTTAATGCAGCCCTACCAGTTGGTATACCCTCAGCAATGAACTTATTTAGTTAAGAATAAACAAAAAAGCACAGTTGCAGGTTAAAAACCCACAAAAGATGGGACACTGCAGCACCCCACAAGCACGCTGGCAAGCAAGCAGCAAAACAAAAGGAAAACAAAACAAAAAAAAACAAAACAAAGCAAAACAGCCGTGTCGGAGCATCCGGCCACGCAGTGACAGAGCAGAATAAGGCATGTTAACGCACATATTTACATCTAAAATACTAACAAAAACAATGAATCCACATACCTATAAAGGGAAGTCTGAAAAAAAAAAAAAATAAATAAATAAAAATAAAAATAAGTTGTACATACCAACATGCGGAAAGCATGTCACCCATCCAAACCAAACATTCACATCAGCAAAAAAAAAAAAATAAATAAAAAAAAAAATAAATATTTTTTCAAATATATTTTTAAATATATTTCAAAATATACAAAAAATGACCAACAAAAATATTTGTTAAAATATATTTCAAAATATATTTACGCACATAGATTTTTTTTACAAATTGGCCATTTTTTGTATACACTGTAAAAAAAAAAAAAAAAAAACATAACATAAAAGTAAAATATCCAAATTTAAATAATGAAAACAAACTCTTATAGAAATTTTCATTAAATGTTTTACAAAACAGATATTGCTTGAATATAGCTCTGGACATCACAGAACAACATATAGATAAAGTTTTTTTATTAATTGTCACCACTGTTGAGATTCATGCACTGATTATTGATGTCTCTTTGCATCTTAACTGCACTGCTCAATATATATATATATATATATATATATATGAACATCATAAAAGTGCAGAATATATTATATATATATATATATATAATTTTATTTTTTCAACAATTAACTTTTTTATAGAATTTGTGCTGTCAACATCACCTAACCTTTTTTTCTCTTGCAACTGTCACTTTAACAAACATGCTTTAGAAACTTTATGCTTTAGAGTTAAAGCAGCTAACACTTTAATCAAGGGTCAAGATCTCTATCATGGTCACATCAAACTTTACTATTTTCATTAAAACATCAACATTTGAAGATGCTTAGAACTTGAGAGTTTAGATAGTTTAATATTCTGTTGCTGCAAGTCATTTGAGTTTATTTATTTACTTATTGAAGGTGTCTGATCATAATAATTAATGAAATATCTGTAAAATAACTGTGTTCGTTAGTGTTTAAATAAAGTTTTGCACTTTAAGTTAGGATATTTTACAGTTTTTGTTAGACATTTTTTAATAGTGTGAGAAATGGTGCCATTTGCACCACCTGGTGTTGATTTTCTAAATTATTATTACCATTATTTTTGTAATTTGACATATATTTCTATAAAATTTAAGATTAAAAGAGAAATACTTCCATGAATAATACAGTATTTATCTGTATAAAAATTAGAATTATAATGGCATAATACTTAATATAACAGCTGAATTGTTAATTTTACAGATGTTAATAATTTTACAGCGTTTTGCATAAAATGTAAAATGACTGGGGAAAATACTGTTTATTTTGAAAACATATTAATGTTTAAAATATGTATATATATATATATATATATATATATATATATATACAGGAATATATATATATATATATATATATATATATATACAATGAAACTGAAACACTTGGCTTTAGACCACAATTAGTTTGGTGTTGGGCCTTATTTTGTGGCCAATACAGCATCATTTTGTTTTGGGATTGACAAATACATGTCATGCACAGTAGCCAGAGGGATTTTGAGCCATTATTTTTATAGAACAGTGGCCAGGTCACTATGTGATTCTGGTGTAGTAAAACGTTTCCTGACACGCTCCTCCAAAACATTTCTAAGTGCCTCAAAAATATTCAGCTCTGATGACTGTGCAGGCCATGGGAGATGTTCTATTTTACTTTCATGTTCATCAAATCTCTCTATCACCAGTCTTGCTGTGTGTATTAGTGCATTATCATCCTTATACATGGCACCACCTTTAGGGTACAATGTCTGAACCATTGGGTGCACATAGTCAACCTTCACACTTTTGCTCTTACTGGTGGAATGTGCAATAAGTGAAGATTGGCCACCAGGCTGCGCAAATATAGCCATAAAACCTCCAACACTATATTGGCCAGTGTTTCAGTTTCATTGTCCAACCCTGTATATATTTATTAGGGCTGGTAATTTTACGCGTTAATTAGATTCATTAATTACGGTGAAAAATAACGCATTCAAATTATTAACGCATTTAACGCACTTGGCCCCACCCCAGACCAAGGTTGGTCATCTGACATTTCATACAGTTGATTGATGAAAAGTATGAGGCGGTGCAACAACTCACTGCATAATAGAGCCTAGAGAACATAATTAGAATGTCCCTAATATTCTAAATTCCCCCCACTTTTCAAAATCCCATCCACTTTCAAATTAGTTTGTTAAATTAATGTCTTATTTTGTAAATTGCATGCTCATCACCGCCAAGAGTTTCACATGAACGTTAAGTGTGACTCCCCAATGCACATAAATTAGGCTACATAACATATCTAGGCTGTTATTAGTATGTAGGCTAAAATAGGTTGTGTTGTCTATAGCTCTATAGTCTCTATTTGCACTTTGAAAATTGGGAGAGCCTACAAGGTAAGTTCAGACAATTCAAAATGCACATGCACACCATGTATTTGGTCATTGAGAATTTTTTTTTTTTTTTTTTTTTTTTTTTTTTTTTTTTTTAATGTGTTAAAATCTCTACCTAAATACATTTCTCCAGTAAAGCATAATAATTAAGAGTGGGACCTCACACAAAGAGCAGCCTGGCTAGGGCCCTGATTCAAATTGTAAACATTTTCCCCCATTTTGTGTCCCTCATGGTCCAAAAGAGCATATGCAATACATTTTATCAAACAAAATATTTACTTTTGTAATGTCTCTTTGTTGCTTTACACAACAATGACTTTAAATTATTTTTGGGGAGTCATTTCTCAGCCAAATTTGATGTGCAATTAATTTGCAATTAATTAGATTAGTTAATTGCCACATCACATAATTAATTAGATTCAAAATTTTAATTGCTTACCAGCCCTAATATTTATACATTCAAAATATTTTTTAAAAATAATACATACACAAAAAATGACCATGAAATATTTACATAAATATTTTTTTACTTATGTATTTTTGTATATTTTTAAAAATATATTTCTACATTTAAAACATATATATTTTTTAAAAATATACAAAAAAAAAAAAAAATTGCCAAAAATATACATTTGCAATAAATAAATAAATAAATAAATAAATAATAAAATAAATATATTTTCCACCAATATATATTTTGGCCACATATAACTATATATTTTAAAAAGCATTTAAAATTTTATTTTGACCAAAAAATGCATTTTCTTGCCACAAAAATACATGTAAAAATATATTTTGGTATATGATTATAACGCCACGCCAGCAGAGGGAGCCCTCTCCTGAGTATTGACTGGTTACTGCTCCCTCTGCTTCACAGGTTACTTCCTGATTGTGGGGTATTTAGCATGGCCTGGCTAACAGGCCGTTGCAAAGTATTGCCAGTCTATCTGCCTTATCGAGCGTTCTACTATTATTGTCTTGATTACTTGTGTATGACCCATTGTCTTCCTTGTTTTGATTTTGTCTTTTGGATTTCCCCTTTTGGTTTGTTATTTGGATTGGACTGTCTTATTGTGTATGAACTCTTGGCCTGTCTTAGGTCTACGCTATCTGGTTGCCAATTTGGATTTGGTTGCTATGGATTATAACAAACAACTGCACATGGATCCCAACTCTGCTTCCATCTCACTACATAATACTTTACCTCCAATGGATCCAACAGAAGTTTCCAATCTACAGGCGGTGTCTGCTTACCAGAGCAACATTCTTAAAGGATACCAGGAACAGCTAGGTAAACTGCAAGTGGCTAACGACTATCTCACGCAATACATCCACCCACCATGCCGAGAAAGGTAAGCTTTGCTTTACCCGATAAATTTGATGGCACAGCTGAGCATTGTAAAGGATTTCTCCGGCAAGTGTAAATCTTTTTTAAACACAGAGGGGATGATTTTGAATCGGATGAAAAGAAATGTGCCTTTCTCATGTCTTTGCTAACTGGTAAAGCGATTGACTGAACTGCGGCGGTCTGGGATAGTTTGTTTCAAAGATGATTCTCGTATTTCGTTTAACAACTGCGAGACGTGTTTGTCTCATGTGCCATCAAGGATGTTTTGACACAACTCCTACAACTATCCCAGGGCCGCCGATCAGCCACTGATTATGTCATTGAATTTAGAATGCTCGCAGCTTAGAGTGGTTGGAACGACATCGCACTCAAGGCAGTGTTTCAGTCATTTTCAGATTATGTGACACTAGCTATTAAAATACATAGAGGAGGCTGTCAGTTCAGGTTTCATTCCTCTTGAACAATTGTCATTGCGTACATTAATGATATCTTTATTTACTCCAAGTCAGAAAGTGAACACCAGGATCATGTCAAAACTCTGTTGTCTAGACTACAAGAGAAACAACTTTACATAAAGAACATAAGAAGTGTGAATTTCATGTCAAACAAACTTTGTTCCTGGGGTATAACATCAGCCATAGAGGTGTTGAAATGGACAGTTCCAAGATTACCATAGTCGCTAAATGGCCGGCCACAATCAAAGAACTTAAGCGCTTTCTGGGATTTACTCATTTCTATCGATTCTTCATACTAAATTATAGCATGATTGCTGCACAATTGACATCCCTCCTGAAAGGAAAACCTTCAAAATTAAGATGATCTGAAAATGTCACACTTGCCTTCGAGCAAATGGCCAGGTGGAGAGACTGAATGAAATCAGCAGGTACCTATGGTCATACTGTGGTTGTGAACAGCATCGCCGGTCAGAGTTTCTACCATGAGCACAGTATGCACAGAACTCTCTAAGACATTCATCGAATGGCCTCACCCCATTTCAATCTGTGCTAGGATACCAACCCCCCTATGTTTCTGTGGTCAGGACAACCGTCTATGGTACCGGCAGTTGATGACTGGATTTGTCGTAGTGAGAGGGTGTGGGACAGTGCTCATGTAGGTCTGCAAAGGGCTGTCAGGAATCAGGAGATCCAGGCCAATCAACCTGGGCAGAGGGTCTGGCTCTCTACGCGGACCTCAAGCTGCGGCTACCAAGCAGGAAGCTCAGCCCAAGGTATGTTGGACCGTTTAAAATCTTAAGACAGATTAATTAAGTCACATACCAATTAGAGCTTCCTGCTAATTATTGTGTCTCTCCATCTTCCATGTATCCCTCCTCGAACAGGTCTACCCGGGTGCCGACCCCAACGTCGAGGACGAGGAGCCACCTCCACCGCTGGACATTGATGGATCTCCTGCATATGCGGTAAAGGAGTGCTCATATGCTTGTGTATGACCCATTGCCTTCCTTGTTTTGATTTTGTCTTTTGGATTAACCCTTTTGCTTTGTTGTTTGGATTGGACTGTCTTACTGTGTATGAACTCTTATGTCTTACGTTTACGCTATCTGGTTGCCGATTTGGACTTAATTGCTGTGGATTATAATAAACAACTGCACATGGATCCTAACTCTGCTTCCGCCTCATTACAATGATGGTTGACACTAAATATATTTACCATATATAATATATAGTATATTAGCTTTACTTGCAACATTTTTAAATATGATAGGCAACCTTTCATTACATATAAATGTTGTAGGAAGTGAGGATGTTTTTATGTTCTATATACTATAAAACAATACAATATAAAAGTACGTTTTTAAAGACAGGTGTAAGATATTAGCTCAAATTCTTAGGGAATGAAATAGGAATCAGATCTAAATATCTGATTAGATTAAATTGATTCAGAATTAATAGTTTACACTCATTAACCATTTGTCCAGCGAAAAGATTTGTGGCCAATGATAATAATACAAACCAGTATTTTGTTAACTCTAAGAGCAAGGTAACAAGATCTGGGCATAGGTTTAGCTTTAAAATACACAACACAAGACAATGCTTTTTAATAAATGAAACAGTAATTTATTTGAGTAACTCTAAGACACACAAACTAAACTGCTGATACAGTTCTGTTCTGTAGAGGATGATGGCACGATCGCGTGGTGGTCAAGTGGGGGAGTGCAGGTGGAGAGCAATCAAACCAAAGGTGACAGGCGAAAGGCAAAGAATTGTAAGGAATGTTGGGTTTTAAGCAAGCCGATTTGGTCCATCCCATGAGGCTATGGTCCAATCGAATCTTGCTGCTTGTTCCTCCTTGCATAGATACATATGTTCATCATGTGGCATCTCTGCAAGTTTTGTTAATAACTTCAATAAACCATTGTAATGCAAGTATTGTACACAATACTAACTTTTCATTCATTCCCGTACTCCGCACTCATCACGACAATTCCTCAACATCAAACTTGGATATTTTTGCATACACAGTAATACTTCTAGTGACTTTTCATACCAAAAGTGGATATAACAGATGCACTCATACACATATACTCGATTACATAAAACACCCCATGCATATAGAAAGATGTAAAACACATTATTAATGAGTATATTTGCTAATGGTAATAACTGTCTGTCTTTTAAAGAGTCACGTCTATAAGTTTGTGTGTTTCTTTATTAGAGATAAAGAAAAGGGTGAGTTTTAGTGGAATGTTAGGTGGAGTTTTAGTGTGTATTCGATTGCCAATTTATGCGTAGCTGGTCAGAGATACACTGAATGCTCTGTTTGCTTAAATGAGTCCAGATAAGGGGAGTTTAGATTCCCTGAGGGATAAGGAGCAGGGCTGACAGGAAGCTGGTCCAGATAAGCTGGCGTCCTGTGATGACCATGTGATGGTCATGGATCAATTTAATGACTCGCAGATGGCTGAGAAGGAGAATATTTTAGATTCTTCTGGAAAGAGGTGATTTCTGCAGTTCGTTTGATGATCTGTTCGACTAAGGCCCTACGCAGGCATAAGTGTTTACACTGTATGTAAAGAATGTTTAGGCCAATCTTTACTGTGTAATACTCTGTTACCCTTCTGTCGTTTTCAGCTGCTCATTCATTCTATTTCTTCTGAGCCAAAGAACAATTTATCTAAAAAAGCTGACACGGTCGGATTGTGTTTACATAAATACCTTTCCTTTCATGTCTTCCCGGTTGTGGTTCTTACCTAAAGAAAAACGATCAGCGTGATCGTTGTGTTCAATGTTGAGCTAGTCTCACACTGAAACAACGTTCGCTTGGCTCACGAGTCACATTCTTTTTGAAGAAGCTGCGGCTCACCTCGACTGCTTCCCGCTTCGGCCCTTCTACTTCCGAGTACGAGGCCGCAGCGATGTGCATCAATATCGAGCAAAGGACCCTCAATCAGGTTTCTGGACAGATTGATTGTTTGTTTTAATACAGCTTGATTTCTGTTCGAAACCTTAAGTTGGTTAAAAGGTTGGCTGCAGCATTGGAGGGGGGCATAAACCATATGAAGGTGATGCCTCAGCTGAGCAAGCAGGGGGGGCAGAGTCTCAGTTTGGGCAGACACTGAAATGGCGGCCATGCTTGAACAGGCAGCTAAGGACATCGGGCCTGATCGGAACCCTCCGCCTCGTTCTGAGTGAACGGCTCCCGAATTGCACAAGGTTCTGATGAAATCGTGGTAGGGCTTTTTTGCTGAAACACGGTATATCAGGTCCTCCTCCCTCATCTCCCTCGATGGGGGTCCAGCGAGAGGGTCTTCGGGATTCCCCAGGTGGATTGGCGCTTCGGTACAGTTGCCCTTGTTGCGCCGTCCCTTGGTGGTAGTTCTCCAGACTTTCGCCCAGAGCGTGAAGTTGGCTTTCACGCCATCTGGACGGGCTGAGTCCACCATGCACACTTCGGCCACCCTGTGTGCTGCCAGGCCAAAGTGTTATGAGATCTGCACAAGGGCAATATCGACTCAGAGTGTTTGCAGGAACTACGTTCAGTTCTGACTACGCTTCCGAGCATCGAATATCATAACGCAGGCTCTGGGTAGAGCGATGTCCACCACGGTGGTCCAGGAGCACCACCAGTTGCTTAACCTGGTTAAAATGTGGCGTGAAAGCTCGCTTTTCTACGCCTCATTTTTTCCAGGTGAGTCTTTTTGGTGACACCATGAAAAGTTATTCTAACTTCCCATGGTGAAGAGCGGGCCATCAGTGTTCCTCCTGCGGTCAGGCCTGGCCCTGTTTCCCCGGGACAGCACTTCCTCCTGCTCATCACCAAAGACGGCCCCCTGCAAAGAATGTTGTGGCCCCGCAGCCAGCAGGTCCCACAATCTGGCCCGTTTATGGACTATTTTGCAAGAAGGTGGCATTACCAACCCGTCCTCTGGGCGACAGGGGCCCACAACAGGTTTGGCAGGTCCCTGTGACGGACTTCTCAATAAACACTCGGTGGGCTTTGGAGCTTCTTATCTCCAGCCAGTGTGTTTTCGCTCCAACCAGCCACAATGTCCCCACTCCAGGTATGTCGAGATGGTTTCCTCAAGATCTGTTTCAGAGTCTAAAGGATTGGTAATCCCTCTCACCAACTGCTCTGAACCATCCGACCCAGCTACGCAATCCAATTTGCAAGATGCCTGCCCGGGTTCACCGGGTTCTCTACAGTGATATTCTGGTGTAAAACAAGTTTCTTGACTACTAATGATGAATTTTGCAAGCACTTAAATATCAGGTATGATTTACTTGTTTCACTTGAACAGAATTCAGGAAATTTCAGTTTTCAGAAATTACACAAAGTCTGTATCTGTAGTTAGATCAGGGTGCTCAATAATGTATCTTTGACCTTCATTATGTATGTTTTGATTACAGAGTGTTGTAAATAAAATAAAAATAATCTAAAACTTCATTCTTTGAATCTTCTCACATTGTTTCTTACCTGACAGTCGGTCTCACTGATGGGCCAGGGGAGGGCTCTTTGTCTCTCGGGTGTGAATCACTAAATATTCATGACCATTGTCACTCTCTTCCATATCCTCTTTCAATGACAAAACATGTTTTGTAAGATTTGCATCAATATATTGCTTTCTTTGAATGAGTGAGCGAGATGATTTTCACATCATTTTGTGGAAAAAACTCCAGCCTACCACATTCAGTTCTCAAAAGTTTTGTGAACAAATGTTCTGTATGTTTCGTGTCCTTATTTCAGTCACTTTATTTATTTTTTTTTTTTCACTAACCACGCATAAACGTTGTTTTCTAAAAAAAAAACACAAACATGTACATTCATGTTGTTTACATATTATTGTAGCCCAGTTTGTGCTGATTACAGTGTAACTGACTTTAGCCCTTAATATGTTTTTAAGATGCTGAAATAAAATGCAAGCAACATGAGTGTACATGTTTGTGTTTTTTAAGAAAACAGCATTTATGCGTGGTTAGTGAAAAACTAAAAAATTAAAGTCACTGAAATAAGGCCACGAAACACATTGTAGTGCATTTATTAGATCAAGGGGAAATATTAATAATTAATCATAACCCATTATAATTATAATATTTGGATAATTCAATAGAATTATCTTGATAAAGCTGAATTTACATTACAATGAATTGACCCGTTCGTCCAACGAACATTCAGGGTAATTTCACATGTATTCAAAGAAAGGATACTTTCTTGGCCACAGAAAATAACTTTCTTCTTATATACTAGTGCATAGAGCATGTAGCTCGAATCGGAAATCGTAAAGGGACATTAATATTTTGCAAAGCAGAATCAGAAACTCATGTAATTTGTGCACAAGAATTTTATTAACTAAGGACTAACAAATAACTAATCTAAACAAACAAACATACAGTCATTCATACAGGGAAAAAGGGCAAGTGAGAAGCCATTAGAGAAACAAGGAGAATGAAACTATGAAAGGAGTCAGTTAAACTTTAGTGAAACTATCAGTGCCGTTTTCAACAGGTCTATAGCTTATACTAAACCCCTGTTTAGTTAAACGTACGATACTTGCGTTGCCTTCGTTGTGGACGATGGTCCGGGGCAGTCTTGTATGAAGGTCTCGATGGTTTCAAGGTTTTGGAGTGATGTTCTCCATAGATGTCCTGACTCTGTGGTGATTGGGAGTTTTTTTCCCAGTGAAGTAAAGAGAGCAAAGGGGCTGAGAGAGAAACCCAGCCAAAATCTGATGATCCTTGGGGAATGGAAAGACAAGGCCGCATGGCCTGGTACAAGCTTAAAAGGTCCAGAAGAGTTATTAGCTCATCATCTTCTTAGGTTCTGGAAAGAACCTCCACCGGATCATGCTCGAGTCCTGGTGCGCCGGCTCCGGGACTTGGCAACCAGAAGATGAGACACGTGTGAAGAGGGTGAAAGCACCAAAAACACTGAAATGAACTGAAGACACGAAGACTGAAGAAACTGAAGAGACTAAAATGTGGCGGGCGTGAGTCCTTTATCTTCTAGAGTGGTCACACCTCTAGAAGTTCAGAGAGCCAGTGGTGTCTTGTATCTTTGGAGTGAAAGTTAATGGTCTTTGTCCAGATCTATAGTATTTTGCATATGTAATTCGATTGGGTGTTGATGCAAATACTACTAAGGATTCTTAGAACACTAATATGTTGCACAGGTATCAACAAATAATATCCACCATCTTTTAGATCAGGGATCCTCAAATCTGGACCTTTGGATCCACTTTCCTGCAGAGTTTAATCAAACACACCTGAGCATGCTAATCATTGCCTTCACAATCATTAGAAACTCACAGGCAGTTGTGTTTTAGTAGGGTTTGTGATAAACTCTGCAGGTCATTGGACCTCCAGGGTAAGATTTGAGGAACCCTGTTTTAGATAATCAAAATACGAATTCAAAGATACCAAACACTGCATGTATGTTTTTATACTAGACTAGTAATCTATCATAGCACATGCATAAAACAGTTATACAATACCTAAAACTACATGCAGGAACGGTCATAATATACACAGTGATCTGTGATTATTTGTGTGTTCATCATAGAAAGGTTTGTCTAAGAATTAACCCAATAAGTCACTTTCAGTGGAAGAATATGATTGCTTTAGGGAGAGTCAGGATGGGGGAAGAGCCTCCATACATTCTTTTGGATCGTAAAGTTTGTCTGGTTTGCCAGAAGTGTCCTGGTTGCCATGGTAACCGGGCCCATCTAAGACTTTGTGGCACCGTGTTGGTTTGGGTGAGGGGAAGTCTGTGCTTACTTGTTAATTCAATAAACAACTGATTTGGGTAAATCTAATGAACCATTGTCTGATTGGCCCACACGTCAGGTAAGAAACAATGTGAGAAGATCAAAGTCAAATACACATTATTTAGCACCCTGGTCTAGCAACAGAGATGTGAACTGACATTTATGTTTGTGTCATTTCTGAAAACTGAATTTTCCTGAATTCTGTTCAACAAGTGAAACAAGTAAATCATACCTTATATTTAAGCGCTTGCAACACTCATCATCAGAAGTCTAGAAACTTGTTTTACACTAGAATATCAGTGTAGTTGAACATCTAAAGTTGGTACAGTGCTCTTAGAGGAAAACAGTTTGAAGAGACAACAGGATTCATCTGTTGAGCAGGTTTCAGATAGCAAAAAAACAAAAAAAAACAAAACATCTGTGAGCTTATTAATATAATGAGAATCTGTGTATATATATATATATATATATATATATATATATATATATATATATATATATATATATATATATATATATATATATATATATATACACACACACGCACACGCACACGCACACGCACGCACACACACGCACACAATACTCTCTATAACAATACTCTCTATAACAATACCTCTCTTTGCTGTTGCTGGCACGATTCCCTCTTCAGCCTCAAACTGCACCTCTTCATCTGCTGAAAGGATTAAAAAGTATTCAAAAAAATACAGTGTTTGTGTCAACAGACAACATACAGTAGGTCCAATAGATATTATAACAAATAAATAACAAGTCTAACATATCCAGATGCATTAGAATAATGTAGCTAACACTGTTTACTATACTACACCTGTCTTATCTGCCTCTGAGCTAACTTACCTGAACTGTCTCCATCACTGCTCTTATCAAATGTCCAATCTGCATCATTCTCATGGTCACTAAATCCTATCTCGTCCTCACTTTCATCTGCAGGAAGATCCATTTCTGTCCATTTCTTCTTTCCCTTGTGTGTGTGTGTGTGTATATATATATATATATATATATATATATATATATATATATTTCTTAGAATGGCTTAACTTGAAGTGCTGTGTAAAAAAAAAAAAAAAAAAAAAAAAAAAAATCCAATAGTGGATCTAACTTAGAAATTTCTAACTTTAAGTTTTCTTATAATTAATATTTTTGTTATTTGAAATGTTGTTTGTGTTGATTTAATTGGTGTTGCAGTATTATAAGCTTTAACACAGAACTTATAAATGACACCTTATACATACTTTCCAACAACTTTTATTCCAACAGCTTTTATTTATTCCATTCTTTTTTTGCTGAATATTATTGAAAACAAATATAATATTGCATTATCATATATCATAAACATTGGTATAAAACCAAAATCATTGCAGTTCATGAAAATTCAACATTACGCAATCTTATAAGAGGAAGACTATGAACATGAGCCTCTCTAAAAATCCTTGGAACTTTTTTATGCATGAAACTTCACAAAGCAGTTTTTTTCAGAGGTGAGGCACAGGAACACCTCACATTTGGTGCACTTCACCCTAACAACACCCTTACAGCCAGAATACTTGCATCTGCCTTTTTGAGACACTATGGTAGGCCAATGGTTGGTCTGGTCCAGTCGCACTGGGTGCGGTGGCAGTGAGAAGGTAGGTCTGAGACAGTGAGACAGTGGCAGGGAAATTAACATAAAGAGCATGTTGCCATATGGCAACACCATGCGGTAGAGGGAGATATATACACACACACTGGAGATCAAAATTAGAGAACAATTTATAAACAATGGAACAATTCTGAAATAATGTCATCTTCAACAGTTGAAGGAGTTTTTGTCCTGTCTATACCATGCTACCAGAACACCTTTTCCACAAAATAACTAAGGCATTTCAACAAAAACTATTATTTTGCAGAAAACACACTGATCAAAATTAGAGAACAACAAAGACTGTAGCATGGAAAAAGATTACAACAAAATTTTCTGAAGGTTACAACAGTCAGCAATAGGAAGTGTACAGGCCTCTGCTCTGAATGACTTCAGCACATCTGCGGCCACAGGACAGCACTAGTCTCTCACACTGCTCTGGTGTGATTTTGGTCCACTCTTCTTCCAGTCTCCTCCACAGTTCGGTGACTATAGTGGGTTTCTTGGCCATAACTTTGTCACCAAGGATTTTCCAGAGGTTCTCTATTGGGTTGAGATCAGGACTCTGGGCAGGCCATGTCATTATTTCAATGTTTTCAGTTTCAAGGAACTGCTTTACCCGTTTTGCTGTGTGACATGGAGCGTTGTCCTGCATGAACATTGCGGGCTGATTGGGTGATGAACGCAGGGAAGGAACCATATGTTGTTGAAGAAGGTTCTGATAAACATTTGCATTCACTCTGCCATGTAGCTGTATAAGAGGCCCAACTCCTGCTGCAGAAAACATGCCCCAAACCATGACACTTCTTCCTCCACTTTTCACTGACTTCTTTACACACTTTGGGTTCAGTCTTTCTCCAGTTTGTCGCCGAACATAATGTTTCCCATCGGACCCAAATAAATTAAACTTGCTTTCATCACTGAAGTGAACTTTGGACCAGTTCTCCTCTGTCCACACAACATGCTCCTCAGCAAAGCTTAGTCTAGCCTTTTGATTCTTTCTGCTAATGAGAGGTCTGGTCACTGCAGAGTGGGCTTTCAGTCCACATGCTCTTAAACGTTGAGACACTGTATGACGAGACAGATCCTTACCCTGTTCAGCGCTGAACTGGTGAGCAATTCCAGCTGCAGTGTGGAAACGATTGCCCATTGAGATCCTCCGCAGTATCCTGTCCTCTCTTGTATTTGTCTTCATGAGGGTGGCCTGAGGGCCCCACGTCCTCTAGTGGGGCCTGTGCTCGCTGCCCATCACCATGGAGCCCGATTGCCATTTGCCATTGAACATCAGAATTGACAGGTCCATCATTGGCACCCTCTTTTCACAGATAAATGCAGGTTCACCCTGAGCACATGTGACAGACATGAAAGGGTCTGGAGAAGCCATGGAGAATGTTATGCTGCCTGTACCATCATTCAGCATGACCCGTTTGGTGGTGGGTCAGTGAGGGTCTGGGGAGGCATATCCATGAAGGGATGCACAGACCTCTATAGGCTAGACAATGGCACCCTGACTGCCATTACATATCAGGATGAAATCTTTGGACCCATTGTCAGGTCCTACGCTGGTTCAGTGAGTCCTGGGTTCCTCCTGGTGCAAGACAATGCCTGGAGATTATGCATGCAGTTCTTGGAGGGTGAAGGAATTGATACCATTGAATGCTCGCCTGATCTAAATCCAATAGAACACCTCTGGGACATTCTGTTTTGGTCATCCAACGCCACCAGGTTACACCTCAGACTGTCCAGGAGCTCAGTGATTCCCTGGTCTACATCTGGGAGGAAATGCCCCTAGGACACCATCTGTTGTCTCAATAGGAGCATGCCCTGATGTTGTCAGGCATGCATACACACACACTTGGGGGCCATACAAACTACTGAGTACCATTTTGAGTTGCTGCAATGAAATTTCAGCATAATGGATTAACCTGCTGCATACTTTCTTCACTTTGATTTTCGGGGTGTCTTTGAATTCAGCCCTCTGTAGGTTAATCATTTTCATTTCCATCAAACCATGTGGCATCCTTTTGTTCCAAACACATGACCCAGTCCATATCAGTACAGATATCCATCATGATATATTTCCCTATTTATACTTTTATCGCATTGTTTTCTAGAAAAAAAAAATAAAATAAATAAAACATCCTGGCATTGTGAGACACCCTTTCAGCCAAGAGCCCCCTCTACTAGGAGGCTGTTCGACCCCAGTTGGCGCAAAGTTAAAAGTGGTGGGTTTTTTTGGCAGAAGAATCCACGGAGATGGGGCATCAATTCAATGCTATCCCTCCTCTAAGGAGGCCCAGGCGGGCACCTTTCTGCATCTCCCCCAAGGTTCAGGTAGCAGCTATGTCTGCTAACCATGACCTGGTATAGGGCAGATCAGTGGAGGTGCTTGTTTTGGTTATCTGATTTCTCTGAGGTGCCCAGGGGCTACCGCTTAGCCTTGTCTCCTCTTGGATCTATCGGTGGTCCTCCAGGGCCTATGACAAGATCCTCTGAACCCTTCAGTCAGTTGACCTCAGTGCCATCTCTACGAAGACGGCCTTCCTGACTATGCTCACAGAGTGGGAAACCTCCCCTTTAAACCCTCTCCGTCTATGACTCTTGCCTAGAGTTCGGGCCGGTAACTCTCACGTTGTCTTGAGACCCCAGCCCGGATAAGTGCACTAAGTGCCCACCATCCACCAAGTGGTCACCTCGCAAGCCATCCCTTCCCAGGAAGTGAACCCCAACCTGTCCATGTTCAGTCTGTACCTAAGATAGAACATTCTTGGGATTCAGACATTCTAGTCAGCTCTTGTCTGTTCGGAAGGCAGCAGAGAGGGAATTCAACAATTTATTCAACAATTTGTCTCTTCCACATCACCGTAGCACCAGTTTGGAGAGTATCCACTGGATGCAAACAGCGTACGCTGTTCTCTCTCAGCTGCAACACACGGATATGTTTTCCAAGTTTATTTATGCTTCAATTTGAACGAAAACATTGTATCCATGGGACGTTGCCTAAAAATGTACCCAGAATGTTCTAAGACGGTCATGATGTGAAGTTCTTTAAAGGCTTGGTGGACATTTCTTTCCACGGCAGAGAGCTCTTGATATATATCGTGTGTGTGTGTGTGTGTGTGTGTGTGTGTGTTTTTATATATATATATATATATATATATATATAATATATATATATATATATAAATAAATATATAAAATAAGCATCGTCTCCAAGATGCTTCAAAAGCGTAAGTTTTTAGGCACCAATTAACTTCTATTAACTAAATTAAATCAATATTTGATGTTTAAAGCAACTTTTGCCCTAGGTACATATTTGCATAGTTTTTTTACATATTTGCAGTCGTTGAGATGGTTGAGGATGCAGATGGCCCTCTGCCAGAGTGGGGTCAGGACACCCTCCGTGAGTTTCAGGTCTACTATGTGATTCTCCTATTCATGGTGTGGATTACTCGTTATGTTTTAGATTTATTAAAGACTGTTTCACTTATCCACGTCTCTGTCATTCTTTCCAGCAGAGTTTATGACACAGACAGACTGGATGGTGATGAGATCAGGGGCTGTATGTATAAAGCCGCTCAGAGTAAAATTTTAGTCTTAATTGTGTCAAAATTCTAAGAATGACATAATTTTTCTCTTATTCCTAGACTTAAGAATAAGAGTGATTAATAAAGGTTCCTAAGTGTTAAGACTAGGTCTCAGCTTTAATAGAGCTGGAGAGGTCTCCTAACCTAGTTAGGAGTAACAAGATGGCAGCAAAGAGGAGGAGACACACACTTTCCAATGAACATATTGTCACACCGTCAGCACATTCTCTCAGCCCCAGTCACCGTGATCAGTCACCATCCAGCCAATCCCCAATGCACCGCACACGTGAGTTCTAATTATCCACACCTGGTTCAGTAATTACCCACTCCCTTTAAATACTCACCTTTGTCATTTACTCACCAGCTGGAATCGAAGTTACATGGATTCTGTTCTGTGGATCTTCTCTCCGACGTATTCATCCCCCTGTGCTCCTGAAAGGACTGCCGTTGCGAACCTGTGGATATACAAACACTCAACTTTAAGGGAAGTGACTGTTCAAGTGCTGTCTCTTACTGTGAACGTGCACTCACCTGCTGGACTGTGTATTCGTGGACTAAATACCCAACTCACCTGTTTCACCTGTTTGAAAATATCACAAAGTAATATCCGCCTTTTGTCTGGTGCAGTCTCAGGAGCTAGCAGCGGTGGAAGGTCATCCATGATGACAGTCAGTCCGTAGTGAAAGCCGTCACTGGGGGAAAACGCAGCCCTCTTGTTCTCGCGTGCAGGTGCGGCCGCCATTTTGAGATTGCGCGCCGGCGCAGCCGCCATTTTAAGATTGCGTGCCGGCGCAGCCGCCATTTTGTGATTGCGCGCAGACGCGGCTGCCATTTTGTGGTCATGTTTCTCCTCAGCAAAGTCCATAGAAAATAACGAGTCCCCACACCACAATGCAAAGTCCAGAAAGTCGGAAAAACATGAGCGTGGGCCCTCTTGACGAAGCCTGGTTTTGAGGGGCTCGTCAAGACCAAAGCAAAAAACGTCCATAAAATGGTTCTCATCAAAGAATGGGACCTTGTACATCAGTCCACAGAAACACTGTACATAATCCACAATGGACATACCATTTTGCTTGAGGAGTAGAAGCTGTCCAAAAGGGTCCATGGTTGAACTGGTAGGTGAAATAAAGCTGCTGGATCCAGGGTTGGCGAAGTCTTCTGTAACAAACCGGGACGTAAACAGGTGGATCCAAGTGCTAGCTTTATTAACAGAACTCGTAGTTGTACAAACAGGATCAGGCAGGAACAAACATGGGCAACGTAGGAGAAAACAAAGAAGTGTCAGTATCCGAGCGTGAAGGTCTGGGGCCGGCAGCGAGCAGGGTAATCCAAGGGCCAGGCAAGGGGTCAATAGGCGGGCGGAGAACAGTCACGGGAACCAGGAACAAAGGAGCTCGGCAACGGAAGGGCAACCAGGAAATAACGCTCGGAACTGACAGTATTAACTATTCAAGACTTTGCAATCTGACTGTTGGTGAACTGGTCCTTAAATACTGTGTGAGAAGCAAGATGGCCGACAGGGGTGAGAGGTGAGAGGACACAGGAAGTTCATGAGAGAGGTGTTATGGGAAATGGAGTGAGTCAAAGTCCATGAGAGAAGTGAAGGCTCCCTCTAGGGGTGAAAGGAGGGAGCCACAGCGGGACAGTTCATGACAATGACACAGTAAGCAGGGTCTTAAATATACTAACCCACCAAAAACAACAATGGCCAAAAGTGATGTTTGGAGGGATTTATTGACCTCACATTTCACTTAAACTGTCAAGATATGAAAGGAAAAAAAAAATGTTGATCAGTGTTGCTAACTGCTTTCAGTTAAAGTATGTAGCTGTAAATGTAGCTGATGAGGATGGCGAGTTTATTGATCTACATATACATATAAATATATCAGTGGGAGAGTTTTGTAATCTAAATAAGGTTTGGCTTTTGAATAAAGTCTCAAAAGGGGTAAAGAAGTCACTAAACAATTATTACTAAATTGGCAACATTGACACTGACTACAGTATAATCAGTTTTTAACATTTTGTTGGTGCTCTTGTTTTACTATGTGTTCAAAATTTCTTTGTATGACCACATGGCCAAAAATTATGACCACACAATTTGGCATGTTTCATTGTATTATTATCAAAAATACTCTTGTTTACTACTGTATATGGCAGTTCATTGACTTTCTAAATGACTGTCAAACCATGCTGCAAAGGCCACTTTTATGAGGAGTGTGGGCTTTTTCCTGAAATTTTTAATGGAACTTAATGGTTACATCATTGCTCCAACTGTAAACGAGGAGGCATACCAATAGAAAATTATTTCAAAGCATCAGTAATAATTTTTGATAAATTTGCACAAAGCATTAATACAGCAAAGCAAAAATACATTTAAATATTAAATAGCGTTGTAATTAAATTATTTTATTGTAGTTACATTAAATGATTGGTGTTGTGCTGCTGTGATCCCTGCTGAACCCTGAAACCCTGACCCCTGAAAACAGCATATGCTGGTTAGGTAGGTTTTGATGCTGGTATGATGGTTTAAGCTGGTCCTTTGCTGGTTTATGCTGGTCTTTAGCTGGTCATGTGCTGGTCCTGCACCAGCATAAACCAGCAAAGGACCAGCTAAGAACCAGCAAAACTCAGCATACCAGCATCAAAACCTACCTAAGCAGCAAATGTAATGTTTTTTTTTTGTTTGTTTTTTTTTTCTCAGCAGGGAATGCTCACTTTTGGCTGTTTCAGATGTCAAGGGTTGACATCATTGTAGTCCTTAGTTCACAACACTTAAGTATCACAAAGAAATTACAAAGAAATTATGAACACATCAATGACGTTCGGTCTCATCAATGACGATGTGTACATGAGTGTGTGTTTGTGTGCGCGTGCACGCGCTGCCATCCTGTTTGTATTATATTAAAAGACTTTGACTTTCATCATCTTCTTCGTGCAAGATCATTCTACACATATCTGTGACAGAAGACCGGACCCAAAAAAATGAATTTAAAACAGCGTGTTTTGTTTTGTTTCTGTCAGTTTTGGTTTTCTTTTTGAGTATTCCACAAGATTCTTGTTTTCCAATTCATATTTTGATGGCTTAAGTGAAACATGTCACTTTTGGTTGTTTGGTGTGGTTGGTGCCACAATATTTAAGACCCTGCTTACTGTGTCATCGCTGGTGCATTGCTGCATTTTTCTAATTTCCCAGAAAAAAACAAACAAAAAACAAACAAATAAAATAATAATAATAATAATAATAATAAACATAGCTGCAAGCAGCAATTACGGGGCCAAATACAAAATGCAAACTGTAGAAATATGATTTAATGGCTTATCACTTTTGACCACAAGGTGGCACTGTCTCAAAACTTGAGTATTTTCAGGTCATGGTCTCCATGGTACATACAAAGTTTCGTAATGGTACACCAATGCATTTGTAAGAATGTAGCATTTTATATCATAATACTCTATTGTAGTCAATGGCAATTTCATGTTTTGTTCAACTAAAGTGCCACCAAGAGGCACAATCCGACCAAATTGTTTTTTGTGTCATTAGAGTGTGCCCATACATATGTGTGTCAAATTTGGTGAAAATATCTCATTTTGTTTTGGAGTTATAGGCACAACGTTTGTTGTAATTATGTCAATGCTTTACAGTGATATAGCCTCAAAGTTTTTTTTACAACATGATTAACATTTGTAGCGGCGCTGTGCGAAAACGGTTTAGTCTTTCGACACAAAATCCATAACTTTTTATAAGCATGGTCTGAAGATGATATGATTCAATTTTGGTGAAAATCGAACCAAGGGTTAAGGAGGAGTTCGAAAAAGTAGGTTTTCAACATGAATCAAAATGGCGGACAGCAAGTTCAACTTACTATGGCATAATTGGTATTTATGTTGTCGGCATGACCCAAGGAACATTTTGAGACCAGTTTTATGACAATAAGCGAATGCAATCAAACATTATTAGTTATTAAACATTAAAAGTTGCATAATTAATGGTTCATGAATGGTTAATTCATGAACGGTTCATTCATTCAATGGTTCATTCAATGGTTCATTCATTCAAGCTAATGCAATCAAACGTTATTAGTTATTAAACGTTAAAAGTTGCATAATTAATGGTTCATGAATGGTTCATTACTCTTGACCAATAGGGGGCGTTGTTACCAAATTGATGTGGCACGGCCATTGTGAGGTGACAACAGCACATACAAAGTTTGGTGTAAATATATCCAACCTTTGCAGAGATACAGCCTCCGATGCAGTTTGGCATCTTTCCAGCAAATTCGAGTTTGAGTTAGAGACCCCAAATTTGCTACAGTTAATGCTAATGTACTCTATCAGTTTGTCAAATGAAAAACAACTTTCCCGCAATCGGTTCTATGGGCTGTCATAGACTTTGGGGTGGAAGAAGAAGAATAATAATAGGAACACTAACAAACACAATAGGTGCCTATGCACCTTCGGTGCTTGGCCCCTAATAATAAGAACACTAACAAAAACAATAGGTGCCCACGCACCTTCGGTGCTTGGCCTCTAATTACTACTTTAATTTCCGCAGTTACAGCATTGCTTTGTAAAGTGGAAGAAGTTACTAAATTTCTTACTTGGTCACTTACAAAAAAAATCGATTATCTTAATAAAGTATTGTTCTCGTGTATCGGTTTATCAACTTAATCTCATCGTATAACTCCAATACGTCATATCTTTTTTTTTTTTAAGTGTGTGTCGTCTCTTCTTTGCTGCCATCTTGTTACTCATAACTAGGTTAGGAGACCTCTCCAGCTCTCTTAAATAATTTAGGAGCTGAGAACAAATCTTAACACTTAGGAACCTTTATAAATTGAACGAGACGATTTGGTGATCCACCTGCAGTTGACCAATCAGATGACAAAAAACACAGAAAAGGATGATGACAATGGCGTATAGTAATTTTAGTTTAATTATACAGCACTATTTTTATTTGTTATTCCGAATTGTGCCAAATTTGTCTTTCAGCTTTATGAATGAATAGGTTATGCCTGTTGTATTTCTAACAAAAGGGATTAAACCGAAATAGCCTACTCACCTCAAGTTGTTTATGAAGAACAGAAAGTCCATGCTTTTCTCTGCTTTTCAGACATTCTCTTTGCCATGCCCTTAGTTTTCTTTTCTTTTTTGGACATCACAAGCCATAGCTGCCAAAGAGAACTATTTCATCCTCAGACTCCATATTTTTATGAATGGCACTAAATGTATTGCTTAAGTCAGAGTTTGTAAAATCGTAGTAAATTTGTGACTGCCTTCGTATGATTTTGGGATAAACTCAGTCACGACATGTACGAGGGCTCACAACGTTCCAACCTTCAGAAATGCACCGTGTACGCCGCCTTAAGTGATACTGGTGTAGGAAAATTATATCTGACTTGCTCCTCCAAAACAGCCCAAAGTGGCTTAATACTACAGGTCCTTCTCAAAAAATTAGCATATTGTGATAAAGTTCATTATTTTCTGTAATGTACTGATAAACATTAGACTTTCATATATTTTAGATTCATTACACACAACTGAAGTTTCAAGCCTTTTATTGTTTTAATATTGATGATTTTGGCATACAGCTCATGAAAACCCAAAATTCCTATCTCAAAAAATTAGCATATTTCATCCGACCAATAAAAGAAAAGTGTTTTTAATACAAAAAAAGTCAACCTTCAAATAATTATGTTCAGTTATGCACTTTTGGTCGGGAATCCTTTTGCAGAAATGACTGCTTCAATGCGGCGTGGCATGGAGGCAATCAGCCTGTGGCACTGCTGAGGTGTTATGGAGGCCCAGGATGCTTCGATAGCGGCCTTAAGCTCATCCAGAGTGTTGGGTCTTGCGTCTCTCAACTTTCTCTTCACAATATCCCACAGATTCTCTATGGCGTTCAGGTCAGGAGAGTTGGCAGGCCAATTGAGCACAGTAATACCATGGTCAGTAAACCATTTACCAGTGGTTTTGGCACTGTAAGCAGGCGCCAGGTCGTGCTGAAAAATGAAATCTTCATCTCCATAAAGCTTTTCAGCAGATGGAAGCATGAAGTGCTCCAAAATCTCCTGATAGCTAGCTGCATTGACCCCGCCCTTGATAAAACACAGTGGACCAACACCAGCAGCTGACATGGCACCCCAGACCATCACTGACTGTGGGTACTTGACACTGGACTTCAGGCATTTTGGCATTTCCCTCTCCCCAGTCTTCCTCCAGACTCTGGCACCTTGATTTCCGAATGACATGCAAAATTTGCTTTCATCCGAAAAAAGTACTTTGGACCACTGAGCAACAGTCCAGTGCTGCTTCTCTGTAGCCCAGGTCAGGCGCTTCTGCCGCTGTTTCTGGTTCAAAAGTGGCTTGACCTGGGGAATGCGGCACCTGTAGCCCATTTCCTGCACACGCCTGTACACGGTGGCTCTGGATGTTTCTACTCCAGACTCAGTCCACTGCTTCCGCAGGTCCCCCTCTCGTTGTGCAGCGTTTTCTGCTACACTTTTTCCTTCCCACAGACTTCCCACTGAGGTGCCTTGATACAGCACTCTGGGAACAGCCTATTCGTTCAGAAATTTCTTTCTGTGTCTTACCCTCTTGCTTGAGGGTGTCAATGATGGCCTTCTGGACAGCAGTCAGGTCGGCAGTCTTACCCATGATTGCGGTTTTGAGTAATGAACCAGGCTGGGAGTTTTTAAAAGCCTCAGGAATCTTTTGCAGGTATTTAGAGTTAATTAGTTGATTCAGATGATTAGGTTAATAGCTCGTTTAGAGAACCTTTTCATGATATGCTAATTTTTTGAGATAGGAATTTTGGGTTTTCATGAGCTGTATGCCAAAATCATCAATATTAAAACAAAAAAAGGCTTGAACTACTTCAGTTGTGTGTAATGAATCTAAAATATATGAAAGTCTAATGTTTATCAGTACATTACAGAAAATAATGAACTTTATCACAATATGCTAATTTTTTGAGAAGGACCTGTATTTAGATCTGGTGACTGTGCAGGCCATGGGAGATATTAAACTTAACTTTCATGTTCATCAAACCACTCTGTCACTAGTCTTGCTGTGTGTATTGGGGCAATATCCTGATACAGGTCACCACCTTCAGGGTATAATGTTTGAACTACTGGGTGCACATAGTCAACCTTCACACTCTGCTCTCACTGGTGGAACGTGCTGTCAGTGAAGATTGGTCACCAGGCTGCTGTAATATAGCCATGAAACCTCCAGCACCATATTGGCCAGTGTTTCAGTTTCATTCCAACCCCTATATTTATTTATTTATTTATTTGCAAAAGAAGAAAAATCTTCAAATGTACACATCTTCATTTTTTATTGTTTTTCCTTCTGGAGCACCAGTGAGAACCTTTTATAATAGAAGTTGTACTCAGTGTAATAAGATGGATCTCAAAATCAGTCATTGTCATCAAGCATATGTAAACTGTTGAACCAGGGTAATTTTTATAAATTCAAATAATATTTTCTCTTGTGGACTATATGAAGAGTTCAGATGCAAAAGCTTCTAAATCCATCTGACATCTTTCTTTAAAATATGCATTTTTATCAGGCTCCGATGTACAGGTTTCTATGTAATTACTGGTACTTCGGATTGGGCTGAGGGTGGGATTTTAGCAAGTTTGAAACAAGAGTATTTGATGGACATATATGTGTTGAGAGCATTCAGTCAGTATCATTATGTCATTTTTGACCAGTTTTGCATCTGAACTCTTCATATGTACACGTCGGTAACACTTTCTATGAAGCCCATATTTACAATACATTATAAGGGTATTATTAAGGCATTATAATGAATGCATTATAAAAACCTTTAAATAATCATAACAACAATTATAATACACTTATAATGTTTATGCATTTGTGGTTATAACTTTTAAAATTCTGATTATTTATAACACAATGAACATCGTATTACATTTACTTTTACATTTATAGTGGACTATATATCTTGACATTGTTTAAGATCTGAAAAGTATCTTACTACATCTCGTAAGTGGTTAGGTGTGGAGTGTTTTTTGAGTGCTCCCTGTGAGGCTAATATTAATTTTGATGTGAGCTAGTTAATAATTTCAACTGAAAAAAAAAATGCAATGTTTATATGATAGGTTATGTTTTATTTTGATGCTCACCTTAGTCTATTGACTATAAGAAACTTTGCAACTACATAACTCACTCACAAGAGTTAGTAAAGCTTAGGTTAAGGTTCAAGTAGGTAGAATATTGATGTACTTGCAAAGTTTCTTATAGTCAGTTTGTCTGTTGGGGAACCATCAAAATAATGTGTTAGCATATATTTAACAGACATGTGCTACTAATACTCCAATGACTGCTAGTTGACATGGTCGCAGCGGAGCGCATGG
The DNA here is from genome assembly GCA_033026305.1 of Cirrhinus molitorella. Classification (NCBI taxonomy): domain Eukaryota; kingdom Metazoa; phylum Chordata; class Actinopteri; order Cypriniformes; family Cyprinidae; genus Cirrhinus; species Cirrhinus molitorella. The sequence goes on from CM065123.1 coordinate 26,397,710, forward strand.
ACGAGATGGCGGCCGTGCCAAAACGTGATCACAAGATGGCGACCATGCCAAACCATGATCACAAGATGGTGGCCGCGTCTGAACGCATTCTCAAGATGGTGGCTACAACGACGCATTCCCTCACCTAATATGCTTATCAGAGACTGATATCCAGCATGGAGGATCCACCGCTGCGGTTGGCTCATGCAGTCAGTCTCCCTAAGTCAGCCAAACCAGCTCTCACAAGCGTCACACCAACCAGATCAGCGCCCGCTAACGCCAAGTCAGTGCCCGGTAACATCAAGTCTGCCAAATCAGCAAATCAGTGCCCGCTAACGTCAAGTCAGTATCCGCTAATGCCAAGCCTGCCAAGCCGACTAGTGTAATGGCCGTCCTTCCAGAGTCTGCACCTGTCAAGATGGCCACCACACCAGAGTCTGTACCTGTCAAGATGGCCGCCCTTCCAAAGTCGGCACCAGTCACGGCTGATCTTCCAGAGTCAAGTCAAGGTACAGCTGTCATTCCTGTGTCAAGTCAAGTCGCAGCTTTCGTTCCTAAGCCAAGTCAAGCTACAAGTCAAGCTACAGATGCCATTCCGGTGTCAAGTCAAGGCACAACTGTCATCCCAGAGTCAAGTCAGGGTACAGCTGTTGTTCCAGAGTTAAGTCAAGGTACAGCTGTCGTTTCTGTGTCAAGTCAAGTTGCGACTGTCATCCCAGAGTTAAGTCAGGGTACAGCTGTTGGTCCAGAGTCAAGTCAAACGTCAAGTCAAGGTACAGCTGTCACACCTGAGTCAAGCCACATCACGACGGCCGTTCTCGAGTCACGTCACTTCAAGTCCACCACTCCCAAGTCTAATCACGTTGCGGCTGTCGCCCCTGGACCAAGTCACGTCATGGCTATACTTCCAAGACAGATCAAGGCACAGTTGCACATCCTGAGTCCAACCAGGACACAAGGACACCTCCTGAGCCAAGTCAAAAGATATGTCACTTATCTACAGGTTGTATATCTGACCGTCTAAGGACACTATGCATCGCGAGAGGCAAGTGATGTCGCAGCTGCTGCTCCAGAGCCAAGCCACGTCGCATCTGCTGATCCAGAGCCAAGCCACGTCACAGCTGCTGTCCCTGAACTGGCTTCCGCTAAAGTTTGTCTGGGCTGCGTACACCACCACTGAGTCCTCAGAGGTGGCAGCTCACCCTGCATAACCTCTGAGGGCAGCATTATTGACTTCGGCTTCCCCTTGGGTTAAGTCTGTAATGCTGCACCTGCTACCTGCACGGTGGTAGCACCCGGCAACTCGCGTCCCCCTAAAGCACTCTCATCCTGTCCTTCAGCTACTGAGGCTTCCTACGAACGCTTGGCTATGCCTGACAAGGACAAGGATGGTGGAGCTCTCCATCTTTCCCTCTATGTGTCTGTCTCTGCTCATTGTTCCAGACCCGTCTGCTCCTTTTGCCCCGCCCTGGTGGGCGTCTGCTTCGCCAGCCTGCCTGCTAGCCTCCCGTCTCTTCTTCAGAGCACCCGTTACATTACTCATTGTGTTATAAATCATCATACTCTTAAAAGTTATAACCACAAATAAGTAAAGTATTCTAATACATTAAAACTGTCCTTATCAATATGCATAAGATGATATAACATATGTAGGACTTCGGTCGAACAGACAAAGGAACCGCAAAATTTCAAAATTCCAGATGAATCTAAAGAGTTATCTTACTAGCCATTTGCCAATCATAAAAACTGACCAGGAGACCTAATGTCGCCAGCCTGGTTCACCCAGTTCCTGGTCCTTATCCCTCAGGGAATTTAGACTACAATAACCCTAACTCAAGTGACAGAAGAATCCGACTCCCCTCATCTGGACTCATTTAGGCAAACAGAGCGTTCAGTCATCTCTGACCAGCCACACATAAATTGACAAATCGAATACACTAAACAGAAAGATTTACAATGACAAAAACCAGCCTGCAGGGCTCACAGGACCATTCAGTTGACACTCAGACATCCTGTTCCCCATCCTCTGACATTCCAAAATTCACCCCAATGTGGACTGCAAGTTAGAGAGAACACCCAAACACCCAAAACAAACTATTTTGGCATGGTATTGCTACCAGAGCAAATATATTCATTAATAGTGTGTTTCACCCCTTTGCGATATTCTAGATGTGTTTCATGTAATCAAGATTACTTGTGCCTTATATTACCTTTTTCTAAATGACAGAAACTAAATGACTAAATGTATGAGTGTGTATGTAAAGTACGGCACTGTTTGATATCAATTTGATCAGAATGATGCATGCTGAATGAATGAATGAATGAATGAATGAAACATGTGTCTTGTGTACAGAATTGATGTTACAACAGTTTATGCACATAAATTAATGTATGCACAAGGAGGAACAAACCGGAGCGTGGCCCGCCCCGCGATAATCCCATTGGACCATAGCCTCATGGGGACGGACAAAATGGCTTGCTTAAAAACCAATGTTAACATTTTGCAGATTTTGCAGGGTGTATGTAAACTTTTGACTGTATTTTTACATTTATTTTTATTTATTCTTTCCTTTATTTTTATATGTAGTTAATGAATTAATTCACTTTTACTTTATTTATTTATTTATTTATTTATTTATATATTCATATATTATATTCCCACATGTATTTATCTCCAGATTTATTTATTAATCTATTTCTTTGTACTTTTCTGTGTGCAACACTGACTTTTTTTAAATACACAATTTATACAATTTGATTATCTCATCTCATTAACTCATGCTTGGGTTTAACATGATAGTATAACAAAATATTTTTGTTATAAAATATGTTTGTATATCCTAATAACATAAAAATATTGTTATAAGGTGAAAAACATATTGTTATAACTATAAATGTATCACATTATAACGTGACACTAATATTGAAAAAAAAAAAAACACACAAAAACAACAACAACATAAATTTAGCTTGGTCAGCTAAAAACATAACATATTTACTAGGGCTGGTAAGCGATTAAAATTTTTAATCTAATTAATTACATGATGTGGCGATTAATTAATCGAATTAATCTCACATTAGATTTGGCTGAGAAATTACTGTCAAAAGATAATTTAAAGTCATTGTTGTGTAAAGCATCAAAGAGACATTACAAAAAGTATATATTTTGTTTGATAAAATTTATTACATATACTCTTTTGGACCATGAGGCTGAGTAAATGATGACTCAGTTGTCACTTTTGGGTGGGTGAACCTATAATTTATTTCATTAATTTTATTAATACTATTATGGTAATATTAAATTATTTCATTAATGAAATAATATTTTAAATAAACTAAAACTGCCAGTAGGTGGTGGTAAATTTATTTGATTCGTTCAAATGGCTGATTCATTCAGGAGTGAAGTAAATGTTTCTTTATAAATGGTCCATTGAATCATTCGGCTTGTTCGACTTGAAGTGGATCATCAACATCAGACCGATCGGTGTGTGATATCAAAGCAAGGGTGTAACTTTGGTTTGAGACAGGAGTTCACAAGAACGAGACGAGGTCAAGATTTTTACACATTTTTTAAAAATTCTCAATGACCAAATACATGCCTGCATGGTCTGCATGTACATTTTGAATTGTTTGAACTTATCTTGTAGGCTCTCCCAATGTTCAAATTGCAAATAGAGATTTTTTTAAGCATGATACAGAGCTATAGACCTAAAATCTAAACCTATTATAGCCTACATACTAATAACAGCCTAGATATGTTATGTAGCCTAATTTGCACCTATTGGGAAGTCGTTCTCTAAATGTGGGGTATTAAAATTGCTTTTGAATGCGCACGTGTTTTACTTTCGGTTTTGTTTTAATGATCGCGCAAAACTCTCGGTGGTGCTGAGTGTGCATTCTACAATACAAGACATTAATTTAACAAAGGAATTTGAAAGTGGAGGGAACACAAACAGGATTTTGAAAAGTGGGGGGAATTTAGAATTTTAGGGACATTCTAACTACGTTCTCTAGGTTCTATTACACAGTGAGTTGTTGCACTGTCTCATATTTGTCATCAATCAACTGTATGAAATGTCAGATGAGCCACATTGGTCTGGGGCGGGGCCAAGTGTGTTAAATGTGTTAATAATTTTAATGCGTTATTTTTCACCATAATTAATTAATCTTATTAAAAACTACCAGCCCTATTATTTACACATATTTTATATAATTTGTATCAAAATAATAATAATAACAATAATAATAATAATAATAATAATAATAATAATAATAATAATAATAATAATAAATATAGCTGCAAGCAGCAATTACTGGGCAAAGTACAAGGCAAGAGAAGAAAAATCATAAATACAACCTGTAGTAATATGATTTAATGGCTTACTACTTTTGACCAATAGGTGGTCTATTATCATACTGATGTAGTGTGTTCTGTGTGAGGTAACAATAACACACACATTGACTTAGAGACACTAAATTTGCTATGATGACTGTGCAGTCTTTCCTCTACCAGTATGCCAAGCTTCACAACTTTCCCACAATCGGTTCTATGGGCTGCCATCCAAGCAGCAAAATGAGGAGCTAAGCATGGCCTGGCACATCAGACCAAATGCAACAATGAGTAATAAAAGCAATAATTGGATGATTATAATTGAAATGGCTGAAAAATCATAAATACAACCTCCAGTAATATGATTAAAAGCCTTATCACTTTTGGCCAGAAGGTGGCGCTGTAATCAAATCACTTTGTTGTGTTCTATGTGAGGTGACAATGGCACACACAAAGTTTAGTGTAATTATGTCACAGCTTTACAGAGATATAGCCTCAAAGTCATTTTGGCACCATGTATATTAATATTTGTACGAAAACTTTTGTCTATCGACACAAAATCCATAACTTTTTATAAGCATGGTCTTAAGATGATATGATTAAATTTTGGTGAAAATCAAACCAAAGGTTAAGGAGGAGATCAAATAAGGTTTTCAACATGAATCAAAATGGCAGACAGGAAGTTCAGCTTAATATGGCATAATTGGTATTTATGTTGTCGGCGTGACCCAAGAAAAATTTTGAGACCAGTTTTATGACAATAGGCTAATGCAATCAAACGTTATTAGCATTTCTGAAAGTTGCATTGTTAATGGTTTATGAATGGTTCATTACTCTTGACAATGGGTGGCACTGTTGCCAAATTGATGTGGCACGGTCATTGTGAGGTGACAACGGCACATACAAAGTTTGGTGTAAATATCTCCAACTTTTGCAGAGATACAGCCTCCGATGCAGTTTGGCATTTTTCCGGCAAATTCAATGATGCATTAAATGAAAACTATTTTGTGTATCGACACAAATTCCATAACTTTTTGCCAGCTTGGTCTGTAGATGATCTGAGCCAAATTTGGTGACAATCGGACGAACGGTCTAGGAGGAGTTTGAAAAAGTAGGTTTTCAACATGAATCAAAATGACAGGAAGTTCAGCCAGTATTGGCATAATTGGTATCGGTGTTCTCAGCATGATCCAAGGAATATAACAGTTTTATTACAATAGGCTAAAGTAAGCAACAGTTATTAGCATTTTTCAAAATTTCGTTAAAACCTTTGACCACAAGGTGGTGCTGCTCCCAAATTTGTGTGTACATTCAGGGCATGGAGCCAAACATTTTTGTAATTATTTTTGAAACGATCCGCTAATGTGTTCTTAAGATACAGCAATTTACAACTAAATTCAAAATGGCCAATGCCCAAAACGGACGAATTGGGAAAATTGGGTATCATTCAACTCGACATGATGCACCGAATCTAAAGACACCAGTTTTGATTCTGAAAGTATTCTGAAGTTATAAGCTAAAATATGGGCTGCCATAGACTTTGGGGTGGAAGAAGAAGAAGAACCAACTGCAACAATGAGTAAAGGAAGCCATTTTAAGATGATTTTAGTCAAAATGGCAGAAAAAATAATGTAGAACACCCAGTAATATAATTTAATGGCTTATCACTTTTGACCAACAGGTGGTGCTGTAATCAAATTGATTTGGTGTGTTCTGTGTAAGGTGACAATGACACACATAAAGTTTGGTGTCATTATGTCAAAGCTTTGCAGAGATAAAGCCTCAGTTATTTTAGCATGAAGCCTAAAATTTGTAGAGGCGCTGAATGAAGACTGTTTCATCTATGAGCACGACATCCGTAACTTTTTGTCACCACAGTCTGAAAATGATCAGTTTTGGTGAAAATCGGATGAACATTCTCGGAGGAGTTTGACTGACTATAGGAACATTGGGCACTGTTCTCAGCATGACCCAAGAAGTCAAAGTTACGTAATGGTACACCAGTGCATTGGTAAGAATGTAGCATTTTATATTGTAACACTCCATTGTAGTCAATGGCAATTTCATGTTTTGTTCAATTATAGCGCCACCAAGAGGCACAATCCCACCATTTTTTTTGTATGTCATTATAGTGAGCCCATTCGATATGTGTGTCAAATTTGGTGAAAATATTTAATTTTGTTTTGGAGTTATAGGCATTTTTATATATGAGAAGAGAAAAAATGACCAACTGCTGACTTTGTTTGCATTTCCATGGCACTTACTATCAATATTTTGGCAATTGGGCATTGGCGTATAGCCGGCACGCTATGTTTTCGAATTTCCTACGGTGGTTTTGAGTCGATTGGAGAAATGGTTTCTAAGATATTGGCAAATGTTTTTTAAGTGCTAAAATGCAACGTTGCACAAACCATAAGGCAAAACCTGGCATGTTTGGTATCGCTGGACTTGGCAAGGATTCAGGAGTCTAAAAAGGTGAATCCTGTGAAAATATGTTGACCACGCCCACAGTTATAAGCATGTGAATATTTGATTTTTACCACTAGGTGGTGATGGCTCGAAATTTCTTAGGCTCCTTCAGGGCATCGTGCTGATGACCCATATTGAGTTTTGTAATGATTCGTCAATGCATTCATAAAATATAGCATTTTACTACAAAATTCAAAATGGCCGACACACAAAATGGCTGACATGGGAAAATTTGGTATCATTCGACTCAGCATGATGCACCGAATCTAAATAGTTTTGTGATTTTTGGCCAAACCAATCAGAAGTTATTAGCTGAAATAGCCATTTTTTCGTATCTCCTGACCACTAGGTGACACTGTGCTGAAACACTGCAGGTAGGCTCAGGTCATGCTTGTTATAACACATACCAAGTTTGGTCTCAATAAGCCAAACCATTGCGGAGATATAGCCTCACATGCATTTTTGTGCGCATTTCGTAGAATTCTTTCGCACGTTATTCGAAAACGGTTGGAC